>CM055656.1:15418609-16018609 GCA_029378335.1 Agrilus mali
GCCAATGGTGTTCTAATGATAAGAGACTTCTAGAAGGAATCGATCCCTTATTTATTAACCGAAATTTAACACTTGAAGCAGATTCTACAATAAAAACCTTAGGTGTTCTATGGGATGCTGACAAAGATTGCATTATTAACACAGTCCAGCTAAATGAAATACCTTCAAAAATTACCAAGAGAATCGTTTTATCAGAATTGGCTAGGCTATTTGACCCTCTCGGACTTTTAGGTCCAGTGATTGTTTACGCAAAATTAATTATGCAACGATTATGGCAATACAAGCTAGATTGGGATGAAACAGTTCCCATGGAATTACACACATCGTGGATGGAATTTCGCAAACGCCTTCACGAAATCAAGGAATTTTCCATTCCAAGAAATCTACTTCTAGAGAACTACCAAAATTTGCAACTTCACGGATTCTGCGACGCCAGTGAGAAAGCATATGGAGCCTGTTTGTACCTCAGATCAATCGACCACCTAGGGAATATTGAAACGCGTGTTATATGCTCAAAATCGCGAGTCGCTCCGTTGAAAGTAATCTCCCTACCAAGATTAGAATTATGTTCTGTTTTATTACTATCAAACCTATATAAAACAACAACAGAATCATTGAAACTTAAATTTAACCATATTTATCTTTGGTCCGATTCAACAATTGCATTGCATTGGATAAAAGGGGCACCTAATACATTAAAAACCTTCGTAGCGAATCGGGTTACAGAAATACAAGAACTGACAAAACCAGATTGGTGGAGGTATGTTCCATCAGCCGATAACCCTGCAGATATTTTATCCAGAGGACAATTACCCAATGAATTAATAAAAAATAACATGTGGCAATCTGGACCTGCATGGCTTAGCGACACCGAAGAAATTTGGCCGAAAAATATCTTAACACCTGTCAACGAAATCCCCGAAATCCGTTTTAATATTGTGTTATTTGCAACCTCAACCGACAACGAAGTGTTAAGTAGATTTTCTTCCTTTAATAAATTAAAAAGGGTGATCGCATATTGTTTACGTTTTGGCAAAGATTCTAATAGACGCGTTCGAGGAAATCTCACAGCCATGGAAATCCAATCTGCAATGAACTCTATAATAAAAATGGTTCAACTCGAAGCATTTGGCAGAGAAATTCATTATTTGAAAACAAGGAAACAATTACCGTCTGAAAGTAAACTGCTACCTTTAAACCCATTCATCGATGCGGAAGGAATCGTAAGAGTAGGCGGTCGTATCAGTAGGGCGAATTTACCCTATTCCCAAACACATCCGATATTGCTACCCCGTTCGCACCATGTTAACGACTTAATAATTCTTCAAACACATTTACAAAATTACCATTCCGGTACGCAAGCTACATTGTATGCCGTACGGAAGTCCTTCTGGTTGATTAATGGTAAAAATCAGATAAAACGGGTGATACACAATTGCATAAGTTGCACTCGTAATCAACCCAAGCCATTTACTTACCCTATGGGTTCATTACCACCACCGCGTGTCAACCCATCAAGACCGTTTTCTCATGTGGGCATAGACTATTGCGGACCTTTTTACATCAAAGAAAGGCGCTTTCGAAACAAAAATAAAATTAAAACCTATGTAGCCATATTTATTTGTCTGGCGACTAAGGCAATCCACCTAGAGTTGGTCAGTGACCTTACCACCGAGGCCTTTATAGCAGCCCTAAGAAGATTTATAGCTAGAAGAGGTAAATGCAACCACATTTACTGCGATAATGCAACAAATTTTGTTGGTGCAAAAAGAGAATACGAAGACATCCTCAAATTGATAAAATCGCAACAACATAATGATAAAACACAACGATTTCTAGCAGATGAAGGAATAGAATGGCATTTTATTCCACCTAAAGCCCCTCACTTCGGTGGACGTTGGGAAGCTGCCGTTCGCTCTTTTAAACATCACTTTAAAAGAACCGTTGGTCAAGCACTATTCACATTCGAAGTGTTAAATACCTACATTATCGAAATCGAAGCGATACTAAATTCCAGACCGTTAACCCCCCTGTCTTCTGATTCAAACGATATCCTAGCCCTTACTCCTAATCATTTCCTTATTGGTCAATCGACAGCAAATCTACCAGATCTCGATTGGAAAACCGTTCCAATTAATCGACTATCCGTCTGGCAACATGTTCAGAAGTTAAAACAACATTATTGGCAGAGGTGGTCGAAGGAATACATTAATGAATTAATGATGCGCCGTCGATGGCAGAGGCAACACAAACATCCCAATTGGCACCATGGTGATCCTGAGGGACGACAACCTACCTTCTTTCCAATGGGCACTAGGACGCATCGTAGAAGTTTATCCCGGCGACGACGGAATTATTCGCGTTGCTAGTGTAAAAACCGCGTCGGGAGTTTATAAGCGAAGTGTGAGACAATTAGCACCTTTGTTTAACGATTAAATTCAATATGGATAAATTTAGTATAGTGAGCTGACTACAAAAAACAACCTAAGTTTAGTTATTGTGTTAAGTGAATATGAAACCATTGAACAGATATTAATTGTAAGCATTGTAAATATGTGAATTGTGAAATTTTAACCCCAATTGTATATTTTTTGAACGTGACCGTTCAACGGCGGGAGTATGTTCCGGTTCATTATAGTTTCCGGTGCACAAAATAGACAATAGACAAAATCGTCTTTGGCAGTTTAAAGTGTCTTGCCATTAAGGACTGATTGATGGACAGCTTTCTTTTCTAAAATTTTGTGTTACCTAGTCTTAATGGTTATGGTTATTGCTTCACAGCACTTGTCCACTTGTCCCTCGGGGTAATAACCATAAATCTGTTATTGTACATATTTCTTTGTACTTCTTACTGTATGTATATAGTTAAATAACCGACCCTCTCCAAATACCTATGTAGATATCCTTAACGCCCACCAATTTCCTCCTTCCTTCAATAATAACCAATCAGCACAAAACCACCCCCCTTATCTTGTAAATAGTTTAGCATAAGTTTCATATATATTATATAAAAAAACCCAGTTAAAAAAAGACAGTACTTATTGCAAGTAAACCAACCGATTGTACATTTTGTAAACAAACCCGACATATCTTATTAAATCCAAAAACGAAGGAAAGGTTGTTATTATTACTAACACTTATTCTAATCATCCCACTACGCAATTTTAATTAGGCGCGTAGTCCGTCGAAATAAGACGGGACATTACAGTATTGACGTACACAAGTTTAACGTCTCATACTTCTGCCGTAGGTAGTAAACGTCACTGTAACAATAACGACTTAATACCAATCATATTAATACTGTTAATTAACAGCTGATTGATTGTGGCATTGTCGTTGTCGTATTTCTCTAAGTGATTTACCAGGACCGGGCTGACTCTTACCTGTACTTTCAAATGCGTATTTTTCGAAAACGCTAAAGAACAGGACCTGCAAATTTAATTTTCTTCTTTTATAGTATCCTATCACCTCTTTAGATCTCCACATATCTATACTTCAGAAACATCCTGTATAATATTAAAAAAGAGTTTGGTAGATTAAATCCGTTCAAAACCAACACTCCTTTCCAGTTGTCCCTCTATACATCAGAAAATCCTTTTTGCATTTATAAAATATCTCCTAAATATTTTAGTTTTATTACACAACTTAACTGTCCCTGCCACGTGTTGCTGCGGCTCTTTTAACTTTTAATAACAGTTAAAACAGTTAACTTTAAACTTTTTAATACAGTCAAATTACAATTATGTCGAAAACATAAACTTATATAACGTAGATAAGACTGTAGCACCATGAAATCAAAACACGGCGCCATCTACTGTGCGCTTACACACTTAGATAGCAAAAGATGATAAAGTGTTGTGTCGTTAAATTAACTTACGCCGTCATCTGTTGAAAACTTTTGAAATTTACAAATCATAATCAAGATGAAAAGTAGGTATCCTATCTTTTAAGTTGAACCAAATTACAGACAGTAAACCAAATTTAATAAAAATTGGTTGAGTAGTTCCGGAGTTTATCTCACATCAGACAAACACTGTGACACGATATTTATGTAGATAATAGCATCCTCTCGAATCCAAGAAGACAAAGAAAATTGGTATCGGAAATTCGACAAACACAAATTAGTGTCAGAGGCTAGATAGACACTCATATCAACAAGCTATTGAATAATCAAGAGCATTTAGAAATTTCTAACATAAAAGTTAATGAAAATTTTAACAAGCCGAACATTCAAAAACTTTCTTCCCCTGTCTGTAGTTGCCGTAGACCAGTTGCAAGCATTTAAAGTTGGGAGGGGGCAGCGAGGAAAACGATTTGAAAAGGAAATTGGACAGTTTTTGATTATTTGGAATTGATAAATCAATCTATCCTTCAGTCAAGCATTCATCCAATATTATGTTGAAAAAACATGTTAAACATGTTATTAAACATGTTTGTTTTAATGGAACAAGTAAACAACTAAATGTACTGCACGAATTTTTAAACAAATTGCAAACAAAAATTAAATTCACTATTGAATTAGAAGAAGAAGGATCACTTAATTTTTTAGATGTTTCGCGGAAAGGCTCTAAACATGAATTCAAAATTTTCCATAAACCACCTCACACAGACTCAATAATACACGCTAATTCATTCCACCCTATGCCACACAAACCACACAAACTGGCTGTTTTTTATGCTTTTCTCCATAGATATAGATCTGAGTCGTAATATTGCAGATGATTACCATATAGTAATTATTTACTGTTGTGTTTTCTTTACTACTTCGAATTCTGACTGATTTTATTTATTTTGCGAAAATATCTGATATAACCTCAAAATGAACACGTGCGCAAAGTGTAGTGAACCCTTTAAAGCAGAGAATATTATTCCCTGTAGCTGCTGCCTAAAATTGTTTCACGCTACCGTGGACTGTACAGGAGTATCTCCCACGGCGCAGCGAGTTTTCATCCTGAAGAGCCAGGATCCTCTAGTTGTCTACGTCTGCCCGCCATGTAAATCCAAAGGTGGGAGTAGTGCAAACATGAGTGCTACTTTCCAGATAATTGAAGCTACACTTGGTGAAATGAGTAAAATGATGTCAAAGGTAAACGAATTTATGGAGACTGCTAAGAAGCTTAAAAGTGACGTCCAGAATATAAAAAGTCAGTGGAGTGAAATTGGGCAGATCAAGTCTGACATTGCTCAGCTAAAATCCAACACTGACAAGCCAGACCTAGATACCACCTTCCAGGAGATAAACAGACGGTTGTATAAGAAATGCAACTTGATATTTTATGGCTTGGGTATATGCCCCGGTTCTCTAGATGTTAAGGGAGGCAAGCGAGAGTCATTTCAGGAGCTTAAAGCAATGCTCACTGAAGCCCTCTCCAAGATCAGTAATTTGAATCTTCAAAACGTCGAGGTTAAGCGTTTAAAAAGCTCTCCTTTATATAAAAACCGACCTCCTCCTCTTCAGGTTAGATTTGCCTCCGAGGAGGATGCTCTCAGAGTTCTTAGAGCAAAAAATAAGCTGCCAGATGGTATCACAGTACGCAGTGACAAGACTCGGCAACAACTCGAGTGAAAAGGTCAAGCTCCACAACTGTCAAAATCCTAGAGACAAAAAAACAATAAAACACTTGAATGGAATTTCTACTATTGTCTCCATAAAACAATCTGCACAACCATTACCTGACTCTGATGATGAGTCTTCTCAATAGGTTCCAGCTCCCTTAAATTTACGTCATGCAACCATTTACTTACAAAATATACGCTCAATAGTGAACCCCACAAAGCTCTCCAGGTTCAGATCAAATTTTTACCACATGGCATGTATTCCTGATATCTTTATATTAACTGAAACTTGGATAAAGGACAGCATCGAACTTTGTTTGCGTGACTATACAGTCTTTCTAAAAAACAGATCAACTTCTGCAACTGGACTATCTAGAGGCGATGGAGTGTTGGTGGCAGTTAAAAATTGCTACAACCCACAGCTTGTAGCTGAGGGTAATATTTCTGAGACACTCTTGGTGAGCTCTACAATTGGATCAAAGATCTTTATATTGTGTGCAGCCTACATCCCACCTCTCTCTAACCAAGATACCTACAACGAGTTTTTTCACTTAATTGAAATGAACTCCACAAATTTTGATAAAGACTGTGCAATCATCTGTGGTGACTTCAACTTTCCACACACTACGTGGGATGAAGACTCACTACATTTCTTGGATTATCTCGCTCCGTCACTCAAAGAAAGTGCACACAACCTGTTCGACCTGGCCAATTTTATGGATCTTCAGCAGATACACCCAAACCTCAACAACAACTATACACTGGACCTGTTCTTCGCTTCAAAGGATAGATTTTCATTTTTGGATTTGCGTGATGAAATTGTTAAATCTGATCATAAAGCGTGTTTTTTTCGTCTCACCGTGGTGATTCGCGGGTTGTGAGAAGAGATTTTTATAAAGCCAATTATGATGTGATTAACGCATCAATTTCACTCATAGATTGGAACTCACTCTTTGAGAACCAATCAATGGAAGATTCTGTCTCTAAATTTGATGATATCATCAACAACCTAATTTCACAACATGTTCCTCTTCTGTCTTTCTCGCAGTCCGCTTATCCCAGATGGTATAACAGTGAATTGATCTCTCTGATTTCTGATAAAAAACGCTCGCACTGTGAGTGGAAGAGAACTCGCCTGGATCAGCAACTATATACAGTTTAAGTATTTAAGAGCAAGATGTTTGCGCTTGTCAAGACTGCTATACAAAGACTACATTACAGGCGTCGAAAATTCTCTGAGTCGTGATTCAAAATCCTTCTGGCGTTTTGTAAAAAAATTTAAGACTAGTCATAGTTTTCCCAGTGAGATGCTCCTGGAGTCTAACGATGTAAAGCGCAATGCCACTGGTGGCCAAAGTATAGTCAACCTTTTTTCAGATTATTTCAAATCTGTTTACTCTGAACGTAGTTTGTTCTCCGACTCTGTATTAGATTATTGCTCTCACTTGGAGGACTACTCTACTATTACGATTGAATCATTAGACTCCGCTTTCAATAAACAAGAGAATTCTGTTAACTCCGGTCCCGATAATATTCCGCAATTTTTCCTGAATAATTGCTGGACTAACTAAGATTAATTAAGATTACCAATTCAAGCACTGTTCAATGATTCACTCAAGACAGGCATCTTCCCTTGCGTATGGAAACGTGCCTTCATACAACCTATTTTTAAGTCCGAAAACACTTGTGATATTAGTAATTACAGACCGATCTCAATATTATGTACTCTCTCCAAGCTCTTGGATTCCTTGGTGGCCGACCATGTTGTTGATACCTACTCTTCGATTATTGTAAAGGAGCAGCATGGCTTCGTTGCTGTCACAAACCTTGTTTTGTTTAATGACTTTATTGTCAACACTCTCAGCAAGTCACATCAAGTAGACTGTATTTATATTGACTTTAAAAAGGCTTTTGACAGTGTCGATCATGCGATTCTTCTGCACAAACTAAAGGTCATTGGGTTCAGTGGGGGTTTACTGAAATGGCTGCTTTCCTACCTATCGGACCGAGAGCAGTCGGTCAGACTAAATGGTTTTGAATCCCCGTTTGTTCCTGTTACGTCGGGTGTTCCACAGGGCTCAAACCTTGGCCCTATTCTTTTTATCTTATTTATCAACGATTTGATCGGCTCGCTGAGGTTTCTGAAAGTTTTACTTTACGCGGATGACGTGAAGTTGTTTAATAGGGTGAGTAGCTTGTCTGGCGCATATGCGATGCAATCTGATTTAGATTTAGTGTTGGCTTGGGCTAGGTCTAACAAATTAAAAATCAATTTTGATAAGACTTGTGTCATGTCTTTTGCTAGCGGTGGGTCCGCCTGCCACTTCTGTTACTCCATGGACGGTAATAATGTGCAGAGTTAAGCAGGTTAAAGACTTAGGGGTCATTTTTACATCCAGCCTTTGCTTTGATGATCATGTGCAATATACTACAAATAAAGCATTAAAAACATTGGGCTTTGCCGTTAGGTCATCCATTGACTTTCGCTCAGCCCAGTCACTGAGACACATGTACCATACGTCTCTTTAGTCCTGCCAATTCTGATGTACGGCTCCGTCAGCTGGTCTCCTTACACGCAGACCCAGATAGACGGAGTCGAAAAAGTGCAACACAAACTGCTGAGAATTCTTTGCTATCGTTCAAATATAAAATTCGATTATTTCCAACACAAATATGACCATGTTCAGACTCTGTTCAGTTTACCATCTTTGTATTCAAATAGATTATACCAAGACTACATATACTTATAAGATAAAAAATAATTTAATAAACTCTACTGAAATTTGTTCACTATTTCAAGAAAGAGAGATTGGATATAATTTGAGAGACCATAGAGAGATTGGTGAGTCTCAGTTTCAAAGAAATTATTTATTCTTTTCTTCTATTCCTCGTCTAAAAAGAGCTTGGAAAGCTCTGGATGATGGTTTGAAGACTTTGAACTGTATGGGTAGATTTAAGGGAGGAATTAGAGCACTGCTGTTTACGGATAGCGATAATGCGGATTGAATTGTCTGATTTAATTTAACTCTAGTACCTACAAATTTAATTTTATACATATGTTATTTTTCTTGCTTATTTTTTGTTTATCTCGACGTTAAAAGTCGTTAAAAGACTTTATTTATAAGACTTCATAAGTCTATTATCATTAATTAATATTTGTAATAAGTGTGACAAGTCTTTGTCGCATTTACAGTTCTGCTATGTATTGGATCTGTACTCGACTTCCAACATTTACTTATACTCTTGTAAGAAGCCTTCGTGCTCATTGAAAAATAAATAAATAAATAAATAAATAAATAGATTAACTAATGTACCTTTAAATTCTTATAATTATAACATAGAACTAAATAGAATCTATACTATAGCACAAAATAACGGTTATTCACACACACTTAATGGTAAATAATATTTTAAACAAAAAAAAAACAGCCAAAAACTTAAATAACATCTTTCCATTTGTATAAAACAAAACGATAAAATACTATACCATCACTTACATAGGCAATTTCTCTACAACTATTGGAAAATGTACCAAGTAAATCAATAATAGCAAAATAACTTTTAAAACTAACAACTCTAGATAAATTAATACTAAATCACAAATGTAAAACTCCTAAAGAACTAAATTCAGGAGTTTATTGTTTAAATTGTTCAAACTGTAATAAGGTGTGTATTGGTCAGACCGGGAGGTCCTTAAAAACTTGAATTAAGGACAATTTATTGGTCTAGCTTTATCAATAAAAAAATGGACTCCACATATGCGGAACAAATCAATGAAAACCACGATTTTAATCCAGACTACAAAATTTTGCATATACAAAACAAAAGAATCGCTAGAAATAAATAAATATTACAAACAGGGCTTAGCATTAAACGACTAAAAGGATTGCAAAAATTAATAATCTTTAATAATACTTAATTTACCTTTTCCCCTGTTTTTATCAGTACATACCTATATATACCTATTACCTTGTAAAAATTATTGAAATTTGTTAAATCGCCACCTGACGAAGCCAATGTTTGGCGGAACAATATTGTAGTGTCTACAAAATAAAACGTTTTTGAAACTAGTGTATTTAATTCCAATTTTCAACATACCAATCAAAGATCCAAGCACTCAAATTCAGAAAGCTCTACTAACTAAACTTGGAAGTGTATTAGGTATTGATTTATGTATTATATACCCTCAACAATACATGATATTGAAGGATTAAAACCCTATGAGCCATTACGAAATTCTTACAATTTCTTATTACTAGCTCTTGAATTATTAAATAATGCTACGTACTACTATGTAAATAATAATGCTAGATTAAATCCAATAGTAGCTTTTCATTGTCTAGCAGTGACAAACATACGTATGCAATAAATATACATAATGTAAGATATAGATATGTAATAGGGTATTTGAATTTTAAACAAGTAGAGAAACTCGTACGTATGTGTCGTTAGCATTCAGCTAGGGAAAGTGAGCGTGGATTAAAAATCGATAACTCCAAATAAGAACTGGTATTTTAAAGGCACAGGACTATACAACGCGACGACGACTACGACAGACGTGATAGGTAGTTGCAAGACCATTATTAACGAGCGCCAAGTGACAAGTGGCAATTTCCGCATTCTCTTCCTTCCTAATGTCTACGAGGAACACGACGTGTTTCCTTCTATCGCTATAAGCTGCAAGAACGGTAATTACTTTCGAATTCAATCGAACGACAACTCTAGATTAATTGACAATTATTATCGAACCACACATTTGTCGAATGGAAAGAATATTCTAAGAAAAATTAATTATACGTACAATACTTACTGATTTATGTATTCCTAAATCATATCGTGACAATGCAAACGTTAATATATTATATTATAGTTATAAAGTAGATACAACTGGTGACAAATATATGGATTAAAGTCGATACATTAAATTATTTCTCGTTCTTATTTTAAGTAACACTACCAAGAATATAACACGAATAAATGAAAAACATACACGAAAACTTAAATTACTAAAAAATACAAGAAATACAATGGGCATTCCACCTCAAATTTACATTCGATTTCAGGTGGAGTCTTTTTTGCTGAAAATTTTTGTGAATGTTCTGTACTATAAAATATGAAGAATTGGAGAGTTTCAGCCCTTCAAAATCTAAACGGTGTCTTCTGCAGCTGTTGAATTTTTTATGATTTTTTCGATTTTCAATGTCTCTTATTTATTTCCTGTGGATATAATTCGATCAAAATATCTGAAACCAAATCCGCCAGCAAAATCGAAAAATCATAAAAATTACAACAGCTGCAGAAGACGCCATTTTGAATTTTAAGGGCTGTAATTTTCTAAATCTTCAAATTTTATGACCCCATCTGTAAACTTCCACTAAATCATTAAATTAAACAAATAAAAACAAACGTATTGTTACGTAATTTACAATATCACGTATTTTTCTCAACACTTTTATTTAATTAATTCGTACACAACAACGACTCAATAGCTATTTCGCTTAGTAATCACTTTTTCTTCTCTTGTCGCTTATCTCTGTCATTCTCTTCTATCAAAAACTGTCAAACTGTCCAACGCTGTTCCTTATATAGTATTATGGACGTTTCTAGGTAATTCTCGAAACGTCCAGAAACTCTCGAATCTTCTGGAACGCGTCATAGGTAACTTTTACTGAACTTTCGCAGTCGGCGCATGTCAACGTCATTTATATGTGACAGAGAAAAGCAACACTAAAACTTAAAACAAAATTACAGGGCCCCTTGAGCCACCCTTCCTCTCTTTCTCGCAAGATGTCTTAAGTGGCAACGGACTCTACACTTAACCACCCCTCCGGCCAGAGGCACCTAGCAACATCAAAGAGGTCATCGTTTACACACCTGAAATCGAATGTACAGTTGACGTGGAATGCCCCTCAAAAACATTACCTCAGTACACATAGATAATAAAAACTTAGTAGACTTATTATTTATCTTCTTAAAAAAGAGACTAAGTTGTGAGATCGAACTAAAATAGACTTATTTATATCTTATAAAAACGTCCCTAAATTTCAACAGGAGCCAGGTTCAGTACAAACTACATTATGGATTGTCAGTTTTATCGATAAAAGAGTTGAAACCCAAACAAGTGCCAAGTGCCGTTCAAGGTGTAATTGAATTACGTTCTTTGATTTTAAATTGATAGGTTGGCAATAATCAATAACTGACGTTTAACGTTACACATGGGATGAAATCAAGCGAAATTTCACGTTTAGGTTTCTGGCAATTTTTGAAATGGAAGGAACCAGCAAAAATTAGCAACTCGCACCTCTTGCTCTACATTAACAGATGATAGGAAATAGTGAAGAATAATAATATGGAGCTAGTCTTAAATCAATGATGATGATGATGCTTGAACTCAAAGATGTGTCATCGACATCCTACTTTTATACACAATACGAAAGTCCTACTCTTCATTTTAATATCTTTTTACTTCACTCTTGCTTGATTTCAATCATTTTTCCGGTTTCTGATGTACAAATCGCTTACGTTAAAACGGAATATTTTAATGTAAACACTAAAATAGACATGCTGCTTATAGCCTGTTACAATTCAGTAAGTATTACCTAACCTAACTGCAATAAGTAGTGACGTGACATGATTACTTGATTACGTAGAATAAAGGAAACAACTGCAGCATCTTATATAGAAAAAGAAAAAATACCTATACCTATAAACAAGCATACTTCGCGATTTCTGTAAAACCACCCATCACCACTCAGCGATATAGGTGAGCATGTGTTTTTTACTAATGTAGCGCGAATGTGGTTGCGATAAAAAGAATGAACCTATCGTACTTCTTTCTCACCAGCTACTAAAATACCGGTAGGTGAGTGAGTAATTTCTTTGACCTATCCTCTAGTCTACTGCAAAGTAGAAGGGTTAGGAGAGGAGTTGTTCTTCAGCGTTGTCGGAATAGGAGTGAACACCTTTTGGAAAAGAAGGTTGAGGAAAAAGCGATGTGAAGATAGAAGTGGAAAATTATCTTTGGAAATTTAACATCTTAGCATATACTTAATTAAATAGTTCCAGAAAACCACAAAAAAATTTGGACTACTGCAAACAAGCTCGGAATAAAAGTAGATTTTACAATTTAGCAGCTGGATCACATCGCTCTGTATTGGTATTAATGTTTTAATTAGTTGGGAGTTAAAATAAGAATATGTTATCAAATCCTTTTTTTCAACAAAAAGTTTTGTTTTTAACAATTCTTGGTCCAACAGAATATTCGAAATTATGTTCATACCTACTGGAATTTAGTACTTTTTGGCCGATTCTGATGTTGGATACGTAAACAAAAAACAATTTTTAAAAGAATTGCGGCTTATAATTTGGACAAAACTGTGAATGTGTAGTTAATTAAGCTCATCTAGGTGTTACAAAGATAAAAACTTGAAAAGCTAAATTAATGAAGAATTGATACCACCATTATCGACACAAAAGCTTAAATGTTCACCTGAATTAATCAAAATTCTAGACTGACTCGCTTCCGGCGATCAATCTTGACCTGAAGACACTATCATAACTAAAAGACAGTCGATAAAAAAATTGATGATTCTTACTACCAGCTAACAAAGATCCAAACGATGACACCGTCAAAACTGAATTATAGAGTCAGTCACATGTTTGACTGTTCTCACCTTCAGCTAATCAAACTTAAAACGACAACACTATCATAACTGAAAGACTTGTACGCTAAGTATATGACAGTTCTTGCTATTAGCTTTACAGGCTTAAAACGGAGACATTTACACAGATGAGTCAGTAAAAAGTTTGTATGTTCTTACTATCAGCTAACAAAGCATCAAACTATGATAGCCAAGTAGTTACGTATATCAAGCTAGCACGGACAAAGTTATTTTTCCGATTTCTGACTTGCACTAATATTTGTCGCTAATTTGTTACCAAATCCAAAAATTTGTCGTTCGTGCCGTTTGGCTATAATCAGCTGGTATGCTAGCTTGATATCAAGCTAGCACTACACATAGCGTATCTCCAAAAGGAAATGTCGTAGGATATGTAAAGACCATAATTTGTCGCTGAAAGATGACACATTCAACGAATTTGCCGCTGATTAGCGAAAAACTGCTGGAAAACCATCAAACAATTAATCAAGGAGTTCTATGTTACATTTGTTTTAAGAGATCGGATTTAATCACCAAATGTTTTTAAATTAGGTTTTCCTTGTTTCCCCCAAGTTGAGCAACACGTTACCATTTGAGAGTTTAGTGGCTTTCCAGCATTTTTTTCTTATCAGCTGGAGATCAGACTAGGGACAAATTCATTGAATGTGTCATCTTATAGCGACAAATTATGGCCTTTACAATAATATCCTACGATATTTCCTTTTCGAGATACGCTATGTGTAGTGCTAGCTAGATATCAAGCTTTGGTAACAAATTATAGTGCAAGTCAGAAATCGGAAAAATAACTTTGTCGTGCTAGCTTGATATACGTCAAGTAGTTGACTGTTCTCAGCATCAGCTTTTTAAGTATAAACTAATGACAATATTGTTACGAGTACTTGCCAATTAAGTTGGTGTGAGCATAATTAATGAACATCTTCCCTGAATACATAAGGAATATTCCCGGCTTTCCTGAAACATCTGGAAAACACCAGCAAAGATCAATGGGAAAACAATTGGATTACTAGACGGCTGTAGAATACCCTAGAAAAAGGCTGAGAAGACTATAAAAGGCGGACGAGACACTCACACCGAGTTAGTTGACAGTGGACAGCTGATGTTTGGAAGCGATCGATAGGCGATACAGGCGAACCATAGAGGCGATAGAGTTCATAGAGAGCGATAGATAGTGTCTACCGGAACGGCGATTAAAGGAGACTTTTAGTGAAATAAATTGTGCAGACTTGTTTATAACTGTAGTGTAGTCAAATTAACTTTAGTACTTAAATAAATTCGTTGTTTTGTTTTGTTAATTGTGTTTTCTGTGACCGAACACGTCACATTTGGTGTCAGAAGTGGGATACTAAGGGAATTTGTGATTCCCGAAGAAAATTAGTGCGACAGATTGTAGAAGAGATCCGAAGTGAAGAAGAATTTTGAAGCCTTATGCCAGTAACAAGAAAAAAAACGGCAATAATGGAAGAACAAATAAAGGCTTTAATGGAAATGATGAAGGCAATGAAGGCAGGCCAGGAAGAAATGAAGGCAGGCCAGGAAGAAATGAAGGCAGGCCAGGAAGAAATGAAGGTAGGCCACGAAGAAATGAAGAATAAAATGGAAGCTGGACAAGAAAGAATGGAATGTGGCCAGGAAGAAATGAAATTAGCACAAGAAGAAATGAAGAAAGAAATTAAAGCAGGCAAAGAAGAAATTAAAGCGGTTCAAGAGAAATTGATCGAAGATATAAGGACAATAAAAATTGAGCAAGAAGGATTAAAAGAAGAATTAAAGGAAGTCAGAGTAGAAGTGCAAGAAGAATTAAAGGAAGTACGACAAGAATTGGAGACGAGACAAGAGAAACTAAGAGATCAGTTGAAAGAAGAAGTACAAAAGGAAGTAGAGAAGATACGACAGAAGTTCGAGAACACTAGACCGGCTAGTGAAGTAAAGTCCGAAGACACTGCGAAAACGATTAGAATTAAACCACCGACTTTCGACGGAAAAGTTTGCTGGTCTGTGTACAAACGACAGTTCGAGGCAGCGGCAGAAGGAAACAACTGGAACGATTTTGAGAAAGCAACGGCGCTGGTCATAGCTCTGCGAGGAGAAGCATTGGACGTCCTTCAAGGTATTCCAGAGCGCCAACAACGTGACTTCTCTGCGCTGCTAGAGCGACTTGAAATGAGATATGGCGACAAACATTTGCAACAAGTGTACCAGACCCAACTAAAGTGTCGCAATCAGAGGACATCAGAAAATCTACAAGAATTCGAGGCCGACGTGGAACGTCTAGTTAGATTGGCCTATCCTACCGCTCCGCAGGACTTCGCAGACCAGCTAGCAGTCCAAACATTCGTCGATGGCGTGAGGGACACCGACTTACAGCAAGTTCTCCGTTTGGCCCGCCACAAGACTGCGAGTGACGCACTGGCGCACGCCTTAAAATTCGAAGCTGCAAAACAAGCTTCCAAAGGCCACGTGCGTGTACGCCAAACAGCTGTTGAACACGACGAATTCAAGAATGAAGTCACAAGGCTGATTAAAGAATACGTCGAAACTGTCAAGAAGACTACCATCAACGACAAGAGAGAATCGGCCAAATGTTGGGAATGCGGGAAGGTCGGTCACTTTTCCCGAGACTGTGGACAAAACAAAAGAAGACCAAGGTGCTGGGAAAGTGGAAAGCACGGACATTTAGAGCGAAACTATCCGGCCGAGGAACGCCGTGCGGATCAACAGCGGTTACAAGTATACGACTTCAGCATCGAGCAAGAAGGATTAAAAGAAGAGTTACAGAAAGTACGACAAGAAAAGCTAAGAGATGAGTTGAAAGAAGAAGTACAAAAGGAAGTAGAGAAGATGAGACAGAAGTTCGAGAACACAAAACCAGCAAGTGAAGTAAAGTCCGAAGACACTGCCAAGACGATTAGAATTAAACCACCGACTTTCGACGGAAAAGTTTGCTGGTCTGTGTACAAACGACAGTTCGAGGCAGCGGCAGAAGCAAACAACTGGAACGATTTTGAGAAAGCAACGGCGCTGGTCATAGCTCTGCGAGGAGAAGCATTGGACGTCCTTCAAGGTATTCCAGAGCGCCAACAACGTGACTTCTCTGCGCTGCTAGAGCGACTTGAAATGAGATATAGCGACAAACATTTGCAACAAGTGTACCAGACCCAACTAAAGTGTCGCAATCAGAGGACATCAGAAAATCTACAAGAATTCGAGGCCGACGTGGAACGTCTAGTTAGATTGGCCTATCCTACCGCTCCGCAGGACTTCGCAGACCAGCTAGCAGTCCAAACATTCGTCGATGGCGTGAGGGACACCGACTTACAGCAAGTTCTCCGTTTGGCCCGCCATAAGACTGCGAGTGACGCACTGGCCTTAGAATTCGAAGCTGCAAAACAAGCTTCCAAGGGCCACGTGCGTGTACGCCAAACAGCTGTTGAACACGACGAATTCAAGAATGAAGTCACAAGGCTGATTAAAGAATACGTCGAAACTGTCAAGAAGACTACCATCAACGACAAGAGAGAATCGGCCAAATGTTGGGAATGCGGGAAGGTCGGTCACTTTTCCCGAGATTGTGGCCAAAATAAAGGAAGACCAAGGTGCTGGGAATGTGGAAAGCGCGGACATTTACAGCTAGACTGCCCTAAACGCCACGAATGCGTCGAAACTGTTAAAAGAACTACAATCGATTACAGAAGAGAATCGGCCAGATGTTGGCAATGTGGGAAGGTCGGTCATTTTTTCCGAGACTGTGGACAAAACAAAAGAAGACCAAGGTGCTGGGAAAGTGGAAAGCACGGACATTTAGAGCGAAACTATCCGGCCGAGGAACGCCGTGCGGATCAACAGCGGTTACAAGTATACGACTTCAGCATCGAGCATCGTGCTGGAAAACAACATGGAAACGCTGATGCCCTCTCGCGAAGACCATGCTCGAAGAACTGCAAACATTGCATGGCCGCCGAAAAGAAGAAACCAGTCAACTTGGCAAGGATCTGTCAGACGATGGTGGAACCGGAAGAACACTGGCAGAACAAAGACCTGACGAAAGACCAAGATAACGACGAAGACATTAAACCGATACTGCGGTGGAAAAAGGCAGGAAAAGCACAACATACCTGGGCAGATGTTGGTAGTACGAGTACCATCACGAAGAGCTATTGGGCCTTATGAGATTCGCTCATCGTCGAGAATGAGGTACTAAAACGAGTGTGGGAAAGCCCTGACGGAACTAAAATTCGACATCAAGTAGTTCTCCCGAAGAACAGAGTCAACGAGGTGCTGACAGAAGTCCATGGAGGTATTGGTGGAGGACATTTCGGAGTAACAAAGACGTTGGAGAAGGTGCGAGAGCGATTTTATTGGCTAAACTGTAGAAGAGACGTCGAAAATTGGTGTAGGAAGTGTCCAACGTGTGCGTCAGCCAAGGGACCTCAGACTCGAAGCCGAGGGCGAATGAAACAGTACAATGTTGGTGCCCCATTTGAGAGAATAGCTCTGGACGTAGCAGGACCATTCCCAACAACAGCTGCTGGCAATAAGTACATCTTGGTAGTGATGGACTATTTTAGCAAATGGCCCGAAGTGTACGCAATCCCAAACCAAGAAGCTACTACGGTCGCTGGAATGCTGGTGAACCAATGGATCAGTCGGTATGGAGTTCCGATGGAGATCCACTCTGACCAGGGACGTAACTTCGAATCCACGGTATTCCGGGAAGTCTGTGAGCTGCTAGGAGTACAGAAAACTAGGGCCACTCCATTACATCCACAATCTGACGGAATGGTCGAACGGTTTAACGCGACGCTGGAAACCAATTTGAAAATGGTTGTCAAAAATCACCAGACAGACTGGGACCAGCACATACCTTTGTTCCTGTTGGCCTATCGAAGTGCAGTTCATGAGACCACCGGCAGAACACCAGCCAGCATTTTATTTGGAAGAGAGCTGAAGTTACCGATGGACATCCGGTTTGGACACCCAGAAGATCGGCGACCTTCGGCTACCGACTACGCACAGCAGCTAGAGGAACGACTCGATACCATCCATAGAGCCGTTCGTAACAAAATCCAAGTAGGGAGTGACCGCATGAAGACCAGGTACGACCGGAGAGCCAACAGCACAGGATTCAGAGAAGGGGACCAGGTGTGGCTTTACAATCCTGTCCGTCGAAAAGGGCGCTCACCGAAGCTACAGCGAGCCTGGGAAGGACCCTACACCGTGGTCAGAAGGCTGAATGACGTGGTCTACCGTATTCAGAGAAGACCAAAGGCCAAGATGAAAGTTGTACAGTTGGACCGCTTGGCGCCCTACAAAGGTCAAGACATTGATCGGGACGATCAATTCTAAGAAGAGGGCAGTGTTACGAGTACTTGCCAATTAAGTTGGTGTGAGCATAATTAATGAACATCTTCCCTGAATACATAAGGAATATTCCCGGCTTTCCTGAAACATCTAGAAAACACCAGCAAAGATCAATGGGAAAACAATTGGATTACTAGACGGCTGTAGAATACCCTAGAAAAAGGCTGAGAAGACTATAAAAGGCGAACGAGACACTCACACCGAGTTAGTTGACAGTGGACAGCTGATGTTTGGAAGCGATCGATAGGCGATACAGGCGAACCATAGTGGCGATAGAGTTCATAGAGAGCGATAGATAGTGTCTACCGGAACGGCGATTAAAGGAGACTTTTAGTGAAATAAATTGTGCAGACTTGTTTATAACTGTAGTGTAGTCAAATTAACTTTAGTACTTAAATAAATTCGTTGTTTTGTTTTGTTAATTGTGTTTTCTGTGACCGAACACGTCACAATATCATTACTGAAAAAAAGAACTAGCCAAATATTTGACTAACCTCGCTATCAGTTTTAAAGCTTACAACAAAGATATTATCACAGCTGAAAGGCAGAGTCGGCCAAAATTTAACTATTCTCGTCATCCGCTATTCTAGCCTAAAACAACGAATTATTTTTAGATTGAAATGCAGGACCAGTCAAAAAAATTAACTAGTTACAAAATTACCTATGTATCATCACAACCCCAGCCTTTTACATACAAGTAATTGGTAACTTCACAATCTGCTTACTGATTTTAATAAGTAAAATGGTTTGAACCCCAATATTTTCTTAGGTTCCTCTATTATGCAAATTCTACTAGAAATAAACGTATTTATATATTTAATGTATCATTAATTCCTGAATAAATGCTTCAAAATTTTTTTTTGTCTTTTCCTTGAACTGAAGCTAAAGAAATCAAAGTCTCAAAGGGTTTCAGATATTGAATAAATCAATGCCACCTTCACATACTTAATTAAGCTATTACCTACGACATATGCAAGCAAAACACAACAATGTAGTACAAGGAAATTTTTTCTATCATCTAAATTCATTGCAGCTGAAATTGGGTTCTCTTTGTTATTCCAGTGCAAAATTTTACTGAACAGAATCAAAAGAAAAAGCTAGCAATGTCAATATGGAGCGAAAACACAGCATTACGCAACTACTGAAGTTGCGGTATTTTAATTGAAAAATTTACATGGAACAGGTGACCTTGAATTTAAATAACCGGCTTATCAAGAACGTATATGTTCATATAGTAAATGATGGACGACCAGGTACACAGTTCTGCATTCCTGCATGGCTTGAATTAATACAGTCTTATAACTCCGAGTTATTTACAGAAGTTGGCGATCTGCCATAAATACTCTTTAAAGTCAACATAAACCATTCCCCGCTATAATAACCCGTATAATCAAAATGCGGCATTCGATATCAACATCTTTACATGTGCACGCGTGTGTGCCTGTCGGTATTTATTTGTGATTTTTTAGGTATCGAGAAACCTACTAAAATTAGGTCAAGGCTTATTAAAGTCGTGGGTTGGATGTGATTCAACACGAATCTTCCACCCTCGCAACTGATATCCTTTCTGTACACTCACGTATTGTACAGTACACCTATCATAAATTATAAGTACAATCGGCAAATGTTGTTAAATTAAAATTGATAAAAACCGTATCACCGAAGCATACAAAACGATAAGTGTGTAAAATATTGTTGTGAAACAACTTTATTGACATTTAAATTAGTCACATTTGCTTTTTATTCATTTTAAATGCGAATGTTGCGGTAATTTAAAAATATGTAGGCCTCAAAAGCCTGTTCACAGAATTAATGGATAAATATCAGGTATATATACAAATATACACAGACGGATCTATTATTAATGAAAATAAAGGATGTGATATCGTTCAAAATGATATAGAGAAAGGCTAAGAACTCCCTGTCCTGTTTACGATCTTCGCATGCAAAGTGTTCTCAATTGACAAAGCCATAGACCTAATCGTCGAACAGAAACATCTAAAGGCTATAATCCTCACCGACTCAAAAGCCACTCTTGATGCGCTTAAAAATCCCGACCGTACCAACGGCAGAATACATATCTGAAAAAAGAAAATAATGCAGGCAAGAACAAAATCGACACACATATGTAGTATTCGCATGGCTACCATCGCACATAAACATAGAAGGGAATGAAAAGGCAGATGCAGCAGCAAAGAGAGCAACCACAGGAGGTATTGACTGTACCGAAGAACACTTCACAGCAGAAGAACTCAAGAACCATCTGAACAAATATATGCGGGCCAAATGAAATAATGTCTGAAAAAATACAGAATCAAAATTATCCACAATTAGGGATAACGGATGGGAAAACATTGTCACTACAGAGAACAGTAAAACCAGTGGCGGTTTTACTGTAAGTGCATTTGTTCAGTGAACCCCCTTAAAAATTCAACTAGTTACACCATATAATTTTATCCTTTTAATATTTATTATATTACTGATGATTATCGTATAATATACATCTCTTTTACCATTTCATAGTTCATAGTTACAAAACACCAACCCGTAACCCATAGAAAATATTTAAATTTTTGTTGTGTCGCTGACGACTTCACCTAACTTTTTTGGTTCAAGTTTTGATTCTGAACATATCACGTGAGCGATACTCCGTTTGATGTCCATGTGTTAGAGAGAGAGGTAGTCGGACGCGTGAAATGGAAGATAAAATACTGTTACGAGTACTTGCCAATTAAGTTGGTGTGAGCATAATTAATGAACATCTTCCCTGATTACATAAGGAATATTCCCGGCTATCCTGAAACATCTAAAAAAACACCAGCAAAGATCAATGGGAAAACAATTGGATTACTAGACGGCTGTAGAATACCCTAGAAAAAGGCTGAGAAGACTATAAAAGGCGAACGAGACACTCACACCGAGTTAGTTGACAGTGGACAGCTGATGTTTGGAAGCGATCGATAGGCGATACAGGCGAACCATAGTGGCGATAGAGAGTTCATAGAGAGCGATAGATAGTGTCTACCGGAACGGCGATTAAAGGAGACTTTTAGTGAAATAAATTGTGCAGACTTGTTTATAACTGTAGTGTAGTCAAATTAACTTTAGTACTTAAATAAATTCGTTGTTTTGTTTTGTTAATTGTGTTTTCTGTGACCGAACACGTCACATTTGGTGTGAGGAGTGGGATAGTAAGGGAATTGAAGATTCCCGAAGAAAGTTAGTGCGACAGATCGTAAAAGAGGTCCGAAGAGAAGAAGAATTTTGAAGCCTTATGCCAGTACCAAGAAAACAATCAGCAATAATGGAGGAACAAATAAAGGCTTTAATCGAAATGATGAAGGCAATGAAGGCAGGCCAGGAAGAAATGAAGGCAGGCCAGGAAGAAATGAAGGAAGAAGTGAAGGCAGGCCAGGAAGAATTGAAGAATAAAATGGAAGCTGGACAGGAAGAATTGAAGAATAAAATGGAAGCTGAACAGGACGAAATGAAATTAGCACAAGAAGAAATGAAGGAAGAAATTAAAGCAAGCAAAGAAGAAATTAAGGCAGTTCAAGCGAAATTGGTCGAAGATATAAGGACAATAAAAATTGAGCAAGAAGGATTAAAAGAAGAGTTACAGAAAGTACGACAAGAAAAGCTAAGAGATGAGTTGAAAGAAGAAGTACAAAAGGAAGTAGAGAAGATGAGACAGAAGTTCGAGAACACAAAACCAGCAAGTGAAGTAAAGTCCGAAGACACTGCCAAGACGATTAGAATTAAACCACCGACTTTCGACGGAAAAGTTTGCTGGTCTGTGTACAAACGACAGTTCGAGGCAGCGGCAGAAGCAAACAACTGGAACGATTTTGAGAAAGCAACGGCGCTGGTCATAGCTCTGCGAGGAGAAGCATTGGACGTCCTTCAAGGTATTCCAGAGCGCCAACAACGTGACTTCTCTGCGCTGCTAGAGCGACTTGAAATGAGATATAGCGACAAACATTTGCAACAAGTGTACCAGACCCAACTAAAGTGTCGCAATCAGAGGACATCAGAAAATCTACAAGAATTCGAGGCCGACGTGGAACGTCTAGTTAGATTGGCCTATCCTACCGCTCCGCAGGACTTCGCAGACCAGCTAGCAGTCCAAACATTCGTCGATGGCGTGAGGGACACCGACTTACAGCAAGTTCTCCGTTTGGCCCGCCATAAGACTGCGAGTGACGCACTGGCCTTAGAATTCGAAGCTGCAAAACAAGCTTCCAAGGGCCACGTGCGTGTACGCCAAACAGCTGTTGAACACGACGAATTCAAGAATGAAGTCACAAGGCTGATTAAAGAATACGTCGAAACTGTCAAGAAGACTACCATCAACGACAAGAGAGAATCGGCCAAATGTTGGGAATGCGGGAAGGTCGGTCACTTTTCCCGAGATTGTGGCCAAAATAAAGGAAGACCAAGGTGCTGGGAATGTGGAAAGCGCGGACATTTACAGCTAGACTGCCCTAAACGCCACGAATGCGTCGAAACTGTGAAAAGAACTACAATCGATTACAGAAGAGAATCGGCCAGATGTTGGCAATGTGGGAAGGTCGGTCATTTTTCCCGAGACTGTGGACGAAACAAAAGAAGACCAAGGTGCTGGGAAAGTGGAAAGCACGGACATTTAGAGCGAAACTATCCGGCCGAGGAACGCCGTGCGGATCAACAGCGGTTACAAGTATACGACTTCAGCATCGAGCATCGTGCTGGAAAACAACATGGAAACGCTGATGCCCTCTCGCGAAGACCATGCTCGAAGAACTGCAAACATTGCATGGCCGCCGAAAAGAAGAAACCAGTCAACTTGGCAAGGATCTGTCAGACGATGGTGGAACCTGAAGAACACTGGCAGAACAAAGACCTGACGAAAGACCAAGATAACGACGAAGACATTAAACCGATACTGCGGTGGAAAAAGGCAGGAAAAGCACAACCTACCTGGGCAGATGTTGGTAGTACGAGTACCATCACGAAGAGCTATTGGGCCTTATGAGATTCGCTCATCGTCGAGAATGAGGTACTAAAACGAGTGTGGGAAAGCCCTGACGGAACTAAAATTCGACATCAAGTAGTTCTCCCGAAGAACAGAGTCAACGAGGTGCTGACAGAAGTCCATGGAGGTATTGGTGGAGGACATTTCGGAGTAACAAAGACGTTGGAGAAGGTGCGAGAGCGATTTTATTGGCTAAACTGTAGAAGAGACGTCGAAAATTGGTGTAGGAAGTGTCCAACGTGTGCGTCAGCCAAGGGACCTCAGACTCGAAGCCGAGGGCGAATGAGACAGTACAATGTTGGTGCCCCATTTGAGAGAATAGCTCTGGACGTAGCAGGACCATTCCCAACAACAACTGCTGGCAATAAGTACATCTTGGTAGTGATGGACTATTTTAGCAAATGGCCCGAAGTGTACGCAATCCCAAACCAAGAAGCTACTACGGTCGCTGGAATACTGGTGAACCAATGGATCAGTCGGTATGGAGTTCCGATGGAGATCCACTCTGACCAGGGACGGAACTTTGAATCCACGGTATTCCGGGAAGTCTGTGAGCTGCTAGGAGTACAAAAAACTAGGACCACTCCATTACATCCACAATCTAACGGAATGGTCGAACGGTTTAACGCGACGCTGGAAACCAATTTGAAAATAGTTGTCAACGATCACCAGACAGACTGGGACCAGCATATACCTTTGTTCCTGTTGGCCTATCGAAGTGCGGTTCATGAGACCACTGGCAGAACACCAGCCAGCATTTTATTTGGAAGAGAGCTGAAGTTACCTATGGACATCTGGTTTTTACACCCAGAAGATCGGCGACCTTCGGCTACCGACTACGCACAGCAGCTAGAGGAACGACTCGATACCATCCATAGAGCCGTTCGTAACAAAATCCAAGTAGGGAGTGACCGCATGAAGACCAGGTACGACCGGAGAGCCAACAGCACAGGATTCAGAGAAGGGGACCAGGTGTGGCTTTACAATCCTGTCCGTCGAAAAGGGCGCTCACCGAAGCTACAGCGAGTCTGGGAAGGACCCTACACCGTGGTCAGAAGGCTGAATGACGTAGTCTACCGTATTCAGAGAGGACCAAAGGCCAAGATGATAGTTGTACACTTGGACCGCTTGGCGCCCTACAAAGGTCAAGACATTGATCGGGACGATCAATTCTAAGAAGAGGGCAGTGTTACGAGTACTTGCCAATTAAGTTGGTGTGAGCATAATTAATGAACATCTTCCCTGAATACATAAGGAATATTCCCGGCTTTCCTGAAACATCTAGAAAACACCAGCAAAGATCAATGGGAAAACAATTGGATTACTAGACGGCTGTAGAATACCCTAGAAAAAGGCTGAGAAGACTATAAAAGGCGAACGAGACACTCACACCGAGTTAGTTGACAGTGGACAGCTGATGTTTGGAAGCGATCGATAGGCGATACAGGCGAACCATAGTGGCGATAGAGTTCATAGAGAGCGATAGATAGTGTCTACCGGAACGGCGATTAAAGGAGACTTTTAGTGAAATAAATTGTGCAGACTTGTTTATAACTGTAGTGTAGTCAAATTAACTTTAGTACTTAAATAAATTCGTTGTTTTGTTTTGTTAATTGTGTTTTCTGTGACCGAACACGTCACAATACATTCAACATAGAGCGTTTAGGTGCACTGCACGAGAAGCCGGAATCAGCCGGAATAATGTCGTGCTACGTCAGCACGGCTACCCGACATTCATGTCTGTTAGTTTCACACGACTTGAAATGAATCAAAGGTAATTTTTTTAAATCAGGTGAACATCAACTGCTGACGTATAATCTACCGTTTTGTATGCTGCTGACTATTTTTGTAATTTTTTATATTATGTAAACAATCACTGAATAAATTATTGAGCGGCCTGAAAATGCTTTTTGATTTTTCTATTTTTACATAATCAGAATTTTTTATCCCGCCCGTCCACCCTCTCGGAGCCTGCTGACTTTCACAGCAGTGTATTATGCTAATAAACATTTAATTCCAACATGAATTAATCGACCTGAAATGATTGTGTCATTTGCAACGCTACCTCCCGGAATATTACACACTTACTCGCAGAGTGTACCAACAACCAACACCTTAGAAGAAACATCTCAGACGTATCAAAATGTCTCAATGACAAAAACCAAGTAGCAGACATCATCAAGTTTTTAAAAGACATTTAAATATATGACAAAGTCTAAGCAGTTTTAGATTTATAACTTTTACTGTATATATCTACTTATCATGAAATATCATATTATGTCATGACCATGTTGTTTATACGACCTGTAAATTAAATTTAAACAAATATGTAGGTATCACTATGAACATTACAATTTAATTTTTGTAAGGAAAATAAAAGGAATTTATATTCACCCAAAAACTGGAATTCAAATTTTCATTAGATGCTCATGTTTGACCAATGAATAAAACAATGCTACAAAATATGGAGGCAACTGCTAACTCTCCCATGAATATAAGCAATTTGATCCATTCTGTCACTCGTCACACGTCGGTTGACCCATCCGTTAATAAATCTCTCACGTAGGTATGCAGCACGTCGATAAAATTACAGATTGATGAAAAAATGAGGAAGGAATCAGGTTTCTTCAGAAATTATTAGTTATTGATAGTGGAAATAAAATTCCAGTAAAAGATAAAAAGTCGATAATAAATAACGTAGACGTGTTAATACAGAAATAAAACATATTAACCAATGATTGGAAATTCAAATTATTTTTCTTATATCTTTTTAAAATATCCCAAATAATTTTTTTTAACTGCATATTTCTGTGGGCAGGATGAACCCAAAAACAGATTAGCAAATCTCCAACTGTTCACAATAAAATGCTTAGTCGAAATCTGTTTAAATTGGCATCTGAATCTAAGATACACACATATCTACCAAACTACGTGGTGCTTTTTTTTTCAATTTCAATTTTTCCTTTACCTGTTTTTAAGCGATCAATATTAACGAATTAATTTAAATAATTATAAATACAGGTAAAAAAATATGTTAATTTGTAAAACACTTTTAATATTATTTATTATTTAATAGAAATAAAAAATTACAAAAACCCACTTTATTTTGAATAGTGATGACTACCTAGATCTTATGGAAAAGTTCTGAATAAAAATATCAAAAGTATTTTCCGCAACCCAGTCCCTTAGCTGGGATGTAACTGTGGCAAACACCCCGTGTCCCTCATAGAATATCTTTTTAATGGTCTGCAAAGTCATTACCATAAAAGACGATACAGAATAACTAAGGAGATGGATATTACATAAAAGCTTCACTGAAACCATCAACAAACATTTTACAAAAATTAGCACAATCAGTCCATTGTCAAAATTTTTAAACGCATTTTCTACACCCTTAAGAGCTTAAAATTTGCAATTATGTCTATCGTTTACAGTGTACAATGTAACGAAGCAATAAGTAAAAAATTTTTGTACAAAATTGCATGCTTCTAGATCGAATTGTTTTAGCCATATACAAGGTAGTTGTTGAAAAGAAACGCACAAAAATCATCTTTCTTACGAGACGGGAGGTGGTTTAAATTGCGATTCGTTTTTCTGGAATATTTTCAGCCTTCTCTCCATACAACTGTAGCTACCCCAACTTTATTTTTTCACATGGCAACCTAGGCTCTCTGAGAAGGTCTTTTAAAACTCAATCTATAACTGCCAAAACCAGTCCAGATATATTTTTATAACTTAAAATTAACTCTTGGAAATAGATCTTTAGCACTCACCTCAGTCGATTTAATTTAACAAATGTTGAAAAAACCTCCATCCTACTTTGTTGTCAGTATCACACTAGGTTTTAAGAGACCTTCTCATAAAGTTCCCACATTACCTAGGTTGCCATTTTAAAAAAAAAGTTGGGATAGTTACAGATTAAAAGGATGCAGGGAGGGGGCTGAAAATACTACAGAAAGACGAACAACAATTAAAATCAATTAGCACGTTTCAGCATTTTCTTAAAAATAACTCATACAGAAGATGTGAATTTTGTGCGTTTCTTTTGAACAACCATGTATATTGATATTTAAAATTTAGCAACCCCTTTTCGCTCCATTGAAGGTTGAATCTTCAAGAAACTCTTGGGTCAATTCTATTACTGTATAAGGTACCTGTGTGGAAAATATTAAACTTCTAATCTTAGCTTTATGGAATACACTTTAACATGAAACTTTTTACCCTCGTTTCAAGCTTGTAGGGTTGGTATTATCAAATTTCGTTTTGAAAAAGATTTACCGATGTATACAACATTTCAAACTTGATGATTCATGGTTTGGAGGATATCTTTACAGATATATCAAACTTTGAGCCCCCTTTTAGCCCCCATACCTAGAAGCTGAATTTTAAAAACTCCTTTCTTAGTGCTCACTCACCTTTTATAACTAACGTCGATGCAAATATGAGCTGATGTATCAGTCAGTCAGTTTTTTGTTTAATTAATATATTGTGTATGTGCATAAATGTTGTAGGAGGTGGTAAATTAAATTTGAATGGATGAAAGAAATTATTTATGGCGACCTCTACTAGCCATCAAAATTTACCTACTCCACCACTCTTATTATCAAACTAGCAATTGTTTCGACCATTATTCGGTCATTTTCAAAGAGTAGGTATACTAGGTATAGTCTTACTAAAGCTAACATAAAAAGTACACATATATTTATAGATAAAAGGAACATGACAAACAACAGGTATACTATAATGTTATTATAGAAAAACCAAATTCTTATTTTGATTTAATTTCTAAATTTACAATGTCCTTTCACACGTTTTGCGCCATCGAATCCTTAAATCTGATTAAAATATTTAGTAAATTTATATTCAGAACGTTTTTGTCTAAGAAAATCAATCGTATGGCGAAACAATTATTTTGATTATTTGAAACTTATGTATGTTCTTATTACTACTGAATATTTGCATAAACTATTTTTATGCATCGCTGCTAACATTAACTCTCAATATTTGACAATAATCCCATTACCCATTTTGTAGAAAAAATCGTTTTAATTAAATTATTTCTGCATTCACATATTATAGTTTTTGTAACTGTTCCTTTAATAAAAGAACAAATTTTCGTTAGTAAAGCCAACTTCACTGAGAAAAGGAGAAAGAGAACGAAATAAAGAATTTTAATAAAACTCTTCTAAAGATCTGCCAAAAAAAAACCTTCAGGGGCCAGTAACCTGAGCGCGAACACAAATTTAATGTAATGCTGAACGTTCTCTTTTTAACACTTCATTTCAAGCAGATGTGGGTCAGATGTTGTGTCTCAAATACACTTACCTTCAATTTTACACGATTTTTGCAATGGTCCGACAATGACTTTGAATTTTTTTTCAAGATCGTAAATTAAGAACAGTTTAAAATAAACGGTAACATTCGTTCACCTACACAAACAAATTTAATCTTTTATAACAGTGACCTCCTACATAACAAAAAACTTAAAATTAATAAAATACAAATATGTTCCTACATATCTCATTAGCAGAATAAAAAATTGCAACGAGGAAGCTTCCTTTAACTTTTTAAGGCTAATTAAACTTTTGCTGGAGCTTAACATCACATTCGGATCCCCTAATTTGTTTGTATCGTTGAACCCTCGCCCCTTTGATTTTATGGAAATTTTCGGATGTTAGGCAATTCAGCATGCTTGTATTTAGGTACTCAACCATAGAGACTTGGCCTTTGAATTTTTCACTTATGGTGCAGAAGATAAACAACAAATGCATTCGACTAGAACAGTATACTGGTCGCGCTCAGGATAATATCGAAATGTACAAAGGGTTGCTCAGTAAGAACACTATAAGTATTTACTCCAACTTAACTATAGTAACTAACTTAAGTATTTTTAAATAAAAGGCACCTGTAATACTGTTGAACGTTCGATTGAAAATTTCAAATCTACGTGGTTAAATGTGAATATCAAAACAAAAAAAAAAAAGAAGGCGTATAAGCGATATTTATTAAAAATATTTTTTTGTCATAAGAACTATTAATTTCGTGTTACGTAACTCGAAAATCTATACTACTTTTAAGGAAAAATATCACTCTGTATATTAATTTCTTTAAATTAGGCTAGCAACGTTCGAAAACGCATTCTTTAAGTTAAACTAGCGTTGTTTGTAATCTTAACTGCGACGCGTGCACTTGAGAAACAAACAGTCTGGGTCGAGTCAGATTTTGTATCGAAGAACGTTTTATTCTTCAATTCATGTTTTGTTTTGTGTGTGTGACCAAGTGCAAGAGGGTTTTTGTCAACTACGGTGAGTTTATATCACAGAGCATGGTTTTTGCTTATTAATTATTTAACTAGGTATTTTGTAAAAGATGCAATCTATTGTTTACTGCCGAATTTTATTGATACTGCTAGTTTACGTCGTAAAAGTAATGTTAATTTAATATGATTTCCGAATTCCTGACTGATCGCCGTGAGAAGTTAGAGATATGGATGGTTATTTCCTAATGCTCGTAAGTGATGGTAGTTGGAGCAGTCACTTTGCTGGTAATCCCTTAGTGACATTGTACCGCTCAACAGCCATAATTATTGAAATTATTGAGTTTTGTGTGTAGCACATTGCTGGATCTCCCTTTGTGCAGAATGACCCCTGGAACGAGTATTTTGCTGGCTCTCCCTTAATACTTATTGCACGTTCAGTGTCGGCACTTTAATGGTTATCCTTGGTGCCGAGGACAGTATCTATATCTTTGTTTATTTATTTAAATAGTTTGGCTACGTTTAAAGTATTGGTAGGTAGTATCTGTAAAAAAGTTTTTAATCACCGAGTTTCGTAATTTTATTTGATTGCTTATGTTGATGCATTTCTGAGCGAATCTGCTCATGGTATTTTTCTTTTCATTGTTTCAGATTTAACCGAAAGCACGCAACAGCATCAAGGCCATTAGTTTTAATTCATTCTTTTACATATTTAATTTTATCAAATATCTTTCTTTCTTTTAATTAAACCTTTTTTTTTATCAATTCAAATTCATTCATTTTTCATTTATTTTGCGATTCGTTGCCTTACATAATATTATAAATGCGAAAGTAACTGTGTCTGTATGCTACACAATCACGCCTAAACTACTGAAGCGATTTAAATGAAATTTGGTACAGATATAGTCTAGAGCCTAAGAAAGGACATAGGCTACTTTTTAATACGAAAAAGGGCTTTTGATTAGATATAAATACGACATTCAAAGTTTGTAAAACTTTTACCCTAAAGGGGGTAAAAATAAGGGATGAACATTTTTGTGTCGGCAAAAAGGCTTACAGCCCAGAAAATAAAAATATAGAAGAAAACAATTTAAAATAGTGCCGAAACACAATTCCACGCGAAGTCGCGGGCACAGCTAGTGTATAATTACAACATTTTCTTTCATTGTCATTGTTTATCTGTACGTATTAACCTTAATATAATCATTTTTTAAATTAAAAAAAGATATCAATTTTAGACGCTCAATATAATACACATTCTTGTCTCGTATGTTTCACAACCTAGGGGTTTAGTAATACTATTACATAGCAAAGAAAATTTAATCTGGTTTATCGTTTATCCTCGTTACTTTGAGAAGGAAGCCGTTCCTACAAGTTTTGTTTGATGATTTACCGACGATTTACGAGAACTGATTAGTATTACAGCACTATTTCATTAACTGACAAGTAAACAGGCTGGTAATTATTTCCACTTACATACTTATTTTTCATGCTTACCTTAAAATACCAAAATTTTAATATAAAATACTTTTGGTACACACACTTATCTATCTATTTATAACCGATAGCCACGTGAATCGTATAACTTTTTATTGTTTTAAGTTAAAAAAAAATTGACTGATATTTGTAGTAGATAAAACTTAAATTACAGATGTTAACTAGACTTGCCTATGATCGCTGTAAATCCCTATAAAATTTAAGATTATCAATCAGTCAACAACTTAAATTGAGTTTTAGCCATTCAGCTCAATTTTTACAAAGTGCAAATCCATAGATAAATGAAACTTAATCAAGAAAATAAATATACATTATATTTTTAAAACTGTTACAAACAGTAAATATGCATGATATCTAGATAATATCAGCTTTTTTATAAATTAATAAATAAAAATCATGTTGAAATGTGTTGTTACATTTAAGTTTAATAAAATTCTTTTTTTTCTATCATTGCCCGAGGGCGAGTGCTCAGACTGCAAACTTCTGCATGTTGGTGCTATGAAACGGGAGAAAGTTCGTAGCCCAGCAACCCTCGCAGGTACTCTAACGGTACTTGCGGCGTGGTTTGGGCGTAGCTATACTATATAAGTAAAAAGTGGCGCATTTTAGAGATAGCACATTGGTTAATTTTAACCCCGAATCTTTTAACTGCGTCTTGCTATTTCATAATATACAATTTTCACCGAATCGTATTTAACTACCTAATTATAAGTAAGTAGTAGTGTTAAGGAAAAATTTAATAATTAATAAATAATTCATAAGCAGTGGTATTGTTTTAATCAAAAAATGGTAGCCGACAACCCATACATCTCCAAACATAGCTTAAGGGATACAACATCTAACTTACAAGTTGTCTTTATTTTTAAATATAAATCGTCAACGACGTAGGTATTTCTAATGAATATACGGTAGCACATCACATAATTTTGTGGACTCCGTCTTTTTCTTATTAATTAAAACAAGTAAAGGACCGACTGCTCCTACTGTCATAATGGTATTATTTCATACACACGCAATCTTAAATTTTATAGGGTATACTCGTAAAGGCACCGTGTGGTGTCCACAATAAAGGCGGATCTTACAGATGATGTGTGGTTACATATGCGATAACATACAGCACCCTCCTGCATTATATCGTTGCTGTTATTATTACCAGATGCATTTCAAAACCTCATTATCTTTGACATTTAGATGCGCAACGACACAACCCTGCTTTCCGCCCGTTGTTAACTAATTTAAGTATACGCTCCGCCTCTAGCAAATCTCGCTCATTTCAGTTCACTCTAGCAGTACCGTTACGTGAACACAGGACAGCACGGTTTATAGAATAGAAGCAGTGTGACATTCTCACATTTTAGTATCCTTGACCCAAACTCATCAATTTAAGATTTTATATGCGCATATTTTAATACAATTCTCATCGCCACTTAATTAATGGGACGTGGCTAAGAGCAATAACGTCAACATTCACTTTTTTATTAAATAGATATGCAAGGTTTTATTAATCTCACTCACTATTATGTTTTTCCGTCATTCCATTTGGTACAAATTTTACAAATAATAATTTTAATATTAATTTACCGATGTGTAGAGAAGACCACAGCTCAGGACTAGATGGCAATAATAAAATAGAGTATTACTTATTAACTCGCTTCCTTGTCTGCCTGTCCGCTAGATTTCATATGAAACCCCAATATTTTAATCAGCCCCACCTGAAACCAAAAATTTACCACATATCCTTGTTGTAACAAAAATTTTAACAAACTTATCTGACCTCTCTCCTTATACATAAAAGAAAATCTAAATCCTTCAAAAAAGTTCATTGGTAGCTACTGGAATTCTTAGTGGTGGGACGAATTAATTCCTGAAGAATTAATTTCTGGATGAATAAACGAATTTATTTTTCAGAAATTGTTTCGTTTTGAAAAAGCAAAACATCCAGAAATTATTTCGCTTTGCAAATGAAACAATTCCTGAGAAATAAATTCGTTTGTTTCCGGTTTCCTTTCAAAACTCATTCAATTGCTAACTACAATTAATATATCAACACAATAACACAACAAGAAAACACACCGGTAATTACTCTCGGAGGAGGGGGGTGTTAGGTTAGGTTAGGTTAATTTTTTTTGTAAATTTATTTCTTTTATTGTTTTCCCCCCCTAGAACAATCCATTTTACATTGCTTAAAAATGCCTTTCAATCGCAAAAAGTCATAGAGATGCATTTGTTTTTGTCTATTTACAAAAATTTCTAGAAATTGATTGATTGTGTAAATTGAGGAAATATTTATCTACAAATTATTTCGTCTTTTAAAATTGAGAAAATATTTCTAGAAATTATTTCGTCTTTTATATTTTTATCAGGAATTAATTCGCTCATTTGCAGGAATTTGACTAGGAATAGTTTCGTTTTGAGAACGAATGAATTTCTCAGAAATTAATTCGTAAAAAAATCAGAAATAGTTTCGCTTCCATTTTTGTCGGGAAAATTGCTCCAGGAATTAATTCGTAGAGCCATTCTTAGTTAAATATATGTACACTGTATTCTTAAACACATTAGGTACTAAATTTAAAAGTGGCAAATTAATTGTATCTGTTTCAGCGGTAATAATTAATTGAATTTAATTTAATATTAATACTCCGGTAAATTTAATTATATGCAATTAAACCTAGAATAACAGGGAAATGAAGAGAAGCATAAAAAAGATCAAAGACAAATTAGATGAAGAAAAATTTGCATAATTTTTATTAAAAAAATGGCATTTTATCATCGAAGGTTGCAAAAGTTGTTGTTTCAATTATGTATTATTATTTACAAAAAGTACTTTGTTGTCTTATTTTTTTTACTTATCATTCATTATACATGTATTAATGTGATAGCGAATCAGGATAACAAAAAAAAAAAAATAAAACATGTTGGTCATTCTAAAAATAATTTTAAGTTATTTGATCGATTTTTCTTACAAAAAAAAAGGAAATTGATAATTATTTCTACAGTGGTTTACTTTTACCTAGTACCCATATCAAAGGGCGATAAGATAAGCCACTGATGTCCGCTAGCACACCACGAAAGGGATCGTAACGACTTTACTGTAACCCTGTATAGGTAAGTATTTTTATTTTTATAACCATTTACTTTCAATTACACGTAACTTAAGTACCTACCTACGTAAGTTATACTTATCAAAAATAATCGATACTAATAATATCTCAAGTAAGATTAAAACAGTTCTACTGCGCCCACTTTTCAATAACTATTACAAACAAATTCTCTATTAACGATTTTTTATTTAGATTAAAAACTCGTAAACACCTATAATTTTAAACTAACAATTTGTCAACATATGACGTACGTGTATGAACTATTACAATTTCATTTATACACCTCAGTCAGATCACGTGATGGTAAAGATAAACTAATTCTACTATACGTATACGTTTGTGTACTTTTAATGTTGTAGGCGGAGATTGTGGCCTAGCATTTTATTAATTGCGGGCGAAATTACCTACCGACCCTAAATTTTATTGCAAATACAAAATAATTGTTCTATTATTTCTAAATATCTACATTGGATTTGAAAAATAATGGAAATATCCATCAATTATCTTTGCACATTTTTAAACAGACAAATAACTCACAAGAAAGGCAAGGTGTGTACACAATGTTAGAAAATGTCAAATGTGACAATTAGTTCTAACCTAACCCCTTATCGTTTATAATACCGCATAAACCTTAGAACGATATACGCAATACGTTGTAATTTAACTTTTTCTTTCTTGTACATTAATTAAAAGGAGAACGCATCATGGACGTATTTTATTATTCCAAGAACTTACGTTTTCTTTTCATTGCACTTTCTCTGTATGGTTTTAACAAAGACAGATTTATTGCATTGTTTTTTCGCTTAAACCAACAATAAGTCACGTGGCGATAAAAATAAAATAATTCAACTTTAGGTACAGGTATGAGCTGCAAAAGTTACTGTATTACTATTTCAATGATACAATATTATCATCAAATGACGCAATTAAAAATTATTGATTGTCTGTTATACACGTAAAAGAATTTGTCTCATATTAAATAATTATTTGTTTTAAAAAAGCAGTAGCACACGTTTTAAATTGTGACCCACTGTACAATGAATACCATGTTTGTTAAATACGTAAATTCCTGTTTCTAAAATTATCGATTACGAGCATGTTGAAAATAATTATCAAAACTAACCGGTGTATCGTTCAATAACAAACATTTGTTTAAATATCAGGTAAATTATACATTAGCATTTACGATATACTTATGTAAATGTTACAAGTACTCACAGTAAGTAACATAACCTTTATTGTAATTTTGCAGATTCGAATTAATTATTAATATATAAAACAATGCAAAAATTTTAAACCAAACGCATTTTAAGATATTTATAGTATATGTACCTATACATGTTGCTTTATCGTGCCATGCCACTTGTTACCTACTACAATACAATGCCTTTAGCTGTCACAGATGAAAGCGACCATTACATCATAGGTTATCTATATTTCTTTTAGCGTGTGTTCACTTGAGCTTTCACTTTCAATTGTTCGTTTAAATAAAAAATTATACGGAGCTTTTGTATGCAAAACATGGCAACAAAAAAATGCAAAAACATTAAAAGTAACGACGTACGTTATAAAGCCGACAAAATAAACATTACCTATAACATCTGCCTTTAGGCCTTGGTAGAGTGCCTATCGATTTTTCAAGGCTTCTTTGTTCACCACAGGTACGTTACACAAAAATTGTTTATACACCCGGGAGCACGTAAAAACACTTTATTAATTGCACGAAATTATTATACTAAAAACTAAACGATACGAAAAGCAAACTCGAATACATTTACGTAAATAAACATGAGCCGAACAACTCGGTAACATACAAGTAAGCGCGGGATGACACGAACCAATAAACGGCGCGTTCGCCACGCCTCGGTGAATTTTAGTTCTACTTCTGGTCAAAGAGAGCGACACTAACACGTGATACACGAAATAAATGCAGATAGCTCTGAGAGTTAAGAAGTAAACTGCAAATTTTATCAGAGCGCGGTATCTTTTTAAAAACGCGGCAATTTAATTATCAGTTTACAATGAAAATTTGCCCTTTCCACACTTTTTAATAAAATAAAATAAATAAGCACACTTCGCTACACAATTACCTATGACAGAAAACAATAAATCGATTTTTTTAATTTAATAATGTTGTTAATAATGTTGTTTTTTCAGGCTCCAGGCTCCAGGCTTGAAAAATTAGATATAGACACTATATTAGTAAATAAATGCAATCTAAGAACCTTACTCTTAAACAATAAAAAAGAAAAATATGATAAACTCCAAAAATCAGGAATACCTATACAACTTAAATTGTAAAAATTGTAAAGCATTCCATATAGGGCAGATTGGACGTAATATAAAAACTAGAAAAGATGAACACAAAAAATCAATAACCAACTTAAAACACTCAACTGGTTTAGCATCTCATTGTATTAATAATAAACATTATATAGATTCAGAAAATGTAAAATTGTTACAAAATTCCAAAAAAGGGAAATGTTTAGATTTATTAGAACAATTAGAAATTTTTAAATAGATTTAGGAATATATTACTGTATCCTTCCCCCTTAAACTTCAGATATATAAACACTCTATTATAAATTTAATTTTAGTAATAAGATTACCTACTCTTGAAAAAGGCATAACATGCCGAAACAATTGTAGAGATATTACAATATATATTTGAAGCATTTAAATGCAATTTAATTTAGTTACCTTATTAATTTTTAATATGTAAAGTATTTGGTAAAAGAGCATACCTTTTGAAAATGTTGCGACTTATACCACTAACATTTTGAATTTTATTTTGTTTACATTTTGCTAACTTTTACACTGTCTTGTGTTCAGTTCGACTCGCACAGTAGTACTGTTTTCAAATTTAGTTTGGTTTCATATTTTTTTATTTTATTACGTTTCTATCCGCACAATTATTTTTTATTATTTTCATATTTACCCCTAAACAATAATTTTCTACCCGGTTTAAGACCTTTGACAGTTCGTTTTGTTTTCGAGGGACAATTATCAGTTTAATTGTTTGTAATACGATCCTGTTATTTGTTAAACTACAAAATCTAAGGTCACTTTTAATTCTTATTTAAATGATATTACACTTGCAATTGTTTAAATATACGTTATTAGTTTGTTTAGGCATTATTTAAAATCTTTCCTGAGTACGGTTCTGTGAACGCCACTAGAATTTTATATAAGTCAATAAAATACAAAATTTCCAACAAAACTTTATTAATTATTACGTTTAAAAAGAGCAGTACAAAGTACGCTTTATTTCATAGTTAAATATTTTAAAATTGTTTTTGGACATTTTGTGTTTTATTAACTTTTATATTATTATAACAATTGAAATAATATTTTGGTGGTGTTCAGAGCCGTACTAAAGAAATATTTTAAATAATACCCAAAAAAAACCTAAAAACGTGCTTATAAACAATAGCAACTGCTCAGAATTTTAAGACTTTCTAAATACACTGTATATTTGTTTCTTATCGTGAAATGTATAATTCACAAAAGCGATTTTTTTATTTTGTAAAAAACTATTTCTGTTCTACTTATTGTTGGCATCAGTACGTACCTACCTATACGTTTCTAAAAACTTATGTGTGTATAAGACTAAAAGCAAATGAATAGGTCTGACCTCAAAATTTTATGTCAAATGAGGAGTTCTAAAAAATGCGTATTAAAAGACAAAAACGTTTAAAAATATACTTCACGTTATAAAAGAAAATCATTCATTTGAGGGTGAAATAGAAATTCGCATATCAATAATAATGACCAGAAATTTAACTTTTTAGAAATCTAAAAATAAATAAATTTACAGAATTGAAAATAATGGATACCCAATAACCAACCCTCTAGTGCAGGGGTGAGCAACCTTTTTAATCAACGGGCCAATTTAAAATTCAAAATTTTTTGGCGGGCCGCACATAAAGTAACACTTTCGTGCATCACTCAGTCTTGATCTTGATAAACTAATGTTTGAAATAAAATTTATTTTATCAGGAAATGCTATTTCTGCAACAGCAGTCAGACATTCTTTTATCATCTCTCCGTCCGCAAAGATTTTCATTTTTTTGCCAGTATTTGATTAAACTTATCTATACGGAGTTGTCCTGTTAAGTTTTTATATTATTGTTCATGTTTTGTATCGTAATGCCTTTTTATGTTATATTCTTTTAATGTCGGCCTAGTCTCTGAACATATTAAGCATACAGCTTTATCTTTGACGAAAGTGAAATAATAATCAAATTTCCACTTTTCTTGGAAATGCCTGTGCTCATCTGCAACCTTCCGTTGTTTTGTTTGCATTTCCGATGTGCTATTATGTATTACAAATTTGAAAGTTTAAAAAAATTGTAGGAAAACCTAACCGTCACAAAAAATTGTTTCGGTTAATAGTATGTACTACAATTTTCTTTTAATTAATTTAATAACAATATATTGATGGGAGAAAGTCGATAAAATAAATTCAATTTTAGAAATGCTTGGCGGGCCGCATAAACAAGTTTAACGGGCTGCAAGCGGGCCGCGGGCCGCGTGTTGCTCATCCCTGCTCTAGTGCAACATTTGTTTTAGCTGTAGCACTACCCTTCCTCTTATTTCAAACTACACCTAAGAATGTATGAAACATCACTATGTAGATTATGATATACATAGTAACTATGCCATATCATGTGCAAAAAGTCCAACATTTGAAGAAACTTCGCATGTAAAATAATTTTTTTGTGAAAATTGGCTAATTGCCTTCCTTGATTATGGATTTTTATAAAGTTAATATTGAAACCATTCAAAACACCTAATTATTTCAGTGTAAGAAAATAATATTCGATAGTTATACGAGATATAAATAATTTACTATGTCCAAGACATCCTTTGGGAATATGCTATTGTTGAAGGATATGGAAATCTCATTAATAAATTATACAATGTTATAATTGATTGATTCTACTTTTACTTGGTGGAAATTCATTGTAAAATATATAAATAAGACACTCTTGTAATTTCCACTGATCAATGTTACTTACATCTACAGCCTTCATATTCAGAAGAAATATAAGATCATTTCCATAAGTGGTAAAATGTTGAAAAATCAAAACAATGATTCATATAGTTTTTCTTGATGATGTGCCAATATCTACTAAATTTTTCATAAGCCTGTTAGTATAAGGCAAAAGGTCACAATTAATATTCACCACTTCTGAAGGAAGTACAAAATTATAAAATTAACAGTGCCTTGTCTTTTGAGAATGGCATAAAAAACCAAAACGATATACGAAAAATTTTTTGATAAAACGTACAATATATAGAATTACAAGGAAAACTGTGAAATAATGAAAATCGTTTTTATAAACTAAAAGTTGTGATTGTATACGTTGTCGAAATCGAATAAAAAAAAAACTTGAAGAGTAACGAGAATAATTTAATTAATTAAATTTGTTTTTTATTTACCAAATCATACACGTAAGTCTATTTACACCAGGGCAATGTTAGGGGATAGGGTGGAAGGTCTTCTTCACCCTCCTTTTGGGAGTTGTAGTAATGAGAGGGTTGTTGGATAGGGAGAGATAGACGAGACGGACAATATAAAGATGTTAAGCTGAGTTATGATTTTATATGAAATTGAACAACACTAATACTTTCACAAAATTATTTAATGCACGAAAACTGTTTCGCTGTCACAGTAGCGTCTTCACACTCCATTCAACATAAATTAGCGGCTTATCACTCAATGTTACATAGACTCATAAACATTCCATTAGATTTAAAAAAAATCCAATTAGAACTAAATTTAATAAAACAGATAGCTGTTAATAATGGTTATAATGTGGAATTAATTGATAAATTATTAAAACAGAAAATCTATAAAAAACTATGAACTTAATTTATCCCTTCATTGTGCAACAAAAACTCCTTTTAAAACTCTAACAATTATTGAAAAACCAGCTATTTGCATCCAAAAATTATTACGTAATTTAAATATTAAAGTAGCATTCAAAATGAACAATAATTTAGGTATGTTTATTAAAAACAATAAAGACGAGGCCAAGAAAGAAAACCAAAGTGGTGTATACAAACTAAAATGTGACTCTTGCAGTAAATTTTATATTGGCTTAACTGGTAGAAACTTCAAAACTCGAATTAATGGACATTTGAAATCTTATCAGCATAAAAAACTCAATTCTAACTATTCAACCCACTTATTAGAAACTAACCATTTACCCAACATGAAATGAAATTTTACATGTATCCGATACTTTTATCATTATTATTTATTATTCAAAATTTAATTTACTAGAAGCGATGGAAATCAACAAATACAAATCATCATCTTTACTGTTAAATGATCAAGTAGACCCCACTACTTAATTTAAAATTGTAAATACATTGTAAACTCATTATATTTTTTATCATAAATAATCGAAAATTATATGTATTTAAATTAATATTAATTAGTTGTAGGTATATAAAAATTTTTCAAAATTGCCACAAAATTTCCTGTATATTTGGTAGTATTAATTCCTCCCTTCCTCCATTGCTGTAATGTAACAAATATATAAACTCAACCCTCAGAACATTGTACCATTACCTGAAGAAGCTACTGTGATAGCATGTGCATTAACTGTCATTAAATAATTTTGTGAAAGTATTATTGTTGTTTAATTTTTACTATGATTAAATTTCATCAAGTAAAGGCCGATTCCATTACATAGAGTTATGATCTATCTCCCGCCAATAGTATTTAAAAAAAGAAAACTAATAAATGAATGTTTACATGCTTTTAGTGGTGAATAGGGGCGTGCCTCCTCTTTCATTTTTTCAAATTACGTATTGGTATGAACCACTGCGTAAAGCAAAGGTAGATGCCGTTGCTTCATCTGGTATTTAATGTTGTTGGCCACAAAACTATACATACACCAAGTGGCAAACAATGCCCCTTAGGCCTTAGGTGAGCAAGAACAGATCATTGCTCCGTTCAGCCGTTAACATTACATTAGAGGTGAGAATATTTTAATTTGAAGCGTTCTTGATGCCTCATAAATTATTTTTGTTTTTTATTTTTGAGTCACATAGTGCTCATGTTTCTCAAAAATTATGTCTTCCATTAATTGTTTTTATATTTCATTAATTGCATTTGTTCTAATTTCAATTTGTTACGAGTTAATTTTACGAAATACGAAATCACCACACGGAACTTCGGCATAGTTGCACGCAGGGTTGGTATGTTTAAAACAAAGTGTTTTAAAACACAACCTAAACAAAATATGGTTTAAATTAAAGTGTTTTAAACTTAAAAAAAAGTGTAACATATTTAATATTCTTTAAATTCATTTGGCTAGAGAAGAATTATTGGTTGTAGGTATGAAATAAGGAAACAATTTCGCTTCTTACTAAGAAAAAAACTCATTTATTTATTAGCTTGTGTAATATTTTTAAACGACTGTAGTTTTTGGATCTAGAATTCATGTTTCTTTTTAAAAATACGGCGCGGTATAGACGAATTTGTACAAATATCTTTAATCATTTTTTCATATAGAAAATAAAAAGAGCATGACCAATAAATGCAATCTAAATCTTTCGAGGGATGTTATGCTTTGGTCTGAAGCTTTTGAGAATTCAGTTAGTTTAGAACAGTTTTCAAAAAAGTTGATGTTTTTAGATGTAACGTACGTGCTTGTGCGACACTAATAAACAAAATACCGATGAAGAATCTAAATTCGGTGAACGTTTTGTATAGAGAATGGTCAGTTTAAAACATGTGTTTGAAATAAATGAGAAAAAAGGTTTAAACATATAAAACATATGAACACATGTTTTAAACATTTTGAACGGTTTGTTTCAAAAATTTTATAAAAAACTGTTTTTTTCCAATCCTGAAGGTTGCACGGCAATTACAAGCCGTGACCAATTTCTAAAGTTCCGTTTGGGGTAACTAAAAGAGCATTATGTGGGTCAATATAAAAAACTCAGTTTAGGTAGTCAGAAGGGAATAGTCAACCGGTCAAGAGTGAGTCAAAAGGGTTAGGGTGGTGTAGGGGGTAACCGCTGACACTTTCCCTAATACCTATTAAAGTACCTGCAATTTTCAAAGCACCAGATAGGCAAATATTACCTGTTAATTATGTAATAAGTTTACGTGTTATTAATTGTGTAAAACCTTATCAAATTAATTAAATATTTTTCAAAACACTATAAAAAATTCGCATTTTTTTGATAATAATTACCTTTGAAACCATACAAAACATTATATTATTGACACAAGAATCGGTACGGTACTTACTCTGTTTGTTCTTGATCCGCTGGAAACGGTGTCGGGTTTTCAGCAATCGGACTAGGTTCGGGTTCTTCCTGAAGAGGAGTTTCGTATATTAGCGTTTCCACCATTGATCCTTTTGAACTACCAAAAGATACCCTGTAAAGAAATAAACGAAATTGAATCCACAAAAAAAAGATCTGAATACGTATATGGCATTAAACGGAACCAAAAATTTGCAGACAATATAAAATTGCTTCAAACGAAAATCTACTGTGGTTGCTTCTTTATACTGTAATACTGTTTTACAAAAAGAAATGTATGTTAATAGACTTCGGAGAGGGATCACTAAAAATTTAACAAATTCCCTTCCTCTTGTATACATATAATAATCACATTTTACCAAATCTCATTAAGAATGCAGCAAATGTTACGTAATGAATAGAGGTCCTTTTAGAACAGGCATATGATACGGGCGGCCCGCCAATATAAAGATTACAGCCTGTCGAGTCGTTTTAATTTTTTTTTTTTTCTTTGATAAAGTATATTGAATTTGTTATTTAAAACGATTCTTCAAATTGCTGGACGAAATGAATATGCTGAATTCAAAGATGAAAAATGAATAAAGGACTTGGCTTTCTCAGTTGATATTACCAGGGCCGGATCTACCATATGGCTTTTTGGGCTTCAGCCCAGGGCCCCGTGGATTCAAGGGGCCTCCAGCTAAGTCAAGTCAAAGTCAAAAATAAACGATAATGCGAAAGAATGCATAATATATATATTATAGAGTAAAGTCGCTAAATGTGGAATACCATTTTTGTTTATTAAAAAAATAAGTTATAAAAAATAATTTCAAATATATAGTTTTCTACATATGAAATACTTAGACTATTTTTAAAGCAGACATAGGTGTATATTAGTAGTTCAGCTCTGTAAAAAGAATGTACAGCGATTTTTATAAAACAACTACGTTTTTGAAAGTAGAATTTTTGGTATCCTAATGTGGAATACCTAGGTACCTTTAAGTGGTATAGCAAATACATTTATGTTTCAAGGAACAAAACAGGATATTTTATTACAATCAGCGTTTATTTAAATGTAAAGAGAGAATTGTTAGGGAACTAGCTAAATTTTACTATTCTCCTCCTCTGCAAAAATCGCAGACATCGAACTTAGAATTCTGTTATATATCGCACCAATTCTTAAGTCTAGAAACATAGATACTTCTACCTTTAAATTGTAGATATTGCTAGCAGTTCTCTAAAAACACGGGTATTCCACATTAAGAGACTATTTCACATTTAGCGACTTTATATAAATCAAATACTTTACTGTCTCATTTTTTTTTCTATACTTTCGAGTAATTAGGTGGGCCCCTAAGTGGTATTAGCCCAGGGCCCCTAAACTCACGGTCCGGCCCTGGATATTACAGTCAATCAACTTAATCTTAAGCTTCAAGGCAAAATTCATGTTGTTATAACTCTTTTGATAGACAATATTAACGCTTTCAAACAAAATTATTACTTTGGCGAAAACAAATAAAAAAAGAAAACTTTTCTCACTTTTAAAGGTGTCAATATCTATTCCTTAAATCACCTAAATTAAAATTTAAAGATTATGCAAAACAAATAAAATTGTTATAAAGGGAATTCCATCGAAGATTTTCTGATTGTGAAAGATATGAAGCATAATTTCATCTTTTTATTTCGATTCTATCAATCGATATTGAAATTGTTGATGAAAACTTACAAATGGAATTAATTGACGATAAATACAATGTATAGTTTCTTTAGTAGTAAATAAAACATTGAGTCTAATAAATGTACAATACAATCGTTCTAACAATCGAATTTTTTTAAATTTTGTGAACAGTAAAAACATGCGAACCCCGTCTCAGTACAAAATAGATCACGTGACCCTCAATATTATGCCTGCCTTAGAATAATAATAAAAAAATGCGGAATAATTTACAGCTAATTCTATAAATTATCATTAATAGGTAAAGTCGTCCCTGATCTCTAGTACATTTTCCCGTTTTGTTTTTATGACAAACTTTACTTTATGTTACGGTATGAACAACAAAAATATTTAACTAAGTAAGAAAACTTCACCGATTGCTGACCTCAAGCGTGTCATATCAAAATGCTTGAAACTGTTTCACTTGTCCTCTTATAGCTAAAGCTAAGCTATCACGTACGTACATACCTAGGGTACATTAATAAATAAAAGAAGGTACCTAATAATGTCGGTGTGGATCGATGTTAAGAATTGTATTGTACAAAATATAAATACAATAAAAACTAACGGCGTTGGTTTACTTCTATTTCAATACCGCCTTCCACATGACGCAAATTCGTTGTTCAAATCCATCGACATAATAAACACCACAGCAGTCATTCTGACAAAATGGAGAGGAACCCGTTTGAAACACTTAAGTACTGCAAAACGTATACTATATTGTACCATATACTCAAGTGTGCATGAAATAATATTTATCAAGTTATTACAATACTAGGTATACTCTTTCCTAATGACACGATGGATTAATATTTGACAATGCTCTGACAACCTTTCATACATTATCATACACACGATACATCTACAACACGTAGTGGTATAATAATAAGCCGAAATTTGATTTGTACGAAAATTCTTTCTAATAATAAAGTTTGTAAAATCTTCGAACAAATACAGTATATTTCATTTATAACGACGATGAAAGGTCCATTAAATTCCGTCGCTATATCCGGAAATCGCTATATAAAAAGAAAGAGAGAAAGAAACAACTTAGACAACAAAAGTATCAAGAAACTGATTCTTAGATTTAACTTTATCAACATTAACATTTATCAACAATTACTAAGTACAACTGCTGACAATCTGTGAATGTAAACAAAAGGAAAAAAAATTGTGTTTAGACTCGGTCGCAATATCAGTATGAGATTTCTAACATCTTGTAATTAATAGTTCATTAAAATTAAACGCTAAAACCGAAATCGACGTTACATCCAAAGTCATTACAGCCAAATTTTCTTCTTAAATTACTCTTTAAATTCAAGGGACTTATGTGTTATGTTGTTATAACCAAAAGGTCGTTACAACCAAAGTCGTTATAAATGAAATCCACTGTACGTTTACATTTTTGACTACTTAAAAATACTTAGAGAAAGTCCATTTTCTCTTAACTTAAAACCCTCCTTCCCCTTAGGAAGATTTGGTAAGAAGCCGTATATCTCCTTTCTTCATGTGATTTATACAGTTTTTAATGAAATTGCGTACAATCACAACTGGATTTAGTGATAGAATGTCCGAAGTGTACTGGCGGCAGGACACCGCGATTTTTAATTGTATGTTGATTCACAATACTGGTCTTGCTAGCAAAACGTAAACTGTACCTTGAAAAGAGAAGGAAAAATTTGCTACATTGTGTGATAAGATTCAACTTGATAGCACTAGTAGTCTCTAAGCTATTGTGACAGACGTGTCATTTTGAATGATGCTGACACGCGCGTCTGCGAAAGTTGAGTGAATGTTACCTATGCGTTCCAGAAGGTTCGAGAGTTGCTGGACGTTTCGAGAGTCATCTAGAAACGTCCATAATACTATATAAGGAACAGCGTTGGACAGTTTGACAGTTTTTGATAGAAGAGAGTGAAGAGAGTTGTTGTTGTTGTTATCGAAATAGTTATTCAATTGTTGTGTACGAATTAATTTAATAAAAGTGTTGAGAGAAAAATACGTGATATATAAATTACGTAACAATATCATTAGAAACGCATTACATTATATGTTTATCTGCTTCGATGTAAATTTCATAGGGGTGCATATCTACATTGTTTAATTAATAATGAATGGGACCAAATATTTGAAAAAGCCACACTTTTTGATGAGAAGAATTCAGACGTTCAATGATTACCAAAATGCACTGTGTCCATATTAAAATAAGTTGGACTCGCCCATGAAGGGTTCCGTAGCAGCAAGTACCATAATATAAACGTTTTTGTAGTTCGTTGTAACTTTGATCGATTTATTAATGTAGTGTATTTTTTTTAATTAAGTTATTGATAAGTAAACATTTAAATTAGGTACCTAAATGATGGTATCTACATCTAACTATATGCGAGCCCAATGCCCATATAGGCTTGTGATAGCTAAACAAGCTAATATATATTCCAGTTTGACAAGAAATATTTCCAAAAATATTATCAATTTTTGTGCTCGGGTAAGCGCAGTCGAGAACCTGCCCCCCGCGCGCTCCCACCCGCTACCGATCAAGCCACGCCCCGCGCGAATTATAATTATTATTTACTTAGGCAGCTATAGCTACAGATTTATTATTAGAAAATAATGGTTCACGGTTTATGCATAAGGTTTATGTTTATGAAATTAAATGTTTTTTTTTTATTATTTTTATATTTGAGTTGATTGAATGAAAGGTAAATTGTGGTTTACGATTTATGACGTATTAAAAAAAACTACTTACTAGATCTCGTTCAAACCAATTTTCGGTGGAAGTTTGCATGGTAATATACATTATATTTTTTTTATAGTTTTATCTTATTTTAGAAGTTACAAGAGGTGGGGGGGGGACACATTTTACCACTTTGGAAGTGCCTCTCGCGCAAACTATTCAGTTTAGAAAAAAATGATATTAGAAACGTCAATATCATTTTTGAAGACCTATCCATAGATACCCCACATGTATGGGTTTGATGAAAAAAAATTTTTGAGTTTCAGTTCTAAGTACGGGATCCCCCAAAAATTATTGTTTTTTTTCTATTTTTGTGTGAAAATCTTAATGCGGTTCACAGAATACATCTACTTACCAAGTTTCAACAGTATAGTTCTTATAGTTTCGGAAAAAAGTGGCTGTGACATACGGACGGAGAGACAGACAGACAGACAGACATACAGACAGACAGACATGACGAATCTATAAGGGTTCAGTTTTTTGCCATTTGGCTGCGGGACCCTAAAAAGCACCAGGTAGGTATTTCTGATCGGTAAAAACAGCTGTATAACTACATAAGCATGGATTATATCTTGTAGGTATTATAGAAACGGACAGTAAAGAGTTTCCTCTAAAGGTTCGAGGGGAGATATTCAACAAAAGGAGGTTGTCAAATTTTTGTCGTTTCTTATATTGATATGATATTTAATTTTTCGGTTTGAACGCCTTAAGAAGATTCACACATTTAGGACTCGGACTGTCGTCCGTACATACAAAATGTACCTAAACCCAAAATGGTAGAAGAATATTTTGAGGGGTTTCGTCAATAGACGTGCACAACCTCATGCGCTAGTCAGGTTTAACTCTTGAAGAAATCTGGAATACTCAAAACTGGCAGGCTTGCATACAACCTATGCTGACGTCTATCAAGCTAGCACGACAAAGTTATTTTTCCGATTTCTGACTTGCACTATAATTTGTCGCTAATTTGTAACCAAATCCAAAAATTTGTCGCTCGTGTCGCTTAGCCATAATCAGCATCAAATGTTAGCTTCTTAATATCAAGATAGCACTACACATAGCGTATCTCGAAAGAAAATGTCGTAGGATATTACCGTATAGACCATAATTTGTCGCTAATTTGTTGCTGAAAGATGATACATTCAACGAATTTGTCGCTAGTTTTATCTCCAGCTGATAAGCGAAAAACTGCTGGAAAACCATCAAACAATTAATCAAGGAGTTGTTTGTTACATTTGTTTTAAGAGATCGTATTTATTTACCAAATTTTTTAAATAAGGTTTTCCCTGTTTCCCCCAAGTTGGGCAACACGTTACCTTTCGAAAGTTCGATGGCTTTCCAGCAGTTTTTTGCTTATCAGTTGGAGATAAGACTAGCGACAAATTCTTTGGATATGTAATTTTTCAGCGACAAATTACAGCCTTTACAGTAATACAGTAATATCATACGACATTTCCTTTTCGAGATACGCTATGTGTAGTGTTAGCTTGATATCAAGCTGGCATACCAGCTGATTATGGCTAAACAAAAAAAAGCGACAAATTTTTTTGGTAACAAATTAGCGACAAATTATAAAGTCAGAAATGGGAAAAAAAACTTTATCGTGCTAACTTGATAGACGTCAGCATAGGTTGTATGCAAGCCTGCTGAAAATAATTAAAACAAATGCTTTCCAGATAATTCACCACGATTGATATACAAATCAAATTGTGATTCCATGAGGGTGTCTACAACCCTGCAAATAACCATAAAGAACCACATTTCAACCATAAATTAATAGCATTTTGCACTATTTCAGCAACACAAAATGTTCGAAGAAAGTGCGTGATTCGATCTCGAGTTCGGAGGGTGCAAATGAAGACGAGTCACTTTTGTGAATCATGTGATATTTGACAGTATGTGCAACCACTACTGGCAGGGATTGCTTCACGTATCATGTTGTGATAAATGACATTCTTCAAAAAAGCATTTTTTTTAGAAATTCACACATCATATTGCTGTACTAACAACGGACAGTTTTTTTTATCCTGTTATTAGATCATAGCCGAAACGAATTCGTCAAGATTTCTAATAAACTCTGTGAAATTATACCCAATATATTTTTGTATTCACTTCGACCTTGATTATTAGAATTCTTTTATTTATACCTATATATTTTTTTATAAAACAATCTTTATTTCACGATTAATGTATTTTTTACTAATAGACATAAGTTTGCTACGTATAAATGGTATTAAATAAATTTCCCTTTATTATTTACATACTATAATAAAAAACTATCCTACGCCCATGAAAAAATCCTACACACTGCCAAGAACAACCTTAGAATTTTTCGTATCTACTTCTACCAGGATGCATTGCTATGTCGAGCTGTCCTTCTGGAAAACGCTTTCGGCAGGACAAATGCTTGAGCGTTTTGTCATTAGAGCTTAGAAGCACCGTATATCAAAACCGTTTGCAAATAAGTAGTTGGGACCTCGTAATCAAATTACTTTATAAAAGTGCTTTGTAAATTGTAATTCACTTTAAAATTGCTTAACGTACTCGAAGCCCTTTAAATGAGCGTGAATGAGTAGTAAAGCAAAGGAAAACCATCAAAAGTATTTTGCTGTGTTTGTAGCCCTTTTGAATTAAGTCAGAATTTTATAGTATTTAAACTTTTGAAAATAATAACTTTTCGATGCAAGTGGTGATTCGAAGTCCTTGGATTTTAAAACGTAATTGGGACTTCAAGGACCAAAGCACATTAAGTAAGAAATTGGGTCTTATAAGCTGATAAAAACTCTGCGTACAATTTATTAAATATAAAAGTTAATGTGAATTTTATTCTGCAATAGATTTCTTATTAAAGTTTGTAAACACCTGTCTAAATAAGCATGTTTACTTTTTTTATGATTGAACAATACTTTGGACTTTTCCAAATTAACCACCAATAAACCTCAAATTTTTGACATTACAATTTTGAGTATAAGATCGTTTGATGCCTTTAAGGCTATCGTGTGAAGCTCGGATTCTAACTGTATGTTCTTGTTGAAATCCCCATGGTGGGTCAAGGGGTAGTCAAAAGTGTTCTACGTTTAGTTTCTTATCACAAGGAACATCTTCACGAACTTCAGTTCTGCACCAGCGTTGGAGATACTACATGGACAACGTAAAAGATGTTCCTTGTGATAGGAGACTAAACGTCGAACACTTTTGACCCACCATGGGGATTTCAACAAGAAGATGTAGTTAGAATCTTAAAATACAGTTTCTTAAGTATAAGATGTTTATTTTCCAATTTTTTGAACACGTTATAAATCGGTGCCGAATCTTTAATGAAAGATGGTCAACTCTAGAATTTTTAAACAAAACAATCCACGCGACTGAGTTTGAAGACTAAAAATATTGATGATTTGCGAGCCGTTCGGCTAGCCAATACGCAATCAAAATTAAAGCATTCGATTACAGTACAGGAGTGCAAGGCCCGGCTTATTACCACTTCGTAGCGTTTCATTTCGTACCGTTACCCCTAAATTTTCGACTTCGTACTGCGTCCCAAATGTACGTCAATGTGTACTACTTTATAAATTTTAGAAAAAGAATTTAATCAAAGTTTACAATGTACTGTCAATTTTTAAGCATGTCCCAACTGTTGTCTGTCTACTAAATCCGACACGGTTTGTTGTTTTGAAACATCAATATTTTTGTACGCCTTTCTTCTTTTTGACGGTACATCTGGACGTTGTTTAATAAATTATGCATTTATAGAGTGTTCTGAAATGTTGAAATTATTTACTAATAATTTTAAATCTTACAATTATTAAAGCAGTACTAAATGCAAATGAAACAGTACGAAATGAGACTGCACCCAAACCCCATCTGTTGTGATACATCATAATCGTCAATTAGTTTCCCAATTCCTGGTAGTATCTAGCAACTGAGCAATTATTTTAATTTGCTCGCCACATGCAACGTTGTATTAATTAACCTCCATCTAATAAGTTCCAACTTACCTACTACAACTTGGTATCCACAGTAGTTTCATTTTTGCAGCTTCTATTTTGTATTTACCTCCATTAACGTGACGTATTTAAATTTAAACCTTCTTTCCCATATAACATAACGCTATTTCGTAAAATGTGGTAAAAACTATCTAGAATATTCGCGAATTTAGAACTATCCAGAACATCCCATAATGATTCAAAACATTTTATAACTTTATTTAACCTTCTGAAACATTCTTGAATGATCTTCAAGATTGTGGAACATTCTTGAACATTACCACATCATTCTGAAATATTATAATAAAACATTCTTTTACTTCTTAGAACATATTTGAACTGCCTGTAACATTCTAAAAAAATCTGGTTCATTCTCATCCCCACTCCGTGCTGTTTGCTGGGTGAGTAGTGACATCAGTAGACGCCTGGTGGGGATGACTAATCGATTGATAATAATTGATCAGTTATCTATCGCTATTAAAAAGGGGGGTTGGTGGTGGAAGGATGAAAATTAAGGGTTATAAGTATTTTTTAATATCAAATCAAAAAAAAATTTAAAAAAAATTGTCCAAAAAATAAAAAAGTTAGGGGTGGACAACCCTAATCACTGAGGAGTATGAAAAATAGATTGTAGCCGATTCTCAGACCTACTGAATATGCATATAAAATTTCATAAAAATCGGCCAAGCCGTTTCGGAGGAGTATAGTAACTAACATTGTGACACGAGAATTTTATAAATATATCTATATCTAATAAGATAATAAGTCTTTAAACTGAAAAGTTAATGGGAAATTTTTAATGACTCCTCTACCCTTAAATTCAACGTGACTGTGATAGATCTCACAATCCCATTTTGAGCTCACGTAATTAATGGATGTTAAATAATCATTCAAAATTTTCCGTTGAAAAACATAATACCTATTCCATTCAAAAATAGAACTGTACGTAAGCATACAAAATGGTTAATTAAGGCATTTTTTAATAGATAAAAGAGTCAATGAGAATTAGCTTCGACTAGACAAAACCAGTTTACTCACAAATCAAATTTATTTAACAAATTTCTCAGACCTACCAATTTATGGTCCAACAAATCTTTCCATGTCAAAATTATATTATGAATCTACGGCAATTATAGAAAGTAATGTAACTTAAGTGATCGTATACAATGCTAAAGTTGCAATTCTCCCCGTTATGGCAATACTAACGATTTAAAAGGTATTAATCGCAAATCGCCGCGTCGTAGTTATTATTGCCATGACTCTGACCCAAAGCCAACAAGGTTGCATTACGACATAAATAATTAACCAAACTGGGCATAATTCAACAAGCAGAGGTCGCCCACTTTTAATATAAACCAATTGAGAAGGCAGTTTCTAACGGGACATAATTTTCAGAAAATAATGCTCTAATCGTAAACATTAAAATAATACAAACGTGCAACTATCGTTTGCATAAATATTTTAAATTGAGGATGCAATATAATGCTCGTTAACGTTAACCGCATCCTTGCAAAATGAATGGTATATCATTAAGGGATATTGCATTTTCTACACTTGGTAAATTTAATATAACCCATTCCACATTCAAAAGAACGAGTGACGGTGATTAACATGTGAAATAGGACAGCACTATCATCAAGCCTACCTACAGTACCAAAAAATTAAAAATTTTAATAAAAACACAACCAAATAAAAAATGTAATTCAAATTGTGCAATTTACCATTACATATATTTATTTAAATCGATAATAAAATATTTCGTTCAATGCAATATGTAGAGCAATATCATGTAGAAGACTAATTTAAAATCACATAAAACATTAAATTGTTATTTGAAAACGTCAAAATATATGAATTTTCAGTAGGAAGAGAAATAGAAAAAGAGAATCAGGTGTTTTTAATAAAAATACAGGAAGGGGTTAAGAAGAACTGAAAAACTATATACACTATTTTGGAGAAAAATAAACACAGTTTTCACAAAATTGGTATATTGCACTTTACATATGTTTCGCCTAATGTTTACTTCTGAAGAAGCGTAAGTTGGACGAAACGTATGTAAAGTGCAATATACCAATTTTGTGAAAACTGTGTTTTATTTTTCTCCAAAATAGTGTAAGTATGAGTTTTCATCAAGTGAGTGTAGAAAGAATCAATCAGAAAAAATATATTTTTGAGTGGGTACACAGAGGTGGAGGCGCAGGGGATAGAAGTAAAGCAGAACATAACTACTACAATTCCCACCTTTTTTCTGTTTTACAACACAATGACACACCTGACGCAACTGAATTGTAGAAAATCCTACATATAGTATAGTAAGTAAGAGTCAAGTAAACCTATTGGAGAATTTAGAAATAAATAACCATAATATAAATAACCAACTCGATGTAAACAACTTCTCTTAACTAACAATGAAATAAAAGAACACTCTTTTAAGTTTCAAATATTTTATTTTATAAGTCCACAACGACCGTTTCGCCACACTGTGGCTTCATCAGGTGGATGAAATACATTAACGTATATTACATTTTCAAACTTATATACTAATTACAAAATTATGGAGGGGAGTTAAACTGTAAATTTAATAAAGGGGAGTTGTTTACATCTAATTGGTTGTTTAGTAATATTCCTAGTTTATTATAATTATTAATTTCTAAACTTTCCAATAGGTTTAGTTTCTGACTTTTACTTGCTATATGTAAAATTTTGAAATTTTCATTGAAATTATGATTATTACTAATTAAGTGTTCGGCATATGCCGAATTACATTTTTTATTTTCAAAACTCTTTTTGTGTTCTTTTATCCGCTCTATAAATGTTCGACCAGTTTGACCTATATATACAGAACTACAGTCACTACATTCTAATTTGTACACTCCTGATTTATGTTGTTTGTCTAATTTGTCTTTATCATTTCTAATTAACGAACCTAAAGAATTATTGGTTTTTAATGATACAAAACTATTGTTTAAATGTTTTCTAATTTTTAGGTTAATATTTCCTAAATATGTAAATGTGTTAAAATTACTTTCGGATTTTGATTTTATGATGGGGTATATTGAATTTATAGTTTTTCTATGAAGTTTTTTGTTAAGCAATTGTGTAACAATTGTTTTATCGTAACTATTGTTCTCTGCAATTCATATTATTCTATTTAGTTCTAATTCAAAATTAGCTTTAGAAAGAGGAACATTTATGAGCCTATGTAACATTGAATGAAAGAAAGACAATTTTTGTGAATAGGGATGAAAAGAGTCGTTATGTATTATTGTGTCAGTGTGGGTAGGTTTATGATAAATTGAAAATTCATGTTTTTTATTTATACGGGTAATGTTTAGGTCTAGAAAATTAATAGAATTATTTGTTTCAGATTCAAATGTGAATTTAATTTTTGGGTGAATGTTGTTGAGGAATAAGAAAAATTGCTGTAATTGTCTGTTTGTACTGTTAAAACAAATAAGAATATCATCGACATAACGGAAATAGTATTGGCACTTTTTGAATAGATTATTTTGTGATATTTTATTTTCAAGGTGATCCATAAATATTTCAGCTAGTAAGGGGCTAAGTGGGTTTCCCATGGCCAGGCCTTGTTTTTGTTCATAGAACTTGTTGTTGAATTGTAAATAATTCTGTTTTAGACAAAGTTCTAAAAGCGATATAATTTCATACGTTATAATTGGATTTACCTTATTTCGTTCAAGCATATTTTCTACTAATGAGGTTACTTCTGCAGGGGGTACACTAGCAAACAAGTTCGTTACATCGAAAGATACTAATTTTGAAGTTTCTGGTATTGTAAGATCGGAAATTTTATTAATTAGATCAAATGAATTTTTCAAAGAAAACGAAGGTTTAAAATTTGTGTACTGAATGATTAATTTAACTAGGAGTTTTGAAATTTTTGTACATGGAGCTTGTAAAAATGATACTACTGGACGTATGGGATAACCCTCTTTATGTAATTTGATCAGACCATAAAGTTTAGGGGCTTGAGGGTTCATAATAGTTGGAGATTGTTTATGATTTTCTGTAATAAATTTACAATTGCCAATGACTTCTTTAACATCTTTTTGAAAATTCGAGGTTGGATTACTTTTTAAAAATCAACCAAAAGGGAAAAGCATCAACAATCACCAAATCAAAAGCAGTGAAAATTTGGATTAACGAAAATTTGAAGATCCTCTACAAAACAAGAGACGTAGTCACAGCATACACCAAGGTAGTACATTCAGAACTATCTTTTAGATTACATTTTATATTATTTGATAAGTTATACGACGATATTTTTGAAAAGATAAAACCCATTATTCATAAGAAATATCAAACCCAAAAGAATAAGTTATATAGACTGTCACTTAAAAAGAAGAACGATAAACACATTAATAATAAAAGTAATGAAGTAAATAATCCACCATTTTTTGACAGATTTAAAAATCTTACTGACACTAACTTTAATAAATCAGAACTGAGTTTGTTAAGTAAGGGTTATAGTTTTAATTTAAGACCTGTAATTAAGAAACAACATTTTCAAAATCTAGCAGTAGAAACAGAATTAGCTTTGAAAAGAGGACACCACACAATTGATAAGAAATATCAACTAAAATCAGTTATAGAAAATGGTTACTCAAAATTAAAACAAAACAAATTTAACCCCAATCTTTTAACCGTGAATTCAATTAAAGAAAAATCTAAAAACAACAATATTATTTTTACAAAAGCTGACAAAGGAAATACGGTCATTGCAATTTCAAAAGATGAATACATCGGAAAAGTAACTTCATTTTTAGAGAATAATTCATTTAAAATTTTAAAAAGTAATCCAACCTCGAATTTTCAAAAAGATGTTAAAGAAGTCATTGGCAATTGTAAATTTATTACAGAAAATCATAAACAATCTCTAACTATTATGAACCCTCAAGCCCCTAAACTTTATGGTCTGATCAAATTACATAAAGAGGGTTATCCCATACGTCCAGTAGTATCATTTTTACAAGCTCCATGTACAAAAATTTCAAAACTCCTAGTTAAATTAATCATTCAGTACACAAATTTTAAACCTTCGTTTTCTTTGAAAAATTCATTTGATCTAATTAATAAAATTTCCGATCTTACAATACCAGAAACTTCAAAATTAGTATCTTTCGATGTAACGAACTTGTTTGCTAGTGTACCCCCTGCAGAAGTAACCTCATTAGTAGAAAATATGCTTGAACGAAATAAGGTAAATCCAATTATAACGTATGAAATTATATCGCTTTTAGAACTTTGTCTAAAACAGAATTATTTACAATTCAACAACAAGTTCTATGAACAAAAACAAGGCCTGGCCATGGGAAACCCACTTAGCCCCTTACTAGCTGAAATATTTATGGATCACCTTGAAAATAAAATATCACAAAATAATCTATTCAAAAAGTGCCAATACTATTTCCGTTATGTCGATGATATTCTTATTTGTTTTAACAGTACAAACAGACAATTACAGCAATTTTTCTTATTCCTCAACAACATTCACCCAAAAATTAAATTCACATTTGAATCTGAAACAAATAATTCTATTAATTTTCTAGACCTAAACATTACCCGTATAAATAAAAAACATGAATTTTCAATTTATCATAAACCTACCCACACTGACACAATAATACATAACGACTCTTTTCATCCCTATTCACAAAAATTGTCTTTCTTTCATTCAATGTTACATAGGCTCATAAATGTTCCTCTTTCTAAAGCTAATTTTGAATTAGAACTAAATAGAATAATATGAATTGCAGAGAACAATAGTTACGATAAAACAATTGTTACACAATTGCTTAACAAAAAACTTCATAGAAAAACTATAAATTCAATATACCCCATCATAAAATCAAAATCCGAAAGTAATTTTAACACATTTACATATTTAGGAAATATTAACCTAAAAATTAGAAAACATTTAAACAATAGTTTTGTATCATTAAAAACCAATAATTCTTTAGGTTCGTTAATTAGAAATGATAAAGACAAATTAGACAAACAACATAAATCAGGAGTGTACAAATTAGAATGTAGTGACTGTAGTTCTGTATATATAGGTCAAACTGGTCGAACATTTATAGAGCGGATAAAAGAACACAAAAAGAGTTTTGAAAATAAAAAATGTAATTCGGCATATGCCGAACACTTAATTAGTAATAATCATAATTTCAATGAAAATTTCAAAATTTTACATATAGCAAGTAAAAGTCAGAAACTAAACCTATTGGAAAGTTTAGAAATTAATAATTATAATAAACTAGGAATATTACTAAACAACCAATTAGATGTAAACAACTCCCCTTTATTAAATTTACAGTTTAACTCCCCTCCATAATTTTGTAATTAGTATATAAGTTTGAAAATGTAATATACGTTAATGTATTTCATCCACCTGATGAAGCCACAGTGTGGCGAAACGGTCGTTGTGGACTTATAAAATAAAATATTTGAAACTTAAAAGAGTGTTCTTTTATTTCATTGTTAAAATGGAGTTTCAACATGTAAAGGCTAATACAGTGAATAATTCTCTTAACTAAATTTACAGTTAAACCCCACTCCATAATTATTTTGTAATTGGTATATAAGGTTTGAGAAATGTAATATGAATTATTGTATTTTACTCACCTGATGAAGTCACAATGTGGCGAAACGATCGTTGTGGGCTTACAAAAATAAAATTTGAAACAAAGAGAGTGTTTTTTCTAAAGGAAACAGAAAAAGAAAAGAAATGTTTCAACAAAACTGTTTATTTCTTGACAATTGTTTTGACCTCTAATAGGTAATTTTCAAGAGTACAATAGTTACTAAGGCTAAGATGTTAAACATGGGCTTTTATACATAAATTATATAGTGGGGGTAAACAAAACAATTAGAATGATGTATATATTTATTTCTTTTTGATTATTAACTAAATTTTTACAATTCAGGATGGATCCATGTGATTTGTATATTTGGCCCTGCAAATTACAGATTTTGCAAATTTTTGGTTTTTGTGGAACTCCTTTTTTGGGGATAGATAGGTACCTACCTGTATGGATAGTTGCCCCACTATGAAAATACTAAGAAGGATAGATGCCTGCGGCACCCTTCATACTGTATAAGCGAAAAACTCAACCAAACTTTTATGAGGTTTTGAGGACAATTGGTGTTTTAGCAGTAGAAAGCTACTCCTAAAACAGAAATTGTTATTTTGTAATGAACGTAGTGAAATTACATCCCAATCTTAAAAATACAAAAAGTATCTACTCATTAATTAGTTCGTCCTGAAACGAAAAAATACCTTTTTTGTCTTATTAAATTGATTACTGGACTTTACAAGTACAGTGGATTTCATTTATAACGACTTCGGTTGTAACGACCTTTTGGTTATAACGACATAACAAATAAGTCCCTAGAATTTAAGGAGTAATTTAAGAAGAAAATTGGGCTGTAACGACTTAGAATGTAATGTCGATTTTGGTTTTAGCGACTACTTTTAATGAACTATTAATTACAAGATGCTATAAATCTCATACTGATATTGCGACCGAGTTTAAACACAAAACTTTTTTATCTTTTATTTACATTCACAGATAGTTAGCAGTTGTAGTAAGCAAATAAAGCAAAGCAAAAGAAAAAGTAAGTATGTACCTACCATTTTTTTTTTTTAATAATTTTTAAGTTACCTAATTTATTTCCTCTTGTTACTTTAATTATTCTATTATTCAATATTGTATTTAATGAATCCCGCGTTCGGTTATACACATTTTAAAAATATTTTATTTTTCATGTACAAGTTATTCGTAAAATATCTTCCTCCCAAAACTGTGTAAAATCTTACGTAAGGAGAAGGAGGGGAGGTTTAAAACATTTTGTGTACGCTTAGATGGGGGAAGGGGTAAAAAAGAAGAAAACCATCCTTATGTAGAGCGAACAAAATAGCTTAAACCCCAACGCCAAAACACGACCTAGTTGTCCGAAGCACTTTTCGGTAACAAAGTTACCTTCTTCAGGGACTGAAGTAAACGTAATTAATGAATGATCTCTGCTACGTCACCATACCAAACAATTGAATTAGAATAGTAGACATAATATAAAAAATTTTATACCGTAGAATGTTTTTATTTGACCATAAAAGTTATAGTAGGAAGAAAATTACAGGAACGAAATGACTCATTTCCTTCTTTTGAACCCCCTGCTTCTCCAGATGTTCTCCCGTCCCTCTTTCAAACCGATGGTCACTTCATATAGATAGTTATAATTTATCCCACTTCCGATTTTTTATTCTACCTAATATCTTACAGCTAACCTAACCTAACCTAACCTAACTTTGTCCCCTGTTTCTTTACATGCCCGCTCCAAATTAAAGATACTTCAAAGGTGTTCTAAAAGATGCGCCCATGGCCTCAATTATTCTATTTATCCGAACGGAGGTGAATAGATCAAGAAATTAACTTTACCCACTATTATTTATATTTATAGAATATAAAAAATTACTAGGAGAACCGGAACGAACAAATCAATTTACCAACAATAATAAAGAGTCGTATTTATTTGTATAGGTACAAAGAGAAATTATAACTTATTTTTATGTTTCAACCACTTTTAAAGTTAGAAAATTTAATAAAATGAAAATAAGATGGTTTTTGTGCATTTCGAGTAAAAGTCACTTTTTGTGTTTATTTTTCATTTAATTGTGGAGTTCTTAGAATTACCTCCATGTCAATTCAAAATTTTTATTAACAATATAAAAATGATATTAAATACGATTTGAATTTTCAGACTTATTCCCCATGACTGTGAAGTTAATAATATTCGCGATCTTGAATTTGAATTTTCATTAAGTACAGGTCACTACTAAATAAATATATTAAGCTATGCATTTATCGATTAGATAAGACCCTTTGCACGCGAATAGGTACTTTTCATTCTCTGATTTTACTGCATTTACCACACTTCCATAAAAGGACGGAACGATGATGTAATGCAATGAGATCATAGATAATTTTTGACTTGCAACGTAATCAGTTATTTTAACAACAAAAATCTAATAACGCCACTTGTTCCATTTTCAGATCTAATTTATTCATTTATTTTTATTACATTGATAAAACACTTATTAACATACTAGATCATGAAATGGCATTGTGTAATAATTATTATATTTAAGTAGGCACCCACGTAAATATTCTTATAACTTTTTCGATTTTTAAAAAATAAACGAAGCTTAAAGCAAGGTTAATTTTATTGTAATTATATATAAGTATATGAATTAGTAGAAGGAATAAAATTCTGAAACTTGGGCTCAATTGTTTATTGTTTATGGTGCTTCTTTTAAAAATATTTTCAAGTTCGATTTACATCCGGTTATACCGGAAGTCGACACCAACTTCGTTATTTTAAATGGAATGGTATATTTTTTACGCTGAATTCGAATAAAACGTGTAATTCTAAGGTTAGTTTGATAACCAACTTGTACACCTATGACGATCAGTTTCTGAGTTAATTTAATATATAGAAAAAAAAAATCGCAACCGCAACCCAAATTATAAAAAAATCATAACTTCCACAAAATACAACTCAGAGTGTTGAAATTTTTACTAGTAATAGCTGAATATTAGTGCTAACGCGTTGACAAAATTGAACTAAATAATTTATACAGGGCGTTCAAAATAAAATTCTAAAATTTAAAAACTTCAAACACGAATAACTTCGTTTTTTCAAATAGCACCTACCATTTTTTATTTTTTCAATTGATTCCCTTTTTTTTATCCTCTTTCGATATGGATACTTAATATTGTTTTATTTGAAAATTTTTGAGTGATTTAGAATTTTTTAAGTATAGATAATTTTATTACTTTTGGCGTATTAAGAGTGTGCCTTGGACAATTGACAACTAACAACAATCAAAGCAAAATCACAGTAAAACCTTTTTCATCGCTTAATTTCAGTTGGGGAAATGTTCGAGATAAATGTTTATAATAAATACTTCAATTGAAGTTTTCGCTTTTGATTATTTTTTGTAACAGAAATTCATCGAAAAAGCGATTGTTGGCTTCATTTTGCATTGATTGCCGTTAGTTGTCATTTGTCCAAGGCACACCTTTTTATGCGGAAAATATTAAAATTAGCTATTTTAAGTATCTAGTAATTCAAAATTATTCCAAAATTTTCAAATAAAACAATACGAAGTATCCATATATATCGAAAGAGGATAAAAAAGGAATTGATTTTAAAAAATAAAAAGTGGTAGGTGCCATTTGAAAAAACGAAGTTATTCGTGTTTGAAGTTTTTAGATTTTAGAAATTTATTTTAAACGCCCTGTATAAATTATTTAGTTCAATTTTGTCAACGCGTTAGCCCTAATATTCAGCTATTACTATTAAAAATGTCAACACTCTGAGTTGTATTTTGTGGAAGTTATGATTTTTTATAATTTGGGTTGCGGTAACGATTTTTTTTCTATAAATTAAATTAACTCAGAAACCTATCGTCATAGGTGTACAAGTTGGTTATTAAACTTACTTTAGAATTACACGTTTTATTCGAATTCAGCGTAAAAAATATACCATTTCATTTAAAATAACGAAGTTGGTGTCGGCTACCGGTATAACCGGATGTAAATCGAACTTAAAAATATTTTCAAAAGAAGCGGCATAAACAATAACCAAATAAGCCCAAGTTTCAGAATTGAATTCCTTCTACTAATTCATATACTTTTAATAACCCATCAATTTGAAAAACCCTGTATATAATTAATAGTGTAATGGCAGATTACTATTAAACTACCAACGGTTGATTTTATGGTAGGTTAGGAGGTTACATTATTCACATAATAATTTCTTTTCATTTTTGTGGTATTAGGTATTGGAAAATTATTATTAAACATTTTTAAACATGACTTTTATGAAGGAAAATAATCGTAAAATTACTAATAGGGTAATAAACCATGCCAACACAATATTAGTTCAAAATAACTACGAGCAATAATGGTAACGTAAAGATTATTTTTTTATTAGTACCGTTACTGTTTGTCAGAGATATTTAAAGAATGTCAATTTAAAATACAGTTTTCCGGAATTGCAGTACAGTGAAAGATTAAGCAAAGAAAAAAGGGAGGGCGCAGTTTACCTCATTGCAAAAAGGAGCGGCAGGACATAATATGTAAGTAATGCAGTATAAGGGCGCAGGTTATGCACAATAGTAATGTATTTAAGTAAAAATGTCAGGAACTAGGTGTGTATCCGTCTACATTTCTCTGAAGTTGTACCATCCATTGTTATCTCTCACAATACTAAACTAAATTAGTACATTGAAAGTTAAGAAATGTGCATTTACTCGACAAACATTTACGAGCTAAAGTAATTGTACTTATTTCTGCAGATTTTACCTAATTACCGTCTAGTTTAGTTTAATACAATAATGCACTTTATTTGAAAATGAATACACGAGTGATAACTTAAATTCGAATTCTACATAGCGAACACCTATTTAACAAAAAACTTTAAAAAAACGAAAAAAATGCCAGGGTTTGTTTAGTTTAGATTGTTACTGATATATTATAAATATTGTATATAGCGACACAGCCACTCTCAATAGCGAAACAATTCTTAATTCAGTTAGGAAAAAGGGGAGAAACCAGGCGAAGAAAACGAAATTGATTAACTTGAGCTACCACCGAACATTAAACAAGGTCTGCGTGTCATAAAATTATCAGAGACAATCTTTCTATTCAATGAACATGATCCCGCTACATTGCGGCTAACAAAATCCCTTAATTAAAAACCGTAGAATATTGAAGACAGATATGCTAGTGTAATGGAAACGGTAGGAACGAAAACGTCGGTGGTGGTTTTTTAAATTATTTATTTAACTTAATTTTTTAATTGCAATAAAAAGACAGTGAGAGACGAAAGTTGACGAAATAATTACAGAGAATTTGACGAAAATTGTTTAGAACTTGACTTAAATTATGCAAGACTTTACCTTAAATTGAATTACATATACGTATACATACAAGTGAAATGATAATGATTGGTGAGCTAAAATTGAAGGGAAAATTAAACACATGGTCCACAATTGTTCATGATAATTAAGAAATTATTGTTGGTAGCGGATGTTACAGTTTGGTTGCAATATTGAACAATTATGGGATAAATAAATATAAGAAATTTACACTAGAGATAATAAATTTGAAATCGTCACGTACACAATTTAATATAAAATATAATTAAACTTAATTACTAAGTACAATTAACAGGTAGGTACATTACACTAGGAACCAAACATAGGCATAGGCAATACCGACAAAGAATCGTGTAAGTTCTATATTCAGTTTGTAAATTACCAGACCTGTACCTATACAAGTTCTGCATAATAAATGGAAATCGATATACAGGGTAACTGAATACAATACATTCCTTTTAAGATGCAATAAGAAATCAATTTAAGCTAATAATGGCCTATTCAACTGTTGATCGTTTTTGAGACATTTAGTTTTTTATTTTTTTGTTTATAATTTTCAAAAGTTCAACCATAAATCGTAATAAAAACAAAACTAATCGTCGGATTCCATTTTTTTTTTCAAAATTTAGATAATGTGTTTTTTATTCCGTAAAATCCACTTTTAGTTTTAATTTTTATTTAGCAATTTGAGTGTATGTCAGGATTTAAGACTTATTACTGCTGTAAAGGAGAATTTTCTTATTTATAACATTTTTATTTAATTCAAAAACTAATGGTGCATGCTAATTTTTAATGTCATTTGTATCATAGGTTTATAAGTTTTTTTTTAATAAAAATCTATTGTAAATTTAAAAATCACTTATTTTGTTTACTCTGTACACAATTTTCGATTTCACTACTAATTTTTGGCTCATTGGTCACTTTTTATTATCGATAATTAATATTGAAAGAAAAATTTAGAATCCGACAAATAGTTTTAATTTTATTACGGTTTATGGTTGAGCTTAAGGAAATTATAGAAAGAATATAAAAAATTTAATATCTCGAAATCGGCCAACAATTGAATAAGGCATTATTCATTAGCTTAAATTGATTCCTTATTGCACCTACAATAACACCTAAAAGGAACGTATCGAATTCAAAATTTATCCTGTATAATTTTCAGCGATTCTAAAAAGCTTTCAGTATCTAATAAATGTCACAATGATAAATTTGACAATACGAATATTAATTGAAATTTATATTGCTGTAACTTTCCAGCACCACGTCAATAATAAAAATAAAATTTAATCGTCACCACCCTATGTAAAATAAAATAATTCTTCCCTTTTTCAGGTAAGAATAATTAAATGATTTTTAGTAAGACAACATTTTTGTAGTTTCTGCTTTTTTTTGGCTTGATAAACCCGCACCTTAAGACCTGATTCAACTAGTAAAAAACATGAATAAAGTTAACATCAAATAATAATTTTATTGCGTACTTTTCTTTTCGTTTAATTTGGTCAAAATTAAAACCACTCATTCCTAAAATTATATTGTTTTATTTTACTCTCTATTTAGCGAAAACTCTTTATAACGCAATAAATTACCCGATCTCTTCAATTTTGCTCTGTATGTAAGGGTTACACTATATACTTTTAAAAATAAATTTATGTATGTATGTACTTGTTAACAAATCACATTTGGTATGGTAGATTATAAAAAAGCGAAATTATATAATTTTTTTCAAAATTCCTAAATCCATAAAATGAAGTATACACTTGTAGAGGTATTTCAAAATCTCACAAGCCGTAAGGTGTATAAGAGCGGTGAGAGGAGGAGCTTATGGTCGATCATTTAAGTATTAACAAGTATGAAGTAGTTCTCTCATGAAATATACGTACCTAATACGTGATCAAAACTTTTTCCACATTTATTGTGAAAAGTGGAGAATGAAACATAAAACTGTACCACATTTTAAAAAAATATATAAAAAACCGATACTGGGTTGGTTAATTGTAATTGAATTGTATCTAAATTGTACAAGATATTTTTTGTTATTTAATTAAAGAAAACTCCAAAAATTATAAAATCATAATTCTAATCATTTAACAGAAAATATAACAGTAAAACAAGCAATGAAAAACATGAGCTTGCTTTTCTGAGCATAATTTCTCAAGTTGAGGCTGAAGTATTTAAATCGCTACTCTCATTTAATTTTCTAAATTGATTATGTGACTTGGTTATTGTAACTGCAAAAAAAGTTATTTTTACACAAGTACTAACCGTTAGAATGTTATATTAAAGTTGGGTTAGATTATGTCAGTTTCTTTTTTAGTGGTCAATTCTTACCTCCACCCTCATTTTCACCTTTTAAATATTTTACAAGGTGTTCCCTACTTTATTCATCTATTCCCCACATCCTAGAGATGGTATTATAAAATAAACAATTTCTCCTGGTTTCGGTAAAATGTAAAGTGTTCCATGTGTTTTATGTAAGTCATAACATGACGCTGTTACTTTTAATGTGATAATTAAATCATCACATCCATCGTTACAGTTCCACGTAAAATTTCCATATTACAAGATTCAGAGTAGGATTCTCAGAAATAGCACAACTTCGTTAAAACGCTATGAACGATTTAAGTAATTAAATGGTTACACAAGTAGGTTAAACGGACGGTGAGCATGATGTAACTTATGTAGCAGCTTAGCCATCACACGTTTACTAGGTACTACAGTCGAATTCCATTCATACATTTTCACACAATTTCTGTTAAATTCCTTAGTATACAATTATTCATTATGCCTGTTAACATTTAAAATGGCAATTAAAAACACAAAAAGTTCATTAGTGAAAACTCGTTATAATACTTTCACATTAGATTTTATTTGTTAAATGCGATCTTTATCCTTGTTCATTTTAACCCTTTAGTAAGTCGAAACGAAAATTTGATATGACTGACCAAGAAGTAATTAGCAAAATATTTTACATATATATTTTTTAGTCGTATTTTGGTAGCACCATGTACCCGAAATATGCACTATACGGCAAATTAAAATTGATAATCTACCCTGTACGTGAGCCGGTGAAACTAGCGGCCTTAGGCCGCATGCGGTCCTTCAACACATAGACTGCGGCCCTCCAACACATTAAATTTTTTTTTTTTAATAAAATACATGAATTTGTTATTTAAAACAATCCTTCAAACTGCTGGACAAAATCATAATTTTCTTGGAAACAAAAAATTAAGAATTTGTTGAATTAAAAGATGAACAATGGATAAAAAATTTGGCTTTCTCAGTTTTTATTATAAGTCATATTAATCAATTTAATCTTAAGCTTCAAGGTATAAATCATGTTGTTATAACTGTTTTGATAGATAATATTAAATCGCTTTCAAACAAAATTATTACTTTGGCAAAAACAAATAGAAAAAGAAAACTTGTCTCACTTTTAAAACTGTCAATATCTATTGCTTAAATCACCTAAATTAAAATGTAAAGATTATGCACACCAAATTAAATTTTTAAAAACGGATTTCGATTAAAGATTTTCTGATTTTAAAAGTGTGTGAAGTACAATTTCGTCTTTTTAAAAGTTGTTGATGAGAACTTACAAATGGAACTAATTGATATTCAATGTGATTCTTTGTTGAAGAAAAAAAAGTATGGAAGTTGGAACTCCAGAATTTATACTTACATATTTATCTGTAGATCGGTTTCCTAAAGTGTTATCTTTTGTTACGCGTATACCTACTAGCTATCTTCGGAAGCGCTTACTTATGCGAGCAACTATTTTCTTTAATGAAAAATAACAAAACTTCAGAAAGTTCAATATTAACCAGTCAACATATGTATCATCAATTTAGAAGTTGCGTCAGCTCAAGATATTGAACCAAATATTGATGACTTGCTTTGCAACAAACGATGTCAAATATCTTCCAGAAAGTAACATTAAACTATGCTTTTGCTAATTACAACTTTTATTTAATTTTTTTTCTTAATATAAAATATTTATGGTTTCAGTGTAAAAAATAAAATGTATGTAATAATATTCAATAAAATATTTTTAGTTTAGTCTAATAAATGCACAATACAATCGTTTTTTTAAATCATTTTTTGAATAGTAAAAAAAACTGTGACAAGTAGATATATAAGTAAATATAAAATATGCCCCTAATTAATACAAGTAATTTCCTCTGGGTCAATTTTTTAAACTTTCTTTACTTTGTTTTTCGTTTGATTCAATCTCTCCTTTTCCCAAAAGCAGATAATATTTACTTCATCAAATTAACTATTTGTTATTATCTTAAATGTCTTTCCTTATTCAAAGAATGAAGCTCAACTTTTCAAGTATCCGTAAAGTGGGATAACCTTTTCCCAAAAATAACACTGATAAAAAAATTTTGCATTACAGTAAAATGTATTTCTGAACTTTAGAACGCTTTTGTTTTATACTAGAACACTTTTAAGGACTATATTAAAACACTTTTATCGAAACGTTTTAAGTACTTTGTAAAAAACCACTTTTGTTCGATTATTATGCTGTTGCTGGCCTACAAAAATTTCTTGAATTCATAGTGTATCTTGAAAGCATCAAAGCATACCCCAATAATTTTATGGATTGATGTTTTTCAATTCTTTCGGAGATAAAATTCGTATCTTATTTCCATCTACAGTTTTTCTTTCTCCTCGTACGATCAATGGATAAACATACTTCTAAAGATATGAAAAATGTAAGATCCAATATGTGTAACGATTTCTTATTTCAAATAGCTATGTGAAGTTATTCTCCCACCACTTTGCGCCCCTCTGGGTGTAAGAATTTCTGAAAACCCCCTATATAAAATCCACTCGAAGAAAAAAACTATTTAAATATGCCCCATTACATATAAGGAAATCCTAGGATGATTAGTTTAAACAAAACCTTATAGTTTTTCTACTAAAAAAATAAGTCGAAGGCGGTATCGTGTACTCGATCATAATAAGAAATTTTTATTAAAAAGAGGATTTTAAGTCACATTAACACTAAAAATCCGCGATAGGGCTGTTGACAATAAATGAACTAAATTTTAGTCATATGATTAGATGTAGAGGTTGGTTTATTATGAAATATTTCAAAAATAATAAATACTTAAGAAATAAAATTGCTTTTTAATGCTACAAAAATTACTCTTAATAAAGGCCCAATCCGACCAATCAGTTATGGAGTGCTACAATAAAGCAATTTTGGAACATTAAAAAGCAATTTTATTTCTTAAGTATTAAATTTGAGTCGATTAAAATTTATTTCAAAAATACCGTAACAAAGAGCCTTTCTGGGTAAGGTATGATACGAAGTGCCCTTAAGCCTTTCAGTAATTAATTATAATCTTTTCTTAACGGGCGTATTACTGTACCACCTACCACATATATAACTCGAAGGACCACTGTATAAATAAAACACGGAAATTAATATATTCACATATTCACATATTAACAATAATTAAACGTAGATATTTATAATTATTGTTAATGAGAAAAATTTCTCAGCTGAGTTTACTATGAACTCAAACTCAAACTTGAATTTAACGTTGAATTCGGGATATCGAAATTGGACTGTTGAAATTTGAATGTATATTTAATATTATGCTACTCTTCAAGTGGAAGGGGACAGGAAACAGAAATCTATACAGTTTAGAATGCATTATGATCGCATGCAATCTTAGATTTTATGGAGTATAGTATTGTCGTTTCATATTGTCTTGAATAGTTGCTTTTCCTTTCATTAACCTGTTAATAATAGGTTATTTCAGTTTCAAAAGGATATTTTATTTTTGCTAATTTGATCATTTGTTTCTCTTATACTATCTCTCAAATAAATCTGTTTTTTACACATTCTTCTTGATCAAAATAATACCTAATTGATATATTGATCATGTTGGGAACTTCACTATTTTAATGTTTTATTTTCCACTTTTTTCTATGAGCTTTTTTATTATTGCTTTATGTGCAATTATTTATTTAAGGATTTTTTTTTAAAAGAGGACCAATGAACACTACAAATGTTTTATTAATAATAAATTTATGCTAGGCATTTAATTGTAAATAAATGTAAGTTTAATAAAGAATTCCAAATACTTCTACAGAGAGTAATTCATTTAACTAACCTTAGAAACACTAGAAATTAATAAAAATAATAATTGTAATAATATCAACAACTAGAGGTAAATAACTCACGACTACTAAATTTATTTCATCCCCCACTCGATATTTGTAGGGTTTAAGTACCAAATATCTTGTTTCTATAATAAGTTTAATTATAACTTCCGAAGAAGTCACAGTGTGATTGTCAAGTTTTTGTAAAATCCAAAAGTGCATTTTCATTATCATGTATTACATAATTGTTGTTACTGTTATACCTACTACAGTTATTAAAAACGGTCACCAGCAAAAGTTCAATTCCAAGCAAAAAGAAAATCTGGTCGACACTGCTTATTACCTAAACTAACATAATTATTACAGTTCCGTTGGTCGATTAGTTACGAAATCATCGACAGTAACAGAAATCTTATTACGAGAATACCACGAATACACTAAAAAATTTTTAATGTATTTCAAATACCTACCGGAAGACATGAGCATTTCTTTTGCACTTAAGAACGCTAACCCAGCAATAATTCCTGCATTAACGTCTCATTAAGCTTTCCTTCGAATGCAGGAAACGCAATTATCTAACTTTGCACGGTCGTGCAAAACAAACACGGTCAGACGTTTAAGCATTTGCTGTTCGTTGTTACATGGGTATAATGTCACGTTCGAAAATTGTATTCATTAATGGGAGTGTTCCCTCAATTTGTTGCCCTTTTTAAAATTACAAATCTGATGTCTGACGTTCGTCAGGCATAACGTACAGGATGGGTGGCAACGGCGTCCGACATTATTTAAAATAAATAATGTTACAGTTAATCGTCTCGATCGAGTTAACCATTCAATCGATTCGCTACAGAAACATGACCTATAAATTGGATGCATTTGTCATTTATCATTCGCCTACAATAATTGAACGTACCTTTACTGTTTATAAATCAAAAATAGTAAGGAAAACAATTAATAGTTTAATGTCAATTACATGGATGTGACATATGTCTACATACGATCAGAAATTCCGGGTATAAAGAATGGAAATCGAAACAGCCAGCAGGTCAGGCAATAAAACTGCCCTTATCAACGCCTGAAATCTGAAATCATCTATTGTGGCGTCAAGAACTTTTCGTATCCTGTTAATTACTTGTGCTCGCAAAACTAAAAATAACAGTTTAAAAATTACTATGAGACTGTTTTAATCAAGTAATAAATTGTTGCAAATATTAGGGGCAATGAGTGTAAAAGCGTTTCAGGTAGGCATGGGTAACACACAAAATTTTAGTGTGTCGATACAGTAACACTGATACCGCGTGCTGTATCAACACACTGTTTCAACACAATTGTTTCATATGACACAGTAAAAGATTCACATACGCAATCGCAGTTTTGAAACGATTGCTGAAACGTGCTGAAACAGAAAGCGACACGTTTGCATGTGATACGTATACCATAGTGGCGATAGCGTTAGGCTTATGTTAAGTTCTGCATAAACAGAGACAGTTCTCACATAAAATATAAAAATATTGTTTGAATTAGAAAATTATTTATTAGAACGATAAGTAATACATTAAATTTGTGTTAAAAAAATTAAAAGTGTGAAACTTTTTAACTTGAAATAAAAAATAAAGTATAAATACAAGACGGATTATTTATTTACTTATACCTACATAAATAAAATATTGTTTTGCATTATTGTTTCTTGTCAGTTTCACATATCTATGGTTTCATCTTTTTAACCCACACTTCTATTATCTATGGGACTGGCTTAAAGTTGATTCGTTTGTAACTTGTAAGCAAGCTTGCGACTGTCTGATACGAAACGACAAACCGCGAAAAACGACATCAACCGATACAACACGACACAATGATACACTCACTCTATGGCATCTGAAACCGTCTAACACTGACGATACGATGACATCCAACGATAACCACTGATTCCCATACAAGCGAACCTCAGCTCGCTCGTGTGTCGCAACTGTGTTAAGTGTCATTGGTTTCATATGAGCTGTTTCAACACACCTGACACACTGAAAAGTGTCAACACTTTTGTGTGATACGACACTGTGTTACCCATACCTAGTTTCAGGTATATAAGAGATTTCATAACACTTGTTGAATCTCAGCTGCAAAGATAGATACAATAAGGATTAACTACAGTCCCTTAAAATCGTCACTATACAAGGTTTGGACTGTTCTCATTTTGAGTGTTAATATTAATAAATTTCTTAAAATTTTTATTTCCTGAAGCGTTACGGCATAGGGGTGATTCTGTTCTAACTGTTACTTTTTTGATTCAAAATGTTAAGATTTTAAAATTATTTTTTTTAATTTTTGATGTGAAACATCTATAGCCGCGGGTAAACCGGATTGTTGGCGTGGCGATCGTGGCGATTGCATGCCGTGGCGCCGCTTGCCATGCCCAAGCGCCTGTGCGATTCTCTTCCCATTCGGTTCGACGATGTCGTTTACTATAGTAAACTAGAAGATGGAAGTGAATTAATTATGATTGTTGTGTACATTTCACCTAATAAAAAAATGAATGATATTTCATTTTTACATGAGAAATTATTTCCGTACAGTCACAGAGGTTCAATAACTTGATAATTTGATTATAGCTGGAGATTTCAATGTAAAATTTGCAAAAAATGAATCAATGCCATTAATTACGTTCCTCCAAAAAGAATTTCAATTGCAAATTAACAACAATCCAAGAGAACCTATTACCATATATGCAACAACAATAGATGCTGTATTTATTAGATGTCTTGATAATGTTATGTCCAATACTTTTGTAATATACTTCAGTTATCCTCGACCAATTATCACAGTAACGCTGTCAGAGGCAACATCGAATATCCAGACACGCGGTAGCGTGTCAAGCAAAGTTAAAGTACCAATACCAAGTAACAGAACTGGCGAGCAGCACGGTGTGTAATATTACAAGAAACATTTTGAGCCACTTTGACCCCCTCATAACTCAAAAACTATTTAACATAAACGTGTCAAATTTAGCTCATATATTGAGACTTGCGAGATACATAAGTGCTCCAAATTTCATAAACGCATCTCAAACGGGTATTTAGATGTTAACGTCCAAAAATCGTCAATTTTATCACTGACTGACCTATAGATCAAAACTCAAACCCAGTTCCAGATGAGCTAGAAAGTTTAAATTTGGCATTCAGATAGGTAATTAGGTGAATACAAAGGAATAAATCAGAAACTGGTCAATTTTTATCATTTTATTATAATTTTTCACTTAATTGATTCTATTAGGAAAACTTAACTTATACTCAGTGCCTGTAACTGTAATAATATAAGAATCAGCAATCAGCAATCAAAACTTATGACAGCCGGTCTTTATGTGGATACAATTATACCCCGTAAACGTAGGAAAATACAATAGTTTAACAAAAACCATTTGGTATTAATTTTGTTATAAATAAGTACCTACTAATAATTTAGGTACAAAAAGTAATGATATCCCATCAAAAACATAAATGTGAAATGAGAGCCAAGTTCAATATTATGATATATGCCTTCGTTGTTGACTTCAACAACAAAAGAAGTGAGATCTAAATGGGTGCCAAGTTCAATGGTCAGTCCTGAAATTTATTTATAATAACATAAAATGTATTTTCTTCTTATAACTTAGGATAATATATTGTAGCCTAAAGTAGCCTGACTTGGCTAGTTTTCATATACGAATTATATTATAGCATTCGCAAGTTCTAAACCTGTTACTTGTCAGTTCTTATTTTATTATTCCGAAAATTTGGCTTGCTGGTAGAAACTAGCCATCGATACACATAATAATAACATAATAATTCGTATATGAAAACTAGCCGTCAGGCTACCTTAGGCTACAATATATTATCCTAAGTTATAAGAAGAAAATATATTTAATGTTATTATAAATAAATTTCAGGACTGACCATTGAACTTGGCACCCATTTAGATCTCACTTCTTTTGTCGATGAAGTCAACAACCAAGGCATATATCATAATATTGTGACGTGTTCGGTCACGGAAAACACAATTCACAAAACAAAAATAACGAATTTATTTAATTACTAAAGTTAATTTGACTACACTACAGTTATAAACAAGTCTACACAATTTATTTCACTTAAAAGTCTCTTTTCTCGCTCGCCTCTGTGTGAACACTATCTATCGCTCTCTATAATATAGACACTACTTGTCGCTCGGTATGAATTCTATCGCCCGTGTTGCCTATCGATCGCTTCGCTTCCAAATATCAGCTGTCCACTGTCAACTAACTCGGTGTGAGTGTCTCGTCCGCCTTTTATAGTCTTCTCAGCTTTTTTCTAGGGTATTCTACAGCCGTCTAGTAATCCAATTGTTTTCCCATTGACCTTTGCTAGTGTTTTCTAGATGTTTCAGGAAAGCCGGGAATATTCCTTATGTATTCAAGGAAGATGTTCGTTAATTATGCTCACACCAACTTAATTGGCAAGTACTCGTAACAATGTTGAACTTGGCTCTCATTTCACATTTATGTTTTTGATGGGAAAACTATTACTGAAATCACTGATTAAAAGAATTGAGTTGTCGCAACTTGAAATATATTTTTGAATTTTTAATTTTTGTATTTAATAAAAATAAATGTTTATTAAATAAATAGTCATCATTTTCTGGAAAAAATATTCGTAATATTTGATTTTTTCATTATGCCATATTTAGTTTCTGTCTTTCATGCATATTACTTGTGCACACTCGATGTTTCACATCTGCATAGCGTCCCGTGACGGCTCACATTTTTTTTTATGCATACTTATTATTACTCTATTTTATTGTGAAAATGGAAGCCCGAAAAGATTTTACTACAACTGTAAAGTGTCGAGAATGAGAAACAATATATCAAATTTCTTATTAGGTACATATAAGCACTGGGTTGTGAAATAATTTAAGCTACAAGAAGGGAAAAAGTTTCTGATTTTCGCTTTTAATTTTAAAACGGAAGCTATGTTTACAAATACTCAAACATTAATTCAACGAAATGTTCCATTAAAATCAGAACACTACCCTTCCTTTCTTTAATCACTCTTTCAGTCTTTCTGTAAAAACATTTTCTATGAAGCTATTTGGCAACCCTGTCTGCAAAACGTACATGCAATAATTTTCGAATGACGTTATCGTGGAATGCATAATCCCTTCAGAACAATTATCTTTGCATAGTTGTACGACGCTTTTTTCACTGATAATTTATTGGTAAAATAAACGCCAACATTTTATCAATCAATTGCCCTATATAATCCTAGTGTGGATAAGCATCATTTTGTTTTATTTTATTTTTACCTCAATAAATGATAATTTTTTAAACCTACTAGGTAACTGTATTTGGTACCACATACCTAATTGACTAGGTTCATGAATGTTGGAATGTTTCTGGCAGCAAATTATTATTGTTAGAAAATAAAAAAATATTTTAGAGTAGCTTAGATTGAAATAAAGTTAAATATGATCATATTTCTTTTAAATAGTCGTCGAAGAAATTAAAAACAATAAAACAACTTTATTTTATTAAACATCCCTTTATGATGTTAAAACCCTTTACGATTGTGACTTTTGAGAATTTTACAATTTTTATCCACGAAATATTGTAACTATGTTCTCTATAAATATTAAAACGGTACCCTCTTTTTTCCTTTATAATCACTGTTTCCCTTTCTTGAAAGTTATTTGGCAACCCTGTTTGCAAAACGACTATGTATTTATTTTCGAATGACGTTATCGTGGAATGCATAATCCCTTCAGAACGACTATCTTTGCATAGTTGCTGGAAGCTCTTTTCACTGATGATTTATTGATAAAATAAACGACAACATTTCATTAATCAATTGCCCCATAATAATCCGAGTGCGGTTAAGCACCACTTTTGCTTTATCTTCCGCGCGAGGCACATCGACAAAAGGCTTCCGCACAGCTCCACTGTCTGGCTGCTGTAGGCATAATCGTCGATGGCGGTAGATTCGCTTTAAACGTCTAGATCCCCTTTTGAAACACAACGTCAGTTGCTAGGTGATACATTATTTTTACCGTCTGTATCGCAACACGCAGGCACCGACCTTTCCAACGGGGCTTATTTCAATTGCACCCTTCGGTTATGCGGGACTTCGATTAATTTTGTGAATTATTCAAAGGCGATGACTTCAGGAATGAGGCGTTCCAAAAATTCAATACAAACAAAAACAAATTTTTACTTAAATTCATTAAAAGTATAATCAAATACACTTTACCATAGAATTAAAAGTTTCACTATTTCAAAATTTAATCACTTTTCCTGGACTTACAAAGTTATAGAAACTAAAAAAAATCCCACAAACTAAAGGGGATATGCTACATTTCTATGTTACCCTACACTATTATTGGGCACTTAAATAGGCAACTTTGCCCACGTTTAACCGCCATCTTATCTCCTACGGGTTAAAAGATCCCAATGGTGCCCATTGAAATTGAATCACCCTGTATATACCATTAACAACCATTGTACGTCTTTTTGATTTCCACAAAAAGGCTGTCCGCAAAAATACTGAATATATCGCCTATTGTACCTTCCTTGAAAATGGGTTCTATAATTAAACTAGCAGCAATACTCGGCGTTGCCCGGGTAAGAAAATATTACACGTTTGATGGAACATTTTAGAATATTCGCGTATTTAGAACTATCCAGAACATCCCATAATGATCCAAAACATTTTCTAACTTTTTTTAACACTCTGCAACATTCTTAAATGATGTTCAAGATTCTGGAACATTCTTGAACATTGCCAAATCATTCTGAAATGTTATAATAAAACATTCTTTTACTTCTTAGAACTTATTTGAACTCCCTGTAACATTCTAAAAATATCTGCTTCATTCTCATCCCCACTCTGTGCTGTTTGCTGGGTGAGTAGTGACATCAGTAGACGCCTGGCGGGGATGACTAATCGATTGATAATAATTGATCAGTTATCGACCACTGACAATGAGAGTTGAAGATTATTACAATACTAATATCGCTATTAAAAAATGGCGGTTGGTGGTAGAAGGATGAAAATTAAGGGTTATATGTACTTTTTAATGGCAAATCATAATAAAATAAAAATCCAAAAAATAAAAAAGTTGGGGGTGGATAACCCTTATCATTTAGGGGTATGAAAAATAGATAGTAGCCGATTTTCAGACCTACTGAATATGCATATAAAATTTCATAAGTATCGGTCAATATTAGATGATTGTTCACGATAAGACATTAATATTGTCAAAGTTTTCAATTAAGCCAACCCTAAAATACAACGATATAAGACCTTAAAAATGTACATTTGTACTTTTCATACCTATCGCCTTTTAATCTTGATTGATGTGTCTCTTGTGAATTTCAAACAAATCTTAAAAGCTGCAGAACACTAAAAAACTTCGTGAGCAAAATAATTATTGAAATTGTTCAGAATCTGTCGTTAGTTCACTAAAAATTTTATACTTCCGAAAATAGGGTAGCTCAACTCTAATAACATTTGAATATATTGATTCCTTAACACGACTTTCATTTATTCATAAATTCAAAATTAATTTTACTCTTATAAGATTATATCTATAAAAATTATTATGTATTTTAATGGCGAGTGTTTTAGCCACGAGCGAGCTGTGTGACCAACTGTCCCACACCTTTTTTTAATTTGCGTATCCCTCCTTTTTATATTCCTACTAAGTATTTTAATTTTTGTGGTCTTCAGAGTGTATGATGGTGCAACAATATAGTAATTGTAATTTGTTAAACTATTAGGCAAAATGTTTTTTAAAATACAGTACACATTTGTGAAATATACTAGCTTTTATCGTTTATTTATATCGTGCCATATGTTTTTTTTTAAACGGGTTTTATTTTATTCCTATAATTCCCCCAGGGTATAAAAAAATCTTTAATGAAAGCTTCGAACAACGTTCTGTTGAGAAATTGTCAGAATAGGGTAGCTGTAGATCTGATACAGTAAAGAAACAGGACTTATAAAAGAGACTGGAAGTAATTGGTAGGGTTTTTCCCTTTTAGAGATCGAACAGCTCCCTCGGGACTGTCTCCAAATTCGACAAAGTATTAGGGTGCCCGAATATATTGCTGATAGTGCAATGTAAACAATTGAAATCGTCAAATCAGGATCAATGTGAATTAAGAGTTCGTTTTAAACAAATTGAAGATATTTTTTTATTATTTGGATTTGTTCCCGCCTCGAATAGCACAATAATTATTAAAATATCGGAAAATTTTACGAAAAAAAAAATACAGGTTTGAAACTTCGCCATTTTCCGAAATTAACAGCCTACGTCACGGACAGATGGCAGTGTAAGTTAATTTAACGACACAGCACTTTGAAAGCCCAAAGCAAGGCCGGAATTGCAGCTAGTAAATGCAAAAATAAAGTAAATGAAGCTGGGTTGAATAGTTACACCAATTCTGATCCACTGAAAATTACCCAGCGAACATAAATTACGTAAAAATGTAAAGTTATAAATTTAAAATCAAATAACATAATTTGATAACACCCCATATGGAACTTGCAACTATGTGCCCGTTTAAATTTGATTCGATTTTTAAAAAACAAATAAGATGATCAAAATGCTTTTTTCTTTTTAAATGTAAATTTTCATCCCACCCCCTAAGCCTTCCATCACCAAACATATTTTTAATGTTGAAGAAGGCCACTCACCCCCATGTCCCTCCATAACTTTTCCTCTTCCCATTTATCTTTCTCATCTTAAATCTCAACTTTTCGAATTGAATTGAATTAAAAATTTAATAAAATAAGGTTAAATAAGAAATAAAAATCTGAAAAAAATTGTAGTGCATTCTGGCATCCGTTACAAATATAGAAAAGCAGCTGAATAAGCATAATAAAAAAAAACAAATATTTCGCTGTACTTGCTGAAACTCTATTTTATTAACGTGATAGAAAAAAAAATCTTCATAAGTTTCAAATTTTTATTTTTAGTTAGTCCACAACGACCGTTTCGCCACACTGTGCCTTCATCAGGTGGATGAAATACAATAGCCTTATATACAGAAAACAGAATTACACTACGGTGAAGATAAAAACTAAGTCTGAAAAGAATACATACATCTTTTCAATTGTGGAGTATCTACGTATTTATGGGGATGTAGGAGTTATACAAATTGTTTTCAAATCTGTAGTGGTCAACTATGTACCTAGTTGAAAATCTAAACTATGTTGAGGACGATTAGCCATTTTTAACCCACTATCGCCTTTTGTAATATTTCCAGTAAAATCAGCGTACTCTTGAAAATTATCCAAGGCGAAAAACTAGAATTCCTAAATATACCTACTGTGGTGAAATAATATACAGGGTTTTTCTCAATGCAAAATGAAGCCAACAATCGCCTTTTCGATTAATTTCTGTTACAAAAAATAATCAAAAACGAAAACTCCAATTGAAGTATTTATTATAAACATTTGTCTCGAACATCTCCCTCACAGAAGCGATAAAAAAGGTTTTACTGTGATTTTGCTTTGATTGTCGTTAGTTGTCATTTGTCCAAGACACACCTTTTTATGCGGAAAATATTAAAATTAGCTATTTAAAGTAATAATTCAAAATTACTCGAAAATTTTCAAATAATAACAATAGGAAGTATCCATATAGATCGAAAGAGGATAAAAAAATGAATCGATTGAAAAAATAAAATATAGTAGGTGCTATTTGAAAAAACGAAGTTATTCGTGTTTGAAGTTTCTAAACTTTAGAATTTTATTTTGAACGCCCTGTATTAATTATTTAGTTCAATTTTGTCAACTCGTTAGCACTAATATTCAGTTATTACTAGTAAAAATGTAAACAGTCTGAGTCGTATTTTGTGGAAGTTATGATTTTTTATAATTTGGGTTGCGGTAGCGATTTTTCTTCTATAAATTAAATTAATTCAAAAACCGATCGTCATAGGTGTGCAAGTTGGTTATCAAACTTACCTTTGAATTACACGTTTTATTCGGATTCAGCGTTAAAAATAATCCATTCCATTTAAAATAACTAAATTGGTGTCGACTTCTGGTATAACCGGATGTAAATCAAACTTCAAAATATTTTTAATAAACAATAACCAAATGAGCCCAAGTTTCAGAATTGAATTCCTTCTACTAATTCATATACTTCTAAATAGCCCATCAACTTGAAAAACCCTGTATAAGGATTGTTTAATCTTTTAGAAAAACGACAGGATTAATAAACCATTCTGTGTTGCGCCGTAGAACAAAGTTTTTATTATTTTATTATTTAACAATTTTGGTTTACTACAATTTAAGGTCTTCCCTGTAGAACCAAGAAACGACATTTAAAGTTTATTATTATACCATCATTTTCCTCTACAATAGCTTATAGATTGGACCATTTTTAATTTATTGCACCTCGTGTTTTGTGGCTTGCTTAATTGCACTGATTATATCTCCTGTCAACTGAAGCTTTTTACTTCTACATTGTCTCCCTCTATCGAGTTTACCGCGACGCGACTTTAAGTGGCGCGGCGTTCAAATTAAATTAAAGAAATACGGTTTCTTTACAAATATAATATAGTTTCGTTAATATTTTTACATGAAAAATTATTACAGCTCTAATTCTAATAGAAGTCTAGAAGAATTTCAGTGTAAAGGAAAACCCTGTGTAAGTATGTTATGAAATACCTACCAGTATTCTTGAAGTACTACATATCCATTTTGAATTGTAATTTCCATATATTAATATTAAACCGAATTTAATATTTAAATAGATATTAATAACATTTATTATTGGGAACGACGACTATTAATTTCGATGTTTTCATCAACAAGCCTGTCGCGGACGTATGTACCTATATGAATAAAAAAACAGTTAAAGTAAAAATGCTTGTTCCTGTCAAGATCAGGAATTTTATTTCCGTCTCATCAACACGTTCCAATTACAATTAGCGAACGATGGAAACTAACTTCCACTGTTTAGAAAACCTTTTTAATAAGAGGATGGAGTAGTCGAGACGTTTACTCGTATTAATACATAAATTTTCGACTAAATGTCATTACTGTTCCTCTGAAATTTCCCACAACAATATACATATGTCTGTCTGTAATTGGAAAAAAGGGAGCTCCTCTACAAAGCTCATTTCCTTATTTGAAAGCATAAACAGCTGCATTTATAATTTTTGTCTGCGCGTCTGTCAATCTGTTTAGACAGACCGGAGGTGGTGAACCTCTACAGTCTACACGTGAGTATACAAACAATTTACTGATTCGAAAGTGTCGATTTGAAAATAAAATGAAGGAAAAAATGTGGTATATAAGAAATTATGAAGATGATAAGGACTTGGTAGAGAAAACCAAAGAAGACATCGGTAAATTAGAGAAGAAAGTGGAGACATTAAGTAGAGAGTAAATTGATAGAAAGAAGGAAGAATGTGGTAATATTTGGACTGGAGTTAGATTAGGGAAAATGGAGAGCTGAAGAACAAGAGTTTTTAAAATTAAATGTGGGAGGAAACGTTAGAATTACTAAAGTGGCGAAAATCAAAGAGAAAATTTATGATTTAAAGGCGGAGAATTAGCAGAAAGGGGAACGGGGTATGTTTTTAAGAGTAAAAAAAAGTTTTCCTTGATTTCCGGAAAAACTACAAGTCTTATGGAAAAAAGTTAAATAGCAAAGTTGTAGGTAATAAAAAGATCAACAACTTTTGTATTTGCACTTTTTTCACATAACCTCAAAATTTATGTGAAAAATTCAAATAACCAACTTTTTAGTTTTTTATTTTTATCTTTTACAAAAAACTTTTTTTTCACGAAATTTGGTGAAAACATACGTCTATTTATGTCCAAAATACGCTGTATTATTTTTGATTTAAAATATTTATTTTTTTACCTTATTTTTACTTAATATCGAAAAAGCACCCTAATTTTCAATCGAAAATTCTCACGTCAAAATATTTGCTTTTTTAAAAACGTTGGTGGGCTTTTGATTCGTTGAAATCTCTACTTTCTGATGATGTGAAGAAAAATATACATTACTATGGTTTTCTCAGGAAATGCAAAAAAACGAAGGGAATTTTATCTAAAAAATGTGACCGCTGCTATTTTTTTCAGTAAAAAAGCTGTTTTATTAAATTTTAATTAAAAAAGCAAATATTTTGACCTGAGAATTTTCGATTGAAAATTAGAGTGCTTTTTCGATATTAAGTAAAAATAAGGTGAAATAATAAATATTTCAAATCCAAAAAATTATAGCGTGTTTGGGACATAAATAGATGTTTTCACCAAATTTCGTGAAAAAAAATTTGTTTGTAAAAGAAAAAACTAAAAAGTTGGTTCTTTGAATTTTTCACATAAATTTTGAGGTTATGTAAAAAAAGTGTAAATACAAAAGTTGTAGATCTTTTTATTACCTACAACTTTGCTATTTCACTTTTTTCCATAAGACTTTTAATTTTTCCGGAAATCAAGAAAAACCGTTTTTTACCCTTAAACACTCACCCCCTTTCCCGACCTCAGATTGCCCGTAAATTATTTTTCCTTTCATTTCTGTTATATTCTCTTCTTTTTCCAATGGGTTTCATTTTACTACAATTTTTTTCACTTTTTACTATTTTTGAAGGCTTCAGCACTGGCCTATATGCGCAGAAACTCGATTGGCAGAATACTGATTCGCAGAAGTATTTTTGGCAGAAGAAGGCGCTCCTTTCGTGAGGCATGTGCTACTGTTTCCTTTTCCTTTTACCCATTATTTCAGTTTTATTGTGCTATACAGTTCGATTCCATTTTTGTGAAGTCTTTTTTAGTCAAATTGCTGATTAAGTGAACTGAAATCTCGAAATAAACCTGATTCATTAAAACGGTACCGTACTGTAATTAAAGATGAGTGATTTTATTAATGTTTAAGAGGATCCTATGTTTGCGTGGTTCGTTAGGTTAGGTTAAAATTGAGGATGATATCATTTTAAATATTCAACCGGTCAAGAAGATGAAGTATCGTATAACTGATGCAATGATGAAACTATATCAAGGATCTATCGATCAAAATGCTGAAAATTCAGATGAAAACTCCTAGTGTTTTTGGACAACGTACAGGAGTTGCTCAAAAATTTCACACCAAAAGAGCTACCATTACCTTGCGCTGATGACACAGAAGCAAGTGATTCTGAATAAAATTAAAAATTTTAAAGCTTAAATTATTAGTTTATCATTTGTAATTACCGAGATATTAAATAAAACTTTCATACAACGAATTTTGAGACACACTGTATCAAAAAAGAATCGTTTAGGTTTAAAGAAAAGAAAACTGTATCAAGAAATAATGACTCAACCCGCATTTGTTTCTCTTTCTGACCCAAAAAGGGCTTCTGTAAATAGGTTTCTGCGAATCCGTATTCTGCCAATCGGTTTTCTGCAAATGGGTGAGAGGAAAAAAAATGCTGCGATACTAGCAAAGTTAAGAGTGGCGAATGAACGCAATGGAAGTAAATTGAATATTGGTTGAGACAGTCAGAAAGACAATATAGGAAATGTCGATTGAGAAATGAAAGTTTAAAGTTTCTTAGGTGTACTCATATTTAAAAAAATTAAAAGTAGAGTATGACAATTTAATTAATTCTAATCATCATTCTCTCCTTTTATATTCGAATAACATTCGAATTTTTGTATATAAAAGTGATATTATAGTTTTTAATATATAATTTATTGTAGGTATATATTTTCTGTTTCGCAAAATAAATTTTTAATTTAATAAATGTTACCACTTTGTTATCTCATGTGCTGTAATAGATTTCATGGGTTTCTCTAAACCAAACCCTTTCAGCTTTTTTTATGATATTGGCAACTGCTATTCCATGTAAGTAATTGATATGGATTATGTTTTGGACTGTTTCCCTTTCTGTACACTACGACATGGACCAACTAATTTCTTATAAGAACTTTTAATGGAGGAAATTCACCTACAGTAGCTATTAATAATATTTTTTTAATGGTTGAAGCTGATATTTAACTTCATCAGGCGATGATCATTGTCGTTATCTCATCATCTACAGATGCAAATAAATAAAATGTCTGTTTGTAATATTAAAATAATTGTTTTTTGATAAATGCATTACATGCGGTACATATACCAAAAAAAAAAAATTTTTCAATTTTTGTCTGTCTGTATAGATTAATAAATAAATTTCGTATTCATTACATACAACGTACGTTTAATGCTACAAAGATATGTGCGATGTTTTTTAACCCGGGCAACGCCGGATTTCGCAGCTAATCAGGTATGTACCTATAAATTTCGAAGATGTTTTAATCCTTCTCTAAAAATTTTTACACTGTTATACACATATTTATATATGTAACTCTGATGGTAAACAAGTGGATGTTACATAAAAATTTATTAATAGCCATCTAAATAAGAATATAATAAATGACTGTTGAAAATGACTTTGTAAAGTTGAAACCGGTCCAGAGTATAATAAATTTAGTGACAAGTGCAAATTGAATTGTTGTTTTATTATTAATAATCTAAATAAGAGCCTATAGCGGTCAGTATATTTGACCAATATCAATAAAGTTATCGCACTAAATTAACCAGAATACCAAATGACTTAAAGCTTTTCTGTGTTAATTATAGTCAACACGACAGATCCATTATAAAAAACATATAAAACTTAAACCAGCAATATCAAAACAACCGTTTCGTTGTTAAATAAATAGAAACCTATTCGTTAAATTTTCAAACATTTGATCGTTGAGTTAACCAATTTACTTAATTTTTAATTGCGGACGAAAATGCGTTGTATTTATGCCTGATGTTATATTTAAACAACTGCAACAAAGCAAATTAATCGAATTAAAAAAATTAAAGTGCTCCTACAAGCACAAACGTCATCCGTTACATGATTAATGACGACTTATTACGGTACATGATGTAAATCAAGCGAGAAAATTTGGCTCGAGATTTATTAACTGATTAATGTACGAAAATAGGTTTTTGGAGGGAAGAGAATTCAGGTATGTACGTAATTTTGTAGCATGTATGCTGAAAATTTTGCTCGAATTCCTGGGCCTCTGACTAGAAACGTATTCGGCGAAATCGTTAAATGCAAGCAGTCAGCTGCTTCAGTCGATCAATACTTATGTGTTACGTGAAGTGGGGGACACCCCTAGACAACTACTGACCTAAGACCTCTTCTAATTGACCTTTACCGCACCACGTAGGCGTTAATTTTAAGTCGAATAGCCTTCTTTTATAACTAGGTTATGTCGCTCTTACACGGAATAAAAAGATCAAACAAGAACTTTTTAGGAAATTAGTTGCCATTAAAAAAGCGTTTCTGAAGTTAGATAAAAACTACAATTTCGAGACGAAATGTTAACGATGTGGCAAATAAGAATGTTTCGTTTCGTCATTAAATAAAACCAATCAATTAGTAAATAAAATTAGTTATATTTCATAAAACACAAAATATGTAGAGATTGTAAAATTTATCGACGAAACAGACAATGAATTATAGAAAATCTAAAGAAAACAAAAATTTGTAATGTATTCTGTAAGAACTTGTACATATTTTTAACTGAAGCTTTAGTTGGACACATCTCTAATATTTAGTTCTAAGCTTTTCATAAACACGAGCTAAAAAATTCGTAACTAGTTTACTGTGCCTGCATCGTGTTTTGATACCCATATTAAGACGGACGCCATTTATTTGGAGCCAAGCATTGTGGTCCCAACAGTAAAGAAAATTTGAAATTATGTAAAAAGCCTTGTTATATTTATTTGTGTTTTCGAAAAAACAGGATGATTATTTGTTGTACTAATGACTGTAAATGTCGCAAAGTAAGAAAAAGAAGCAGCAGGACTCAAGTTTCACAAGTAAAAAGAATCGTTTACATTATTGTTAAGTAAAGAAATCCATGATTAATTTGTTTGTAGCTTATGTATATCTGAACATATCCAAAAAAAAATACTAACTAACTAATGCTTAATATTTTCTTTTTGTTGGAACGATTTTCTGACAGTTTTCTTAAGAAAAAAACTACTTAGAAAGATGTGAGAACCAGTTATTAACCAATAATTTCCTTTGGTGGCATCACATTTGGTAGTAAAAAACTACAACTATTATTAGAATATATTATAATTAGAAACAAATACTGTTCACATTATACACTAGGTTTAAAAAAATATGTTTTCTGAAACGAAATTTTTATTTTCATTTTAAATTATAGTTTAGTTGTATCAAATGCGTTTTTCTAAAAAGGTGTTTCTATATTTTAAATAATTTATTGATATTCGTGCATTACCTTTGTAAAAAGTCATTACTTTCAAAAATATTAATTATAAAACGAACTCTTTTTTACTACTAATTACTAAACATTACGCTAATGAAGTTGACGTCTTGGAACCAAAAGGCATCACTCTTTCCTCATATAAGGGTTTTTTTAGATCTATGAGTAAAAGCCCCCCTCACACTCAGAAGAAAATTCTCAGAAAATTATTTTAAAAGAAACTTGACTTTTTTATACTGGGGCTTGATAACGAAATGTTATGCGATCCATTTGAAAATTAGCCCCTGGAAAGAAAGCCTGCAAAATAAGTCAAAGTCTGTACATTATAATTAATTGTAATTAATTAAAAAAAATACTTTATTTAAGACTAGCCAAATTAACTTCGCTTCGCTCAGCGGATTTCTATTCTAATATTAGATTATGCACGAAAAACATTTATGTGGGTAGATATTAAGTAAGAGTCATGCATTGAATTCAATAATAGAAAACTTTGTTGGCAAAATTTTTACAAAAGGTATTTTTTCTATCAATGTGATAGATTTGAGATTCCCGAAGAGAATTCCAGGATATTCTAAAAGCTTCTGGAAATTTCTAAGACATTCTCGAGCCTTTTAGATATTTGTTGAATCACCTGGAAAATTTCAGGTCATTCTCTCATATTAAGTCCTGTTTGACAACATCTTTGAAATTATCCCTTCCATCTGAAAAGCGTAACATTCTTCATGGATGGGTTCGGTTGCGGAGCTTAAGCGACACAGATTGCACACTTAGGTACTTTTAGAATATACAAATTAATTGATTAACCGCAAAAATCACGGATCACGTATTTTATTAATGGTTTGTTTTTTTGTAAATATGTAAATATTCTTTTCTGGCAATTCTATTTCTATACTGTCTCTTTACTTGCTCTGTACCTATTTTTCTTTTAATGCTAATTTAATTGCCGGAGTATTTTCCTAATAGCCCTTTAACAATTCAATTCTTTGTACTAACTGCATGACGTCTGCAATTCTTTCTTCTGCCTAATTGCTATTTTATGGTGGGTTTCTTCGGTGCATATGGGTTCAATCTCTATTTCTCTGTATTTCTTACTATCGGTATTTCCAAATTTTAGTACTTTTCTATTTTCTACTTTCACTTACATATTTTCAACCTTTCCTCATCTATCTTCCTGTTTTTCTAATTTTCAAACCATAGTTAGTTCTGATCCATCTTTCATATCTTCTATTTCAAATTCCAACTCTTCGTTAAAGTTTAATTTCTAGTTTTCATTTATTTTTTGTAAATTAAATAGTTTACCGTTTCCGTGTTAGTTTTATTTCTTCGTCCTATCACCAGAACACATCGAGTCCAAAATTTTATTTACAAAAACCCCACCTAACCTAACCTAACAAATCTAAATTAACTGCGTTCGCGGCTACTTGCTAGGGGATTTTTCCAAAGGCTTCCATCCCGATAAGAATTTTGCTGGTCATAGATTCTAAAAATAGAATAATATACGTATAATACCATGGTGTTGGCAGTAGGATTCTTTACAAAATTTATTACTTTCTTCAAGAAAATCTGAAGGTATTAATTTTGTCGGAAAAACGTCTTTAAAATTGGGTATTAGAAGTAAAACGGACTCTATTAAAATAACTTCTAGGGGATTTTTTTCTGAAGAGCAGTTTTTCCAAAAGAGTTTCTCCTGATGGGCAATTTCCAGTGGATTTTTTTAACAGGCTTTTCGAGAGGGATTTTTCAGGGTTATTTTATCTGTAAGTCTTTTAAAATATGGGATATAATATAAAAGAAAATTGTTAACATATCATAAATGCATATGAATATTCTCCTTTTTCTTTAAGCTCTCTGTGTGGATGCTACACTCTTACAAATATAATCCAAAAAAAATATTACTTCTTGTAACTCTTCTCAATTCTCTGTTTATCTCATAAGTGGAACCTTAAATTCTTGCCTACTATATCCAGAGAAGATCCCAAATTATTATGGCACAGCACGTTCGATAGGGGCCGGTCTTTTTATAGCTTCACATTGATCCGAAAGTATATTTGTCACCCCTGCTCATTGTATCCACTTCCCCTCTGGATAAAAGCTGTAAATCAGAATCAGGCAACTAAATCCTCTTCCAACGAAAATTGAACACCGAAGCAGTGTAGGGGGCGATGACAATGCACTTTTACTCGCTATTACAGCAGAGCAGACACAATGGAAACAATTTCGGACGTTAATCGAAACTATTGATTGAACAACTGTGTTACATCTGGCCAAAACACGGTGAATGTCGTGTCAAGGTAATAAAGATAGAGTTGAATAAGAACATTAAGTTCTTGATCAGCTATTGTTGTAGATATTAAGCCGTCTTGTTTGTACAAAAAATACAATTATAAACGTACAGGTAATAAATATACTTTTGGTGATGATTTTTATGGTGTAAGTATGTTTTATTGATTAATTGTAAGGAATACAAATACACACTAAAACATAAACAATATCTTTTAGAATTTATAGTAAATGCACTCAATTCTAAACGATTTGAATAAATAAACCAAACACTAGGTCTATTTAACAAACAAGCTTTTTTTGTGTTGTCTTTTCCCAACCGTAGCATCTTCTTCTACTGACGAGGACCTGTCTTGTCCAAACAACATTTTTAAGGATTTCAGCGATATTTGATCACAAAATGTATTAACCTAAAAGAGATCTAGTACATATAGAAGGTCTTTAGCTATAAAATCTACTGACAAAAACGGAAGGGGTCTGTCTCCAGTTGAAGAATAACTTTGACAAACGAGCTACAAGAAGAACGTGGTCTACTTCTTTTACTTACTTCTACTCTTAAAAGGTCGTGGCATTTTTGATATTGTTTTTGGACAGAAACCAAGACCAGCCGAGGTAGCAGCTGCAGAACGCTGTACTATAAATGATGCTAAGGCTCAAGAAATTATTGTCACCCGTATGGAACAGGAATCTCAAACTCATATGTTGCCCTGTGAATCATCATATGAGATGTGGAATAAATTGAAGTCGGTTTATGATAAAAAGTCTGTTGTTAGTGTTCATCTTCTACAACAAAAGTTTTTTGCAGTAGAGTTCAATCAGGATTCAATATCAGACTTCTTATCAAGTGTAATCAACATGGTTGTTCCGGGAAGACCCGAGGACAACACCCGCTGTACGACGAAAAGCGCGGGGCATTCGTAATCCGCGTTACCTGGGGACAATATCTTAGAAACGGTTGTTTTATGATGGATAAATATTTTTTGAATATTGAACTGTTTGTTTAAATAAAAGTGTAGTTGTTTATAGAAAGCAGCGGTGGGATAGGACTAGTGTTCTTGTGTTTAAATAACGTACAACGTTGCACAGACTTATCAAACATTGAAAATTAAAATGAGACGAACACGATCATCGTCCGAATCGTCAACGAGCTCAACTTCTTCGAATTCCTCGAATGGTAATTACAAACGAAATACTAGAAAACGACAACATAAAAATGTGAACAGTGAAAAATCGAACAAACGCTCATATACACCACCGCTTATTGACAAAGTGAGTAGATTGGAACTTTTGGTGGAAAAATTGATTAAGCATCAAACTAAACCTGAAAGGGGCCGATTTTATGCCAAGCCGGAATGTATCCCTGAGTTTATACCCGGAAACCCAAACATGAGTTCTATCAAATGGATTGAAAAAATTGAACAGTTAGGTGAAATAAACCAATGGGACGAGCAAACGACCATATATTATATGCAGAGCCGACTTGGTGGCCTAGCACGACGATGGTATGATAATTTACCGTCCTATCAGTTGACATGGGCACAGTGGAAAGAATTGTTACTTAAATCTTTTCCCGACCATCAAGACTTCGCGACCACTTTACGTAATCTTGTAGACAGAGTCAAGACACCTACAGAATCGTGGTCTCGTTATTACTTCGATAAAATGGAACTTGTGAGCGCGTGCGATATTACAGGAAGAAAAGCCGTGTCTTGTATCATAGACGGCATTAAAGACACGAATATACAGGCAGCAGCAATGGCAGGCAGGTACGAGACACCTGACGCCCTATACGCAGAGTATTTGTCAACCCTGAAACCGGAAAAAATCATTGAAAGAGAACCACGTACGACAGGAGACAAAGGTTTTCGTCGTCCAATAACCGATCGATTAGGAGAAGTTCCGGTAAAGAAAGCCAAACCAAGTAACCACACGCAACGATGCTACAACTGCAAAGAAACAGGACATTTTTCAAACAAATGCCCTAAACCAAAAATTGAATGCGTCAATTGTAAAAGGTTAGGCCATTTAGCAAAAGACTGTCGACGACAAGTGAAAAATCACGTTATCGAGAAAAACGATTTTCTGTCTAATGAAAAATATTTCTTTGATTGCTGGGTGAACGGAAAACTCACGCAAGCTTATGTAGACTCTGGATGTGGAGCAGTTCTTATAAAGGAAGAACTTTCCCGTTCCTTGAAATTGCAACTAAACACTAGCAGAACTTCGATAATGGGATATGGAGGGTGCACTATTGAAGCTTTGGGTAAAACAACAATACAGCTAAAGATAGATCGTATTGAAGCGGAAGTTGAAGCTTTAGTGGTTCCAAATTCAGCTCAACAGATTCCTGTACTGGTTGGTCAAACATTCCTAAACCACAACGACGTAGCCATGATTGTATGCGGTGAAACAGTCCGAATTGTTCCCTCAGACGATAACATCTTTCAGAACGTCAGACCAGGCAAAATTCCGTTATGGGCCAAGGCATCGACGGTTATTGCACCAAGAACAAGTGCTCTAATAGTTGTTACCTCACGAGACGTTTTCAATGGTGATGTTTACGTCCAAGGTGGATATCGTCACCTCCCCGGCAAAGAACACGTGTTAGAGGACTGCATAACAAATGGACGAAACGGTCATGTAAGGGTTACAAATTTTTCCAATCAAAATATCGAAGTAAGTACTGAAAGAGTTTTAGCTAGGTCAGTAATTTGTTTTAAAGAAGTATCTTCACCTTGTTTGTCATTGCATGTCTCAAAACAAGACAACAACGGGTTTTGTGGAAATGATATAATTTTTAATGAAAATTTAAAACCAACAGAAAAAAATCAGTTAGTAAATTTAATAAATGAATTCCGTATATGCTTTGCTCAAAATACCGCTCAACTAGGTAAATCAAGTGTTATAAAAATGACGATCCACTTAAATGACGATCGACCAGTCGTTTATCGGCCATATCGACTTTCTTATAATGAAAGGCAAGTTGTAAGAAATATTGTTGATGATTTACTTTCTAACAATATAATACGCGAATCGGACTCCCCATATGCGAGCCCCATCCTACTTGTAAAAAAGAAAAATGGCGAACAACGAATGTGCGTTGACTATCGAGCCCTTAATGCGAAGACGATCAAGGATAGATTCCCTCTACCTCGTGTTGATGAATGTTTGGAGAAACTACAGGGATGCAACTTCTTCACCAGCCTCGACCTGGCAAGCGGCTATCATCAGTTGGAACTTGACGAAGCGTCCGTTCCGAAAACAGCGTTCATCACTCCCGATGGTCACTATGAGTACCTTCGAGTCCCATTTGGATTGTGCAACGCCCCAGCCATATTTCAACGAACCATAAATAAAGTTCTTGGAAGTCTCCGGTATGGAAAGGCGCTTGCTTACATGGACGATATTCTCTTACCATCAAAAGACTTTTCGAGCGGCATTCTTACTCTACGCCAAGTTTTCACTTCCCTCCAAGAAGCAGGTCTCACTTTGCGGCTTTCAAAATGTAAATTCTTTATGGAAAAGGTTGAGTATTTAGGACACGAAATAAGTGGAAATGGAGTTCAACCCGGACAGGACAAGACAGAAGCAGTGAAGAAATTTCCTATCCCAAAAGACGTTAGGTCAATCCGCCAATTTCTAGGATTAGCAAGCTATTTTAGGAAATACGTTAAGGACTTTGCAACGATAGCAAAACCCTTGACGATGCTAACCAAAAAAGACGTAGTTTTCGCTTGGGGAGACGAACAAAGCATAGCCTTCGATACCCTTAAAGCGAAATTGACAACTCGACCCTTACTAGCTATCTACGATCCCGAGTTGAAAACCGAAGTGCACACAGACGCGTCGAAATGGGGTGTTGGTGGAATACTTCTTCAGAGACAAAAGGACGACACGCTTAAACCAGTAATGTATCATTCTAAGCAAACCACAAAAGAAGAACAGAGATACCACTCCTATGAACTGGAGACCATGGCAGTGGTTTATGCTCTAAAGGCTTTCCGGATCTATCTTATTGGTATCCAATTCAAAGTAGTTACAGACTGTAACGCTTTGCGCACCACGTTATTAAAAAGAGATTTAATCCCACGAATTGGTAGGTGGTGGCTTAGCATACAAGAATATACATTCGACGTAGAATATCGGCCAGGGTATCGCATGACTCATGCCGACGCGCTAAGCCGAAATCCAGTAGAGCCATCAGAAGTATCAGTGAATACTGTCAACATCAACAACGAAGACTGGGTTTTGAGCGTGCAAATGACTGACGACAGATGTAAATATCTGATTGAGACTCTTAACAAACAGCCAACGGACTCAGAAGAAAGAGAAATTCATCAGAATTTTTGCCTCGAAAACAGTCGACTATATAGAAAAACTGACAAAGAAAAAAAAATGGGTGGTACCCAAAGCAGCAAGGAGGCAAGTTGTCTTGACACCTTGCATGTAGACCACCTAGGTCCTTTCGTTAAGTCGAAGAAGAAAAACATGTATCTGATAGTTGTTGTGGATGCGTTTACTAAGTTCGTTTTTATGAAAGCAGTCTCCTCAACCAAAACTCGACCTCTCATTATATTTTTGAACAACATTCTGGACAACTTCGGTGTCCCAAGAAGAATAATTTCTGACCGAGGTAGCTGCTATACGAGCAAGCAGTTCGAAGAATACTGTAAGCAGCTGAACATAAAGCATGTGTTGAACGCTACAGCCACACCAAGAGCAAACGGTCAGGTTGAACGATACAACCGTACCATATTAGCCTCATTGTCTGCTTGTATAGAAGACGAAGAAAGATGGGACGACGCCATCCCAACGGTGCGATGGGGGTTGAATTCGACGACGAACTCATCCACAAAAAAATCTCCCTACGAATTAATGTTTGGCTTCTCCCCACGAGGTGTGGCAAATTCAATTCTAGCCAACGAGGTATCGGTTGAGACTGCAGAAAAAAGGAACTTCAGCAAAATAAGATCAGAAGCTGAATCAGTAATAAAAAGTAAACAAGACAAACAGAAAGCCGTGTTTGACGCTCATCGTACTAAGGCACCAAAGTACAAAGAGGGCGATCAAGTTTTGGTACGTACGTACACTACGAGTAATCAGGGTCAAAGCAAGAAACTCTTGCCAAAGTACAGCGGCCCATACGTAATAAATAAGGTACTGCAGTACGATCGCTTTGTTGTTGAAGACCTAAAGGGATCTTCTCGGTCGAAGAGAAGATACAAGGGAATCGTATCTCTTGATAAGTTAAAGCCCTTTAGTGTTGGAGTGAGCTCAGAATCCGACGAGGAATCTGACTCTATAAATTGAGTCTTACAAAGCAAGTAACTATAAAGTTAGTTCAGGATCCTTAGGTTAAACATGCATGTTTTATAAATTAAGATTAATATGTTAATAATAATATGTTATTAATATGTTATTAATATGTTACAGGCATCTTTTAAAAATTATTACCTAAATCACTAACCATCTGGTCATTTCACCGTTTAAATGAACATTTGTTGTACCTACATTTCAGATCATGCCCAAACGGAATTACTCCACGAGGACGTGGGAGACAATAGCATGGCCGAATGTAATCAACATGGTTGTTCCGGGAAGACCCGAGGACAACACCCGCTGTACGACGAAAAGCGCGGGGCATTCGTAATCCGCGTTACCTGGGGACAATATCTTAGAAACGGTTGTTTTATGATGGATAAATATTTTTTGAATATTGAACTGTTTGTTTAAATAAAAGTGTAGTTGTTTATACAAGAATTAAAGAAATTAGAGCCAAATTAAAACAAGCTGGTGAAGAAATTTCAGACAAGATGGCGATAACTAAAATTCTCATTCCAGAAAAATACAAACATTTTAGATCAGCGTTGGAATCAGCGCCAGCCGATAAACAAACATTAGAAGAGTTGACTTCAAGACTACTGCTAGAAGAAGAAAGAGCCAGTAGTGACGAAGTTACTACTGCTTTAGCTAGTCAGGTTAAGTCTAAATCAAAATGCTCATCATGTGGTAAAGTAAGTCACTTAAAAAAGGATTGTTTTAAAGAAAAAGAATGTCACAACTGTCACAAGATGAGGCATATTGCAAAGTACGGTTTTTTCAAGAAAAAAGGGAAAAATCCAAAGAAAAATGAGAACGTTACTGCTCTTATGGCTAATGCTGGTATTCGGCCGAGTGATGGCTGGTACATGGATAGCGGTTGTACTCACCACATGTGCAAAGATTAAAGTTTTTTTACAAGTTACAAAAAGGCTAGCTCAAACCGGGTAGTTCAATTTGGTGATGGAACTAAACTCAAGGTTGAAGGTGAAGGAAACATTAAATTACATGCTTTTTATGGTGAAAACTGGACATCTGCTGAACTCAAAAATGTACTGTTTGTACCTGGCTTGGAAATGAACCTATTCTCAGTTATTAGTGCTCTAGACAAAGGGATAAAATTGGACTCCAATAATAGTGTCTGCAAATTTGTAAAGGATGGAAATGTTGTGGCTTTAGCAAACCGTGAAGAAAGAATGTTTAAAATGGTTTTTAATGTCGTTGAGAAAGCACTATCAAGTGTAACATCTGAAAATAATGCTATATTAGTGGACGCTAAAAACAAGAGTACAAAAGTGTCAGGAATAAAGTCAAACGAGTTTTGTAAAAACGACTGTAATTTATATCGTTTCCATGTCAAGTTGGCACATCAAAACTTCACACATGTGAGAGAAGTCCTGAAAGAACATGGTATTGATGTTTCATGTTCAAAAAATCACTTTTGTACAGCATGTATAGAAGAAAAGCAGTGTAGAAAACCTTATCCTTCTAGTTTAAACAAATCAAAATCTCCTGGTGAAATAATTCATGCTGATCTGTGTGGGCCTATTGAAGAAAAATCAATTGGAGGCTCTCGGTACTTTCTGTTATTAAAGGACGATTTTTCTCATTATCGTACTCTATATTTTTTGAGTGATAAAAGCCAGGTTAGCTTCAAATTGAAAGTTTACATTTCTCTATGTCAAAATCAAGGTACAAATATCAAAACTTTTCGCTCTGATAATGGCAAGGAGTTTATTAAAACAGCTATTAGAAAGTCGTGGTATTGTTCATCAAACCAGTGTACCCTATACTCCGGCACAAAATGGAAAAATTGAGAGAGAGATGCGTACTGTGATGGAAGCGGCTAGAAGTATGCTCAAAGCTAAAAATTTAAAGAAAAATCTTTGGGCTGAAGCTGTCAATATAGCAGTGTGTTACATAGATCAGGTACGAGTTCAATTCCTAAAAAAACTCCTTTCCAATTATGGTTTAATAAGGACTTTGATGTAAAGATATTATGCGCTGTTTTTGGAGCTGAAGTTTGGACTCACCTTTCCAAGCAACGTAGGATGAAATTAGACAGCAAGAGCAAGAAGGGTATATTTGTTGGGTAAAGTGAAACAACAAAAGGATATAAAATTTACTATCCTGATAAAAATTCGTTTTCTATGGAGTGTGAAGTAATATTCCAAACCAGCATCGTGTCCAAGGTTCAGAAACAAACCAAAGTTTGGGAAATTGAAAAATATCACCAAAATGAAGATTGTGATCAGCTCCCTGACAACGAACGTGAAATACAAGGTCAAGACCCAACAGAAAATGAAGATCCGGTTCGATACCAATATGAAAATCAAGTGTTGAATCAAAATCTAGAGCTAGGTGAAGATGAAGCATCAATCGAAAGACCAAATTTGCTCGAAGATCAGGATCAATTAGAAAGTCGTCCTGGTACAAGTACAGTCAATCAAACCTCAGAACTTGATAAAGGTAGACCAAAGAGGAACGTGAAACCACCTAAGCGATTACAAGAAGATTATTATTGCTATCTTGTGATGGATCAAGGTGAACCAGAAAGTTTAGATGAGGCATTATCATCTTCACACAGGTCTGAGTGGGTTAAAGCAACGGAAAACGAAAAGACTGCCTTAGCTGATAATAATACTTGGATAGTTGTAGAAAAACCAAAGGCTAAAGCTGTGATTGTCGACAGTAAGTGGGTATTCAAAATTAAAAGAGATAAGAATGGAAAAACTGAGTTGTTTAAAGCAAGGTTAGTTGCTCGGGGTTTTGTGCAAAAAGGCCTAGACTATAGTGACATTTATTCACCGGTGGTAAAGATGATTACTGTGAGATCGTTGGTCGCTCTTAGTACGCATAATAAATGGCCTATATACCATTTAAATGTGTGTAGTGCATTCCTAAATGGAATAATCAAAGACGATATATATGTTACCTTACCAAAAAATCTTAATATACCTGAGGGCAAGATTTATAAATTACAGAGAGCGTTGTTGGGCTAAAGGGTGCACCACGTTGTTGGTATGACAGATTCAACGAGTTCATGTTAAGTCAAAAATTTGACAAGACTCAAAGTGATCAATGTTTGTATTATTATGTAAAAGACAATAACACTGTTTATTTGCTCGTATTCGTTGATGACTTTTTGTGCACTGGGACTGGTTCAATGGTGAACCAAATTATGATTAAACTAAAACAGACCTTAAAAATGAAAGATTTGGGATTGGTAAATTATTATTTGGGCATTAATATAAAACAAGATCTGACAAATGGAATTACTACTTTGGACCAGTCGCAGTATCTTAAAATGTTACTTGAAAAATTCAATATGTTAGAATCATATGGTGTTACTACACCTATGGAGCACAAATTTGATTTGAAATTGTTAAAAAGGGATAAGTCAGAGAGTGACGAAATAGAGCATCGATGTAGGAAGTTAATCGGTTGCATCATGTACGCAATAATAGGTACGCGACCTTAAGCCTCCATCTCTCTCTTCTAGTCGTTAAGCTGTCAAGTCCTATTCCAACTGTATGGAAAACAGAGTCACTTCAATTTCTTTACAATAAAAATAATTAAAAAACTTCAGAAAGACTCATAATTCAATTTTAACTGGGCGGAAGGCCCTCTTAAGCCTCCATTAGGAATAGTGGGAATGGGTGGGTGATGGTTGGGGGAAGAAAGATAAGACGGGCGAAATGAAGACAGAAGAGAAGTGAAAGAATCTCTGTGGAATATTACTACCCTAGCATTTGCCTTAATGATTCAAGGAAACCACAGAAAAACTTGGACCAGAGTAGCCAGGGCCTCAGAATGGAACCAGTGACCCTCCCGAATGCTAAGCAATGATCTAGACGACTAGACCATGCCGCTCGGTATGAAAACTAAAATTTAAAACTTTTGAATGTTTCATTCTTATAAATATTGGTGGGCGGGTTGATCCCCCCTCCCCCCCGACCTACACTCTTGTGCAAAGTCGAAGAGGTAGAGCGGAAGGCCCTCTTCAGCCTCCTTTAGGAATAATGGGAATGGGTGGCTGATGGTTGAGGGAAGAAAGATGAGACGGACGAAATGAAGACAGAAGAGAAGTGAAAAACTATCTGTGGAATATTACTAACCCAGCATTTGCCTAAATGATCCAAGGAAACCACAGAAAAACTTTGACCAGAGTAGTCGGCCCCGGAATCGAACCGAATGCTAAGCAATGATCTAGACGACTAGCACATGCTGCTCGGTAAAAAAAGATAATGTACAACGTGGATATTTATATAAAATAAATATTAGGGGTGGTGGTGCTATTAGAGGGGAGTTATTACATTCTGTTTAGTCGTTTAATAATTTTCCTAGTTTTTTGTATTTATTTATTTCTAAATTCTCTGATAATGTCAATTTATATCCTTTCTTTTCTAAATGTAGAATATCAAAACTATTATTAAATGAGTGCCCTTCTTCTGTAACATGATTGGCATAGGTAGAATCCTTATCATTTTTAAGGTAACAGTTTTTGTGTTTTGCCAAACGTTTCTTGAAATTTCTACCTGTTTGCCCAACATAGACTTTTTGGCAAGTTCCACATGTCAAATTATAAACTCCGGATTGAAGTTCTTTAGTTTTATCTTTATTGTTTTTAATTGTTTTAATGAATTTGCCTTGTGATCAATTAGTTTTATATGGTATATTCAAACCACTGCGTTGTAAATAGGTGACTAATTTATTAGTTTCTGTTGTTTTTTGTGGATCAACTTGTCTATTAAATTTGGATTATATTCATTATATAAACACCCACGTTGTATATTATCTTTAGTAGTAAGTAATTGAAGTTGATATTATTAATAAAGTTTGGTGAAAATCTCAAGTCTTGTGCCTTATTGTGATAATGGATTTTCATCAAGTATCGGTCATATCTATCCAACTGTTTTTATTCTCCAGTAGTTTTTTCTTTGTGATTTTGCCAGCGCAAAAAAAGAACAATAAAGGTACAGTAGGCTCCCGATTATCCGAAACCCGATTATGCGAACTCCTCATTATCCGAAACGACCCAGGATCCCTGGAACCGGATTATTCTTGTCCGAAATTTATGGAATATGTATGTAGTACCCGGAAAGGAAAGGCATTTTTGAAGCTCCCTCAGGTTAATTGGTTAATTCATGTTAGGAAGTACGAAGTAGTTCGACAAATCGATTGTTGAGATTGTTCCGTGTTCCCCACTGTGTCGGTCTAGACAGAAAATTTTTTTCGCCAGTAGTGATCCGAAAGTTACGCTGTAGTGACGTTATGCGAAACCTTCACAAAACTGTACACAACTTTATCATATATTGTATTTACCTCTTGAATTTGTATTAATTCACTATTGTTACTATTTGCTGATTAATTAATTAAAAAATTCGGAGCGTTAACTTTTCCTTATCCTAGGTAGCCTTACAACATCAGGATTCTGGTACCTATCGGTATCCTAATGCGAAAACACGACAAACACAATTTTGTCGCTAAAATAAAAGTCTGGCCACAGATTTAATTGTTCTAGGACATCAGAATATTAACTACCCTAACTGTAAAATCCTATTGTTCTAATGTTTGTTTCATGAAGATAAAATTCTAGAAATAGAAAAACTAGGAGGAAAAAATGGTCAGTGATTATTCACACGTCATTTCATACAAGATTTATGTTTTTAATATGCGTCAGCAGGTTAATCCTTAATTTTTTTTTACCAATGTAAAAAATTCATCATAATCGTTGGATTTGTTTTTCTACGAAATTTTTGGTTTTTAAATATGAAAATAGAAAAAAGTTACGGAGATATCTACAATACTTAACTTCAAACAGGAATTTTACAAGTCAGAATAATTACCTACGTAGTTTTTAGTTTTTGCCAGGAATAGATCTAATCACTGGAATGAACATAAACATTTAGGGTTTTTATTTGATATTGACGACGGTGATACTTGACATCAAAAAAGAAACTGACGTCAGTATTAGAATTTTCAGAAAAATTAATTAGCTTCCATCTACTCAAAACAATTAGGCAAACCTGCTGGCGCAAGTTAATGTAGATCGACACTTCTTAAAAATTTCGATGGAGTTGGTCTTTACTATATGAAAGTTTATCATATTGATTTTTTATTATGACATAAAACACTTGCAAAATAACTTTCACTAAATTTTATTGAATCTTGACAAATTCGTTTGAACCTACAAGGTCATCTTCAGAAGAAGGTAGGTTGTCAAGATTCAATAAAATTTAGTGAGTTATTTTGCAAGTGTTTTATTTCATAATAAAAAATCAATAGATAGACCCATTGTAACTATAGCACAAAGGAGCGATATTGCGATATTTGTTCTTCAAAATTAAAATGGAAATAAACTGTTTTTAATAAGCTCAGTTCTGTACACAATAAGCCTAAAGTTTCTGCCACACCCACACAGTTTTACACTTGTTTGTTCAATTATACACTTAAATTGTTCCGGAAATTGCATTGCTAACGTTGCCATTAAGAAAAGTGTATCTACGTGATTGTTACATTATGTACTTATAATGGTTGGCCTATTTTTACACAAAGTATAAACGCGAACATGTGTATTTTTAGTTTAGGTCGGTTGAAGTTTTTCCATTTATCTAAATAATTAAGTTATAAAACAAAAAATAGGTCATGAAATGAGTAACGATTCATCATTATAAAGCGATATAAAATCGCTAAATGGAAACAGCTTTATCATAAAACGTCTTCTTAAAAAAATAAATCGAGCTAAATTGTTTACAAACGTCAGAACTTACGGTACATCTGGCACGAACGACTGTTGTTTTAAAAAGGAGCGCAATTTTGCATACGTCCTCATAAACTATTCAGATTATCTCTTTTGGCAGAAATTTTAAGTTTTGTTTATGTACGCATTCACAGGTGCATTAGAATTTAGCTCAACTTTTATGAGTGCATAAATTACGATCAAAACATTTCATACGTAGATAGATGCACGCCAGGCAGATGGGGTCGTCAGTCCAAAGATTGGTGAAACAGGCACCTCCAGCACAGAACTCTTTCGTATGCTAAAATAATCCACGTATATTTCCTTAAAAATAAAATGTACCATACCCCCAAATATTTGCAAACAGAATCACTTTAATCAAGATCATCCCATGTCCCTTCTTATTCTTATTCCTGTCTCCACCTTTAATAAGATTATAACTTTATATTATCCTTTGTGTCTCTTATTGTCCTTTTTTTATTGATTTCCTTTATTCTACTAATTCATCATTCAGAAGTTTTCTATCAATATAATTTTTATCACCACATATCCTAAATACTTTTTTTGCAGTGCTCACCCTCAGCTGTACGTGGGTACTGAGGTACGCTTCAATCTAGCAGTAAATAAATTTAAAAAAAATTGTATCGAGCGCAGGGACGGAAAAAAACAGTTTTTTTATTTTTTTGAAACAAACAGTTCAAAATTTTTCTCTTTTATTTTAGATACTTGTTTTAAACTGGCCTTTCTCTATACAAAATCTTCACCGAATGTGGATTCTTAATCGGTATTTTGTATATTAGTGTCGCACAAGCACGTCCATCTGAAAATATCTCCTACTTCTTTAAAAATTGTTTTAAATTAACCGAATTCTCAAAAGCTTTTCAACAAAGCATCACACCTCTCGAAAGCTTTAAATTGCATATTGGACATGCTTTTTTTATTTTCTATATGAAAAAAATGGCTAAAGATATTTGTACGAATTTACCTATATTACGCCGTATTTTTCAAAAAAACCACGAATTCTAGATTCAAAAACTATAGTCGTCTAAAAATATTTCGTGAGTAGAATTATTCAAGCTAATTAATAAATGAGGTTTCTTCTAGTAACGAGTGAGATTATTTCCTTATTTCATACCTACAACCAATAATTCTTCTCTAGCCAAATGAATTTAAAGAATAATTAATGTTACTTTTTATTTTTGTTTTAAAAACACTTTAACTGAAACCATGTTTTATTTAGATTGTGCTTTAAACAGTGTTTGAAACACGTGTTTTAAAACACCTTGTTTTAAACATGCCACGCCTTTAGGGTTGACATTTTGAAAACTCATCTTATAAGAAACGTTTGTGCAAAATTTCAAGTCTCGTGATTCAGCAGCTTGGGGTGTTTCTAGATCGGTGCATCAAATTTTAAATTCCCTTTTCACTCCTTTAGGGGTTGAATTTTAAGGAAACCTTTCTTAGTGCTCCCATCCATTATATAACAATATGCAAAATTTCTAAACTTAGGAGTTATTAATATCTGTCACATACATATAGGGTGATCATTTTAAGTCTACCCCGTAAACGTATCTTCGGACTGAATTGGAATATAATTTTGAAATTTTGGTCGATTGGGTTTTAAGAAGTGGCCTATCGTTTTAATATATTTCCTTTCTTTTATCACTTCCGGTTATACCGGAAGTTAACGTCAACTTCGTTATTTTAAATAGAACACTCCAATTTTTTGAGTTATTTCATTGTTTACAATCTTTTTATCGTTTGCAGCATTTCCCTTAAAAAATTGTAAACAATGAAATAACTCAAAAACTTGGGGGGTTCCATTTAAAATAACGGATTTGACGTTAACTTCCGGTATAACCAGAAGTGATAAAATATCGAAAATATTTTAAAACGGTAAACCATCTCCTAAAACACAATTGACGAAAATTTCAAAACGATATTCCAATTCAGTCCGGAGATACGTCTGGGGGTAGGCTGAAAACGATCACCCTGTATATAAATAATCATTTATAATGATCTTCGGATTCTTTCAGGCAAGAATATTTAATTCAAAAAATAATTCTTAATATGTGAAAGATATCGGGCGATAATGACCGTAGTTGAACTGATTACGGTAATGTACATTTGACCTTCAATTTTTGCACGTTTGTTTTTCAAAACGCATCATGAAAACAATAATAAAACGAAAGGTCAAGTTCAAGTTGAGATTCTCTCTAAATTCAACAACAAAAAAACTAAAATAAACTGAATAAATCAGGCAATCTGAACTGAGTTAATCCATTATTGCAGAAATAAAAATTAAAACTGCTAGTTATAACCTGTTTATTTGATTAATTATAACGAAAAAGTTTGTTAAAAAAAATAAAATGTGTTTACTTTATTTACTTGACCGTGAACTGAATAATGATTATCTAAAAATAAAAATTTAAAGTTCTAAATAGGTCGAAAAGAAGAAAACAGTTCCTCTTTCATTAAAATGACTATAGTCTACTTTTTTTAAAGTGGCGGCTCAGGCAATAAAACTGTCACTGACAAGGCGATTGCCCTTGTCACTTGTCAATTACTAGCTTGAATGAACTATTATGGCACCATTCAAATGAAATATTTTAGATTCTGTTAACCATGTGTGTTGGCAAGGCTCAAAATATGTATATAATTTAAATGTTTCAATAGAGTTCTTTTTAAATAAGTAATGAACGGTTGCAAATCTTGGGGAGGGGGGGGGGGAATTACTGAAATAATATTTGAGGTATCTGAAAGGCTCAATTTCAGCTGGAAAGGTAGACCCAATAAGGATTTTTTACATTGTCACTATAAAGGGTTTAGACTGTCCCTATTTTAAGTGCTGATGTTAGTCAATCGAATAAATAAGCTAATAAACTTATTGAAAGTTTTATTGCCAGAATCGCCATCTTAAACCAACTCGGCCGTAGACCGTACCTGAATGTTTAGGCTATGGGTCGCCAAAATTTTTTGATCGTCGACCCCTATATAATTTTTCGGAATCTCCATCGGCCCCCATAAAAGTAATTTTTTGTTAATTAAAATACAACTTTATTAGAAACTGTGTTCTACATTTATATGATGATTTTAAACATTTATTAAATTAATGGTACAATGTGTAACAATAGTTTTATGAAAAATATATTAATGATGAAATTTAAATACCTTAATATTTATTAAATAATAAGTAATTATAAATAAGTAGAAATAATAAGTAAAGTAACTATAAATTTATTGCTTCTTAATCAATGAGATGGGTGTGCCTGGTGTTTTTTTGCAAGGTTCGCTATATTGGGTTCAAAATTGGTCAATTTTAATCTTAAATCCTCTCGAAACTCCACATTTAAGTTATTTTTGTACTTAGTTAAGATTGAATTTACCTACGTGACTGAAACCGGCTTCAACCATATAGGAACTTGGAAATGCTTGCATAAATGGCGGAGCTATTTCCTAAAGATTTACATTTTTGCATTATATTTATACATACTCAATTAGATATGTGTGATGTGCGTATTAAGAACTGGTTTTTTTCGACCCCCGCTTTTGTTAAATAGACCCTTGGGGGTCTAACAGACCACTTTGGCGACCTCTGGTTTAGGCTTTATACAGAATGTAATACAATGCAATGAGTAGTTAGAATGTGAATTGTGTTTTATAATCTCAAACGAATAAGTTAAGGGCTTTTTAATAGCTTACATGAATAATAAATAGTTATAATTTTCTTTTTAGATCCTAATTGGATTGTACTTGACTGCGGTGCATTTCAAATACGACGATGTACTAATGATAAAAAAATTCATCTGGAAATAATAAACTTGACAATGAATAACTTCTTTGTAATATTTTTTTATTTCCAATGGTAGTTGATTTAATAATTACCAATGTTGAAGTTTTGCTTTTACATATATATAAAATTAACAATAGAAGAAAACCTTTTCTGTAACATATCTGGATTGTAACTAAAACTAAAATATCAATTACACTAACAACTTTTTGTTTGAAACATTTTGTAGTAAGTACTTATTTATTTATTATTAAAATTATATTGTTATTTCCTGCTGTATTTTATCAAATTTTAACGACACTTCTTTTATCTTGCTCAATGTTTTATTTGTAACAAAATATATTATAAAACCACACCATGTGCTGTAAACCTGAATGTTCAGTCTTGTTTGAACTTTACAGTCATTTATCATGTTTTATAAAACAGCAGACGGTAAAATTATTCAGTCAAAACAAAGGTTTTTTGCCACAAGACGGCATTTAGGCGGTCGTAAAAATAAAAATTCGTCAAACCTTCTGAAAGCGTCAAGGTTACGGCTGTTTGTAGGCTGCATGCTATTAATAAATAAATACACAGGTTATTGCGTCAACCAGAACATTTTTTAAAATTTAGACGACCAAAAAGTATATTGAATGATCAAAAACGTATTAAATCATTCAATTCTCAAATGTGTTACAATGTTACATGGATATACGATTACGTCACGAGTTATTAATGATCTTGATGAACGTTTCATAGTTAATCAAATGGTACCAGTTTTGGAACGACTAAAAAACACCTTTCAAAATTTCAATATTACATTTGTAGATGATAAATTAATAAAGTTTCTTTTGTTAGCTTATAAAGCTTCCAAATCATAGATATAAGACTAGAGCACGCTATCCTCACTTAACCCTGTACAGTGGAAGCGTCATGAGTTGTGAGAGAGACAGCTGCAAAAATTTCTTTCTGCCCTTTTCCAGCTTAACGCTGTGATTGGCTGCTGAGGTGCCGCTCTCAGGCTCTCTCGCATGCGTCACGGAGAGAGAATGAAGCAGACAGCTAACCTATTTTGGTAGCAAAGTATGCAGTACAGCAGCCAATAACAGACAGGAATTTTTGCAGCTATCCCTCTCACAACATGACGGTAAATTCGATCTCGTGCGTGCTCTAGTCTTATATCTCTATGTTCCAAATGCTGGTTCATACATAATGGTGTTACGGATTGGTAGTTGAAGCCATTTTATTTAAAAAAAGGCGTAAAGGATTATGCAAATAAAAACAAGTAATGGACACTCTTCTTACACAGTCCGTCGTGTTTTAAAATCCTGTTACAATTATTATCATTCGTACAATGTTAAATTAAAATTATTTTTTAATTTTTCATTTTACAGACTTTTGGAAAATAAAGATATTACTTTTAGTATTTAGTACAATTGTTCCGGCCGTGCAACTTCTCGTACGAAATGACATACGAATAATTTTAACTGTTTACTAATAAACAATTATTAAAAATTAAGTTACATGTTGGAATTGTGGACGTAGGGGGCACTTGAGCAGCGGCTGTCCATCTGGAAGAAGACAGACGTCAGCCGCCGAAGAAAACAAGCAGGGAAACTAAGAATAGCCGGCCTTACGGGGCGAAAGCCGGCTTTGCGTCCCCAAGCCCCAATCATCATTTCCGTATCGAAAACAACCACTGGTAATTCACTTACTGTGGATGGTTTCGTGGACGGCAGGAAATTAAAACTGATAGTGGATACCGGCGCATCAAGAACGATAGTTAACCCTCGAATAATCGGTAAATGGAGGATTCGCCGCTAACCATAAATGCTGTCTTAACAACTGCGACAGGGGAAACAACATCGTTCCATGGAGAATGCGAAGTGGTGATCGGTCTTGGAGACGCAAGCCTGTACCAACGAGTGCTGTTGGCCGATATCACCGACGACATAATTTTGGGACTCGACTTCATGGAAAGACACCGAATCCAGCTAGACATGGGTACAAACTGTTTACGAATAGATTAAGAACTGCCACTACAAATAAATGGGATTGATCAGCAAACACTACGGGTCGTCGTTGCTGAAGATCAAGTTTTACCTGGACACTCCGAAGCTGTTGCCTGAATTACAATAGAGGACAATGTCCCTTATGAAATAACTGGAGTCATAGAGCAAGACAACGAAGAATTGAGGCAGAAGGCTATCCTTGTCGGAAGAACTGTGGTACAAACCGGCTCGACCACGATTCCAATCAGAGTTGTCAATCTGAAAGGCTTTGAACAAAAACTTACCAAAGGAACACCAATAGGGACATTAGAACCAGTCACCACTATCAATCATTTGGACCAAATTAGAGAACGGAGGGAAAAAATCGGGAAGCTGCCAGAAGCATTACAAGAATTAATCAACACGGCAACAGAACATCTTACTGAAGAAGAAACTGGAAAGCTAGAACACCTAATTCAAAGTTATAAGAACGTCTTTGCGATTGATGACACCGATTATGGAAGAACCAATTTAGCGTACCACCGAATCAACACAGGAAAAGCAAGACCTATCAAACAGCCACCCAGACGAGTACCATGGGCCAAACGAGAAAAAGTCGATTCATTGATCAAAGACATGCGCGAGAAAGGGATAATAGAACCATCTAAAAGTCCTTGACCTCCTCTATCGTTTTGGTACGTAAGAAGGACGGATCAATGAGATTCTGGTTGATTATCGACGATTGAACGAAGTAACACATAAAAACAGCTATCCTTTGCCACGAATCGATGACACGTTAGATTGTCTGTCGAGCGAAATTAAATGGTTCTCGACGTTGGACCTTAAGAGCGGATATTGGCAAGTCGAAGTACATCCTGAAGACAAAGAAAAGACTGCGTTTACTACTGGGAACGGTCTCTGGCAATTCAATGTAATGCCCTTCGGCCTATTGTCACATAGTGCTCATATTTTTCATAAAACTTTTATTTCCTTTTAATTGTTTTTCATTTCATTAATTACATTTGTTTTAATTTAAATATGCAACGTAACGGTTTTACGCAACAAGGAACCGCCACACGGAAATGCGACATGATTGCATGGCAAAAGTGTGCCGTGGCCAACTTGCAAATTTCCGTTTGGGGGTAAAAGAGCACTATGTGGGCCAGTATAAAAGAATTAGTTTTGAAGAACACGGGAAGTCAAAAAGTCAGTAAAATCGAGCCAGCGAGTCAGAGGGGGGTGTAGCGGGTTGTCGCTATCACTCACCCTAATGCCCGTTAAGAGTCCCTGCCATTACCAACGGCCCCAGTTGGTAGTTATTTAGGCAAGTAATTTTAAGAATTATTTATAATTAGTTAATAAGTGCTATTTGTTTCATAAGTATTATTTGTTATTAATCATTATAATTCATTAAACCATTAAAAATCAACCATAAAAATTCAGTTTGTTCGTTACATTATGCAACGCACCAGCTACTTTTGAAAGATTAATGGATTAATTTTACAAGGAATGAATTGGGAAATCTGCTTGATCTATTTGGATGACGTCATTGTGTTTGGGCGAACGTTTGAAGACCATCTCGCTAATCTGAGCAAAGTACTTCAGAAATTCACAGCAGCAAAACTAAAATTAAATCCCAAAAAGTGTGCGTTGTTTAGAAGTGAAGTGAAATACCTAGGCCATGTCATATCAAGTAAAGGCGTTGGTACAGATCCTGACAAGATCGAGGCAGTTCGTAATTGGCCGCAACCAACCAATCAGCATGAACTTAGGAGTTTCTTGAGACTATGTTCGTACTATAGAAGATTCGTGAAGGGATTTGCGGATGTGGCTCGCCCCTTGCACAGACTTACCGAGAATGGAGTGCCTTTTGATTAAACGAACACCTGTCAAGAAGCTTTCCAAGTTCTGAAAAATAAATTGTCTAACACCCCGATTTTGAATTATCCTGAATTTGGAAAACCATTCATTGTCGACACTGATGCGAGCAATGTGGGTATTGGAGGGGTTCTTTCCCAAGTTCACGACGGTAAAGAAAGAGTAATCGCATATTTTAGCAAGACACTGTCAAAGCCCGAGAAGAACTATTGTGTGACCCGCCGAGAACTATTGGCCGCGGTAAAAACTATAGAACATTTCCACAAATATCTATATGGGCGAGAATTCCTGCTGAGAACTGACCACTCTTCTCTTAAATGGTTGCTGCAATTCCGAAACCCTGAAGGACAGGTGGCCAGATGGTTACAGCGATTACAAGAGTACAATTCAAAATTGAACATCGGCCAGGAAAACACCATGATAATGCCGACGCTTTATCAAGACGACCATGCCCACGGAATTGCAAGCATTGTTCTTTTGTGGAACGAAAAGAAGGGTTAGAACAAGTTCCATGCCTACATACCACAGTGAAGAAACAAGAGAATTGGGAAGAAACAGTGTTGATTGAGGAACAGCGAACCGATGATGACCTAGGACCCATCATGAAATCGAAGGAGGCAGGAGAATCTCGACCAACGTGGGCGATCGTAAGCCCCCTGAGTACTACGACGAAATGTTATTGGGCCCAATGGGATTCCTTAAAGCTCGAGAATGGAGTCCTAAAAAGAATCTGGTAAAGTCCGGACGGGACCAAGAAGCGACTACAAGTTGTGTTGCCCAAGAAAAAGACGAAAGAAGTAATAAAAGAGCTGCATGCTAGGACTGGAGGTGGACATTTTGGGGTGAAGAAGACATTAGACAAAATACGTGAACAGTATTACTGGGTGAACGCTAGATTGGATGTGGAAGACTGGTGTAGAAAATGCGAAGTATGTGCTTCCAACAAAGGTCCGAGAACCAGGACACGAGGAAAGCGGCACCAGTATAACGTCGGAGCGCCATTCGAAAGAATAGCAATGGATATCGCTGGTCCCTTTCCACAAACTGAAGATGGCAACCGCTACATCCTCGTTGTGTGGATTACTTCAGCAAGTCGCCGGAAGCTTATGCAATCTCCAACCAGGATGCAACCACCGTGGCGGAGGCAATAATAAACAACTGGATCAGCCGATATGGATTTCCTATGGAGATTCACACTGACCAGGGTCGAAATTTTGAATCACAGATATTCCAACGAGTGTGTGAATTGATGGGAATAAGGAAAACTATAACGACTCCGCTGCATCCTCGGTCTGATGGGATGGTAGAGCGGTTTAATGAGACTATAGAAAACAACCTGAGGATGTTCGTAAACGATCATCAGACCGACTGGGATCGCCACATTCCCTTATTCCTTCTGGCCTATAGGACATCCATACACGAAACCACCGGACAGACCCCTTCCTATGTACTATTCGGAAAAGAACTGAGACTACCTGCTGATCTGATGTTTGCCGGCCTGAAGATTCTTCGCTGTCCACGGACGATTATTTATCTAAACTACGAGAGCGGTTCAACACCATCCATAAAGCCGTCAGAACAAGAATTAAATTCGAAAGTGACCGGATGAAGACCCGCTACGATCAGCGAGCGAATTCCACTAGATTCAGGGAGGGCGATCGTGTATGGCTCTATAACCCAGTTCGCAAGAAAGGAAGGTGCCCTTAATTACAACGGAATTGGGAGGGCTCGTACAAAGTGATTACCAGGATAAACGATGTCGTCTACAGAATACAACGAGGCCCCAAATTGAAGATGAAAGTTGTACACCTCGACCAGTTGGCTCCATACACAGTGGAAAAAACTGATCGAGACGATCAGTGCTAGAGAGGGGGCAGTGTGACGGATGTGTCATCAGGCTATGAAATGTCGAGCGACAGCGCCATCTCACCTTGCCCCACATGAACTACAGATATTTTTTAAATTACTAAAATCGGTATTACCGACATACATTACTCATACTTTTTAGTGAAACGACAACAGATCACGCGACGGCACTTGTTGTTGTAATTTGTTATCAGCAGAGAAATTCCCCATTAGTTGGAAACGTTGCTAAAACATTTGTGGCGTTACAATTTTTTAATCGTAAAAAATTTTGTTAAAAGTGCTTGTGAGAACTAGTTTTACCTGTCCTGAAAGTAAGTAATGTATTAAAGTACGTCAATCATGCTTTACAATAAGTAATTATAGTCTGAAATAGTGCTTGTTAGAAACTTTGCTCTTCGAATCAAAACTAGTTAAATTAATAGGTAGTAATCATTTATTAATCTGCTGTTGATATTACTACAGATAATAAAAAGATGGAAATACACAAGAATATGCTGTGTCGAAGGATGTAGGGAAATTACCCCAAGGTAACAATGAAATGATGTTCAGTATACAAGAGAATACATTTATTTGTTGTAATTCTTGTAGGTACAAGTTTCCCGAACAACCCCATTTGCAACGTGTATGGGTGGAAAGGGTGTTTTCTGTCCCACACAGAACAACATTGCCCGGCAGTTTACACAACTGTGGGGTGAAAATCCAGAAGCCTTACACAGATCCACTCATTAATATTGCTGCTGCTAAATGCAGCAATAATAGGTAATTTAATTATTTATTAGTTATATTTATCCTTATTATTGTTTTTATGTATTATTTCGCATGTTGCCCAATTTTTTGTTTGGCCCCCAACAGAACTTTGTTATTTTTATAACATATTATTGACGTTTTAACGTTTGGCTCCTATTTTTTATAACAAATTGAAATTATATTCATTCTGAACAAAAAATATATGACTAAATACGTTAAAACGTTCAAATTGGGTTTTATTTGATAATAACATAATTACTTTTTTAGTATTTATTAAGTATTTTAATTTGATGTTTTGCTATTTACTCGTATATTGTACTAATTGTACTTATTATTGCATTTATACTTTGTTAATAAATTCGTTAATATAATATTTGTTTTTTTTTTCAATTTCCAATAAAACAATTAAAAATTTGGTTTAATTTTGAAATGCGCGCCTTAAATGATGCTTCGTAGTTTTATATATAGATGGCGCAATATTTTAGAAAGTTTTCTTTGTCATTTCCATTTATATATATTCCAAGTATCGTCTTATTAATGTGGGGCATACAAAGGATGGCGCTGAGTGTCATCCAAAAGAAAACCGAGAGTCGTGCATCTATCCTAGTCTACGTGTGTCATTCTGACATTGACAAGCGCCGACTGCGAAAATTGAGTGGAGGTAACCGAGGTAACCTATGACGCGTTCCAGAAAGTCCGAGAGTTGCTGGACGTTTCGAGAGTTGCCTAGAAACGTCCATAATACTATATAAGGAACAGCGTTGGACAGTTTGACAGTATTTTGATAGAAGAGAGTGACAGAGATAAGTTCGAAGTGAAGAAAAGCGATTAAAAAGCGAAATAGATATTGAGTTGTTGTTGTTATCTAATTAGTTATTGAATCGTTGTTGTAGAGTTAATTTAATAAAAGTGTTGAGAGAAAAATACGTGATTTTGTAAATTACGAAACAATATTGTATTATGTATGTTTTTTATAGTTCTTTTAACAAACTTTGGGTACTCCCTTTACATTTATTATTTAGTAATGTCTTTTCTGTCAACAATTATGCACTTCATTAAACAATTTATTATGAAAAATGGAGATTGATTTTTGTTTAAACAGATATACCTGTTCGATATTGCAGCTATTACAAATAATGTACTACTTTCTAATTCCTTGGGGGAGTTTTGATAGCAGTGCTTGTTTTAAACTGAGTAGAGATCTCTTAAAGGACTACGAACCTTAACCTTTGGGTAACTCCACTGGTTGTTAATTAAACGCCTTCGGCACGGTGCACGGTTCATGGGATTTTGAAATACCTCTACCAAGGTTCAATATTACATACAGAATCATACTACATTATAAACATTTCTAACGACGAAACTTACATCTTATACTTATAAATCACATGTAATCCCCAATGGCATATATCCCCCATTAAACACTTGTTGATTTTGACTAATCACAAACATTTAGACATTTTCTCCTTTATTATATCCTTAACTTTTAGGGGAAGAGGTATATGTATGTATCATCTATTTGCATCGATAATTCATGATCCCCTTCTCAAGATGAATAAAACCAGATATGTTTTTTGTAGCAATAATAAAAATAACTTACCGTAATCGAGTAGGTATTTAAATGTAGATTATGTAATTGTTACCTGAAACAAAAATCCAAAATTAAAATAGGTAGATACAATATCGTTCTCTGAATTCCAATCATTCCGAACTTTTTTAATTTATCCATTCGTTGTATTTGAGTTAAGCATGGTATTATGTATATTTACATCATATTTTTTCTTATATAAAGTCGCATTAACTGTCAGGTCATGAGCGACTTTGCATTAATTATAACTATTTTGTTTACACGAAAAAATTAATTTATATTATATTTTATCATATAAGTTCGATTTCTTTCAAGAACTGCAGTAAATTTTTAAACAATTCTGGGTTATTTAAATTTGGATGGATGAGGCTTTCAGCTCTTGTAACTCCGTAAATATAATAGAATAAAACAACAAAGTTGACGTTACAAATAATTTTATTGCACCACAATAATTATTTCGACATACTGTGTCTTCTTCAGGTGGAAGAATTACAAACTAAATTAATTACAGAATATTCTTATATACTAATGTTTATAACTAATGAGTGGGGGTAGATTCCAGAAAGAAAGACTCAACATCTGGAGTCTACCTATTAAGTTGCGGAAATTGTGATAAAGCGTACGTAGGACAAACGGGCAGGCCTTTCAAAGAAAGAATAAAAGGACTATTATACGCAGAACATTCATTTGCAGAAAAACATAGTTTTCATCATTGCTAGATTTAGAATGGGGAATAAATGCAAAGGAAGCAAATATTGAATGAATGAGGAGGAAAGGAAGTACAGAATTTGTAGAGTAAAAGATGAGCATTTGGGATATGTTTTAAGCGGGTGCGAGGAGAGAAGAACAATAGAAGAATGTACGAGCTTGATTAGGGAAGACGGAAGTGGTCTAACCTCGTTAAACGATATATTAAAAAATATAAAAAGAGAATCCTTTTTTTCAGATATATATAGGGATGTGTAGAATAGATTTATACTCTAAAGGTGGTTTTTTGTTTTTCATTTTTGTCGATCCAATGTAATAACTTTTATGTTTCAATAAAGCACATAATAACTAACTATACCGATGAAATACTTCAATTACAATCGTTTCTGATATTGAACTGAACATTGTGACCTTATAACCGGTAAAATTTAACCCCTTTGTAGTTTGTTTACATTTTGCTGTTACCAAGTTACTACACCACTATAAAATTATTCTATGTCTGTTATTCAAAACACGCCCTGATATTTCCTCATTATCTTACCACGAACTGTCGGTCGTGGTCAACTATCACAACACAAATTTGATGTTTACGGTCTTTTCTATTCATTATCCACTGAAATGCATTGTGTTCATTTCTGCATTTTGCATTGTGGGTGGTTCCGAGAACTCACAGCGCGCTGTCATCGATTTTTGCGTTCACTGAACATATTCGCTGTTTGAACTTGATACGTACATATAATTAATAGATACTAGTGCATCGTATAACTTGAAACATTCGTCAAAATGCACATATGTATGTATGAAATTACAATGTAATCCTCAAATAGAAATTTCACATGAAAACACAGTTCAATGTTTCTGTTACTATCCACTTCCCCCAGCAGCAACAGGCAGAACTTAAATTAATAGATATTGTACTTTATAAAGATGTACATACCTATGATGTACAATAAACAATTAGGAATTGAAATTACCCTTCTACATCTACATACACATGTACGTATAATGAGGCGGTGAAAAATAATTTATGGTGTGATTATCTTTTATGCTGGTTTTATACCACTAATTGTAAATAAAACGTGTATGAAAGGTATGTTTTGTACGCAAGTAATGATTTATGGAATGTCGTCGAAATAAAGGTTCATTTAAAATTTTACGAATACAGTCCAACATTTTTATCAGTTTTACTTTTGCAAGTGGTGTACATGTATACGATCAGACAACAAAGTCATATTCTATTGTACTACATTATAACTAACTCTACATATGATAATAAGGGCGCATTTAGAAGGGGATAGGGGTAATAATCTAAATAAACTAAAAATTACCACCAAGAAAATTTTTCTACGGACACGCGTTTCGTCCACTTCACACACACATACCATACAGGCTGGCGTTGATAATGCCACGTGAAATTGAAAACTGATTTTATATTTTTTTCTGCATTTTCTCCCATCATTAGAAGAAAGATTTTCTTTGCCCCTCCTCTCATTCATGCCCCTTTCGTGCCTGCTAAAGTTAATGCAGTGATTAGACGAAGCAGTCATTTGTTAAGATGTAACGTTTTCTTTCTATGAAAAATCCCATTACAAAAACTTAACTTCTTTCTTTTGTGTTTGTCTTAGTTCAGTTTTATTGATTACTTCTTAATTTTGATCGATTTTCCGTTTTATCACCAAGGCTAACAACTTTTTCGCAGAACTACGCAATAGATGGAAGGATCGATGAATTTTTCCGGTCGGTGCTCCAGACTTCTTCCTCGACCCTTTGAACCGACAAGACGTGTTTGTGTGGTTTCTTTTTGATAGTGTTTTGTGATTATTGTGGCGTGAAAGTTTTTGTGAACCGCTTTCCTCTTTATATTTCTCGTAAATTTTTCAAAATTAAGTATTTCTTTAATTTATTATAAGTCGTTGAAGCTCTCTTTTAATTTGTTATTTTTATTTAATTTTAACTTTTTTCAAAATTTTACTTTATCTTCCTAATCCTTTAGGTCTTTGTGACAAATTTGCAAATCACTTAATAATTTCATTTTTCAGACCTTTTTTGTTGGGTAATTTTAATTTTTACATTTTTTCATATGGTATCAGTGTTGAATGTTTGAAGTCTGTTTTGACCACCTTATTGACGACCGAAGGGAATGTTCCCTTACTCCTCCTTCCTTGTACCTTATTTGAAGGCATCTTCAATGCCTTCAAACTATAATTTTTTTATTAATATCTTTTAATTTTTAATAAAATTTTTGATAAATATTTGTTCACGTTCTTTAGACAGCCCATTCAGAATGTCTAGGGTAGGTTCCGACTGGACTAGGATGCTGGGACTACGTGTAGGGGTGAAGACACCCTGAGGTAACTCCACAAGGCTACGAGACTAATTTCCAACCTGTCTCATTAACAAGTTAGGAGCCGATAAATACCTGCAGACGGCCCTCATAAATATCTATAAAGTTGGTCCCTGAAGATCTTCCCTAGGATCATTTTGCCTCATAACTATCATTACGAAAAATCCCCTAAAATACCCGGAAACTAGAGGCAGTCCCTACTATGGCGTAGGGAAGCATTTTTGGGTGGCCTGACTTATTTTGTAAGTTTTTATTACTTGTAATTTTCTTAATAGGCTCTTCAAGTGTTTTTTTGTTTTCTTTTTATGAGAGCTTCGAGCCCTCAAAGCTTCAGGGTTTTCAGGAACCCCCACTGCTCTGCCCGGAGCATTTTAATGATATTTGTTTGTTTGACAAAGTGGCGCCCGAGATTTGGTTATTCAAATTCATTTTGTTTTAATTTGTTCAATGTTTAACTCTTAACTTATTCTTATCGTTTTAACCATCAATAAGTAATAACGTTAAAAAGTACGAAACAATACTACAATGTCCTCTAAGTGATAATCTTAACCGCCAGACCATTCCACTCATCTAATACCATATAACACATGCCTGATATAGATAAAAGAAAGATGGGTCATGGGCTCATGGGGGATTCTATTCCTATTACATGAAACCATCAAAGAGCGCATCCTCTTTTGAAAAATACGACGTAGTGTAGGAAGATTCTTACAAATATCTTCAGCTATTATTTCGCACAATAATTTTTTATAAATCTAACTTATAAAAAATTCTCGTGTCACAATGTTAGTTACCATACTCCTCCAAAACGGCTTGACCTATTTTTCTGAAATTTTATATGCATATTCAGTAGGTCTGAGAATCGGGAACTATCTATTTTTCATACCCCTAAGTGATAAGGGTTGTCCACCCCTAACTTCTTTTTTATTTTTTGGACAAAATTTTTTATTTTTATTTTTTTATGATTTGGTATTAAAAAATACATATAACCCTTAATTTTCATCCTTCTACCACCAACCCACATAACAACCACCGGCGATGACCTGGAAATGCCAAGTCTGGTGGCTACGTCATCGCTCAGAAATTGGCAAGAGTACCTGAAGGGTGTAGAAGCGACAACGAATGAGCAAGTACTCTAAGGGGGCGGACCTATTTGTGCCGAGGTTATTTAAACCCAATTTTAGTCAAAATAATTGAGTTCATGTTTCGATAAGAATTCACCATACCAATACTAAATTATTACCGAATTAAAACCGAAAACCAAGTTTACCAGTTTGCAAATGCAACTAGTTGAATCAAGTGTTGTTGTTCATTGTATATAGTGTAAATATTGTATAATAAACACAAAAAAAAACAACTATACAGTGTTATCATTCACAAGAAAAACGTATAAGGGGAAGTAACAAAAAATACCACCACCGAAACAAATTTTGTGTTTTGTGTTCCCCGTAATTCTGAACACAGATTGATTCATTTAATTTCATCTCGTCATTCTTTTCCCAATATTTTTTGAGTCAATTAACCGTTATAAGTTTTTATATTTAGGTAGGGTAGGCCTAGGTAAATATGGTACAATCCCATTGTAACTATTTCTTTTAAAACACCTCTCTAGCCCTAAAGATTTTAATAGGGAGAGCTCAGTGAATTACCCTGTATACATGTTGTTTATGAATTAATTTCAATTTTATACTTTTTTGTCCGTGAATAGCATTTACATTCCGTACATTTCCGACTTAAATCTACGTATGGTACAAAACATTGAAAACCTTCAACCTAACCTAACTTACAGGTTTCCGGGAGTGAATTACCACACAAAATTATTCCAACCACGTAATGGATCTGCTCAAAAATAAAAATAAAATAGCGCAATCGTTATAAATATGAAAATATACGGTGGTTATTGTAATATATCGATCTTTAATAACATAGAATGCATATTTTGGTAACGTGCCAAGCGGAAACAGAAACAGCAATATTTCAGTTTGACATACGTATTTACAAAACAGTGGCGGAGTGGCGTTAAAATAGAAACAATACCCATAAACAATTTGCATTTTTAAAATCAGGTGCAGATACACGACCACACAAGTCAAAAATATAAACACCATTAGGTAGTAATGGCACGATTTTTGTAAATATAGTAGGTATGCAGTTTCAATATGATGTGAGAAATAACTGTGAAACCTTCAGCTGCAACTATTAATACACACTACCGCTCTTAAAATTAATTTATATCCGACACTTATACCTGTAATAAATAATTACAGTAATAAATGTCGAAAAATGCAATCAAGACTGTGATTAAATTAGAACAAATCGATATAGAGCCTTAAAAATAGTCGATGAATTTTCTATAAATAAATTTCTATTAATAAACAGCCTCAAGTTTCATATTTTTCATACATTTTTTTATCATTTTTTTCTATTTTTATTATTATTATTATTATTAATTATGTTCTCAATATTTTTTGTTGGTCTATTAATTTCATAGTAGCTTAATTAATTTATCCCAATAAAGGCTAGGTTATTTATTCTCAATCCTGTTTTGGAATGTATAAATGTGTTTACATTTGTATCAGGACCCATGAACTATGAGGTTCGGAATAAGGCGACAGAAACAGAAATTTCAATACATGTTCGATATTCAAAAAGTGTGTGGGTGTGAATAGTGATGCCTTAGACGTTTTATACTGTTATACAAAGGAATAAGTACGAGACTAAGAATTACGTTGTAAATACATAATTACTTTTTATATAATATAATGATAATTTTAAGATTTTACATGTACAAAACTAGGAAACTAAATTTGTTAGAGTACGTGGAAATAAATAAATTAAACAAAAGTGTTGTTTTAAATAATCAAATTGACATAGTACATACTCATACTCCCCTATTAAACATCTGAATAATTGTCAACTTTCTCCCACTTCTTTGTTATCTTGAAAGTTTAGTATATTATAAGTCAAAATGTACAGTTTTAGTTTGTACCGAGCGGTATGGTCGATTCCGGGGCCGGCTACTCTGGTCCAAGTTTTTCTATGGTTTCCTTGGATCATTTAGGCAAATGCTGGGGTAGTTATATTCCACAGAAAGTCTCTCACTTCTCTTCTGTCTTCATTTCGTCCGTCTCACTCACCCATTCCCACGATTCCTAAAGGAAGCTGAAGAGGGCCTTCCGCCCTATCTTTGCACTAGAGTGTAGGCCGGATGGACAGCCCTCCCACCAACATTGCTGGAAATGAAACATCCAAAGGGAGTTTTAGTTTGTATCACTTCTCCACCTGAAGAAGGCACAGTGTGATAACAATAAATAATTCTTGTAACTATATGTTGTGTTTTATTCTATTTTTATTGTGTTGTTGGTTAATATGAACTCATATTAGTACGAGTTGAGATTGATGTTCTTCCATAGAAATGTTTTTTATTATGTTGTTTGTGATGTTCCATCGCTAAGATAGTTTTGAAACTATGAACCTGCGATAGATGTTCCGCATGACATTTTCGAGTGATAAACTACGGAAGGTTAACTTCTGAGTGAGCTCCAGAGGTGATCCTGTGATGATCAGAAACTCACAACGCATGTATGCGCTTTACTGAGATTGGGTAATTAGATAAAGCATGTCTTTCTGCTTTAATTGTTGGCTTTTAGGCATTGTAAGATTCATGAGATATTGATTCAAGAAAAGGGGGAGGACCCAGGTGAGAAGAATGATGACCAACCTGGGTCAATGAGGCCCCCGGTAAGTTTGATATTTACAATATCAGCAACAGACCAGTAGATTCCGTTTGATTTTTGTTCGTTTTCGGTTCGACCATCGGTTACGTATGAGTGATCCAATTTTGCATAAAACTTTAGAGATAATACAAGCTTTTATATGCATACGAATGTAGAACAGGTATGTAAGAAACTGGAGGCATAAACATATACGATCCCAAGTTTTCATTGTTTTAGTTTTAGATGTTACAATTTTAAGTAAAAACAGATATTATACTATAATTTTTAGCTTTTAATATGAGTGATAATAGAAAACATGAAAAAATGTCAAATGAGTGTTGCATTCTTGCAATTTGTCAACTTAAATTATAAGGATAATTTTCAACCATAAAAAATGTGTCATCAGTAACAACTTCAACTAGAGCTACAATGTAATAAAACATATTTAAATGAATGGAAATGACAAAATACTTGAACAATTTTATACCTCTTGTCCCCTAACCCTACTATTTACTTGATGAGATAACCTTGTTCAACGTTGTTTCGTATAATGCTCAACGTTGATAGAAAGTAACCCCCACCCCCCGTTATTATGCGGTGTCTTACTGTATTCCCAAATAGGAAAATACTTCTTAAAAAAGTTGGTTGTTACAAAGAACACAGCGATACTCGTCTAGTCTGAAGCTAGATTACCTGATTTTATTACAATCACATGCTTTTATAGTTTATGAGTAGATACAATTTACATAGTCAGCAAAGAGTGATCTTCGTATACATTCCAAGATAGTGATATGAACTCCGGTAATTTCCTCTTCGTCAGTCAGATTTAGCCCAGGAAGCCACCAAGACGTTGCCTTAAGACTGACGAGGAAAACAACCTTTAGAACGGGCACTGTGTTGAGGATTAAGAATCTTGTCAAGACCACTGCCGTTTCAAGATCAACACATATTGCTAAAAGTAGGAGGGATAAAACCCAACTCTTGTCCCTCTTTCCCATCGGCTCTTTGAAACATCTCTCATTTGTTGACATCCGCTTCCCCTTTGTTACCGAGCTCTTTCGGCTTGAGCACTCTGATCTCTCTTCAACTAAGCCTTCACCTCGACATTAATCAAGCTATAGATACACCCAACGTAGGTTTACCTGCTTTACATGGTTCATGTTTTATGTTGTTACCCCTTAATGACCATTATCCACCGGGATAGCGGATAGGGGAAGCGGAAACCCAGTTCAGATTTCTTGTGGTTGCCTTGGCTCAAATGCTAGGAAAGTAATAATATTCCACAGGTGATCTTTTACTACTGTTCTGTCTCCATTTAGTCCCCGTCTCATCTTTTTTCCTCTAACCACCACCTATGCATTCCCACGATTACTAACGGAGGCTAAATAGGTGGTTCAGTGGTCCATTGTCTTGTCGACACCTGTCGCAAATGCTTGCCAGTAACCGTAACGAGATTTTCTTTCTTTTGACAGGTTAGCTATGCTAGTCGGGGTGGGATTTTCCCCCATATCAGCTATCTGCAAATATGCTTGAACTACAGCATTGTTTCGAAGCCCAGCTAGCTACTTCAGATGGGTGAGTAAGGCTAGAACTTCTCCCACCCAATATTTTGGCTTCAGATGACAGAGGACTTTTAACATACTTATACTTTTTCCACATAAATACTGAGCTCTCCATCGCGCCAAAATGAGAATCCTGGAGTAATTATTACAAGCAGTAGGACAGGAAAGAGGATGTAAAAATTACAATGGTTTCCACCTTCCAACTATCGGGGCTACACAACATTTACAAAAAGGCAACCCATAGAGCGCTGACCATATCTCCAAATAATGATTGTAAATTAGCTCTTAATGTATCAGTTGTTAATTGATAAAATTATTAAAAAAAAATATTTGAACATTATGCCCAGTAGAAATATCTAAAGAAAAGGTATTAGGAACTTTAGAAGAAGTTATAGAATTGAAGTAACCTTCGTAATAGATTAATTTCAAAAATATCGCTGCTTTAAACTTGGAAAGTATATAATTTATTTATTTTTTTCTTCATAAATCATTAAATATAAGCCGAAAACAGATATCCAAGTGCGTATATAAATAAATATAGGCGACCGGATGATTTTTTAGTATATCCTTCCCACACAAATTCTCCAATTTGTTTCAAAAATAGTTTGGAATATTGCCATTACTTCAACAAATCATAAGGTAGTTCATTTAGATGAATAACAGACTTAATAAAATTATCTACTTCTACTGTGCACTTACCACTTACTACAGAAATAATTCATTATATGTATAACTATGCAGATAAAACACGGGTATTAGAGAGTCAGTGAACCACAAAAATAAATTATTATTTTATATTTTTTGATACAAATAATAACAATGAGACAAGATAAAAGTCTATTGAATAAACTTGTGTAAATATTTTCGGAACGGTAATGAATTAATGTATTCACCGGGGGAATTTCCTCCCTTTTCTAATACCAGATCTAGGTAATATATATAATTCCATTCATTTTCAGTATCTTTATTTGTTACTATTTGTCTTCTTTGCTTCGACGACTAGCTAGTGTCACGTAAAATAAGTGGAGGCTTCACCGGACACCAATCATCTGTGACCAGTTTGGGGGCACCTACTTGAGGCTACCCTCGCAAACCTTATCACGTCATTTATGTAGCCCGTAGCACCTCTCACTACTAGTAGCCCCACTCCAAGAAACCACGGACCTTACCAGGTAACAGCGCGCACAGGGGTGGTATGCATGATTTTCTCAATAATAATTATTCATATTATATGAATCATATAGTCTCTCTAGACTACGACTACCCACACATAGTCTCTCTGGAGTATTCACTAACTAATCTTTACTTTTCAACAGTCAACGTCTTACTGCGTTCTAATAGTTTGGATTATATTTCATCTGCTGGTCTGCCCAAACATAAACAATGTCACCCTGTCAATGATATTTCTCTCAGTTGCACAAATCATTATATAATGTCAAACATCCGTTGCGTCTCAATATTCTATTCATTTATATTTGTAATTCTTCTGGAATGTTTATTTTTTATTATAGGATAATATATAGTCGGCATTTGAGTTATTGTTTTACAGACCGGACGTGACTATTCCTCATTTCTACATTTTATTGCATCCTAATATTGAATTATTTTTTACATACTTTCAGTTTCGTCCATTCAACGCTATATTACCCTCAATAAAGTTAATTACTATATTGAAATTATATTATCCTTCTTGAAAATATAATATATTGTGACAGATGTGTCATTTTGACGTTGACAAGCGCCTTCTGCGAAAAATTGTGTGGAAGTAACCTATGACGCGTTCCAGAAAGTCCGAGAGTTGCTGGACGTTTCGAGAGTTGCCTAGAAACGTCCATAATACTATATAAGGAACAGCGTTGGACAGTTTGACAGTATTTGATAGAAGAGAGCGACAGAGATAAGTTCGAAGAGAAGATAAAGCGATTGACGAGCGAAATAGTTATAGAGTTATTGTTGTTATCGAAATAGATATTGAATCATTGTTGTGTTATAGTTAATTTAATAAACAGTGTTGAGAGAAAAAATATGTGAAATTGTAAATTACGTAACAATTGGTGTCAGGAGTAAGGATTTATGCCAGTAACAAGAAGTCAAGTAGCAAAAATGGAGGAGCAGATGAAATTTTTGATGGAAATGCTTAAAGAAACGAAGCAAGAAATGAAGGCAGGCCAGGAAGAAATGAAGACAAGCCAGGAAGAAATGAAGGCAGGCCAGGAAGAAATGAAGGCAGGCCAGGAAGAAATGAAGAAAGAAATAAAGGCAGGCCAGGAAGAAATGAAGGCAGGTCAGGAAGAAATGAAGGTGGAAATGAAGGAAGAAATTAAAGCAGGCCAGGAAGAAATGAAGGCAGGCCAAGAAGAAATTAAGGCAGGTCAAGAGAAATTGATCGAAGATATGAGAACAATAAAAATGGAGCAAGAAGGATTGAAAGAACAATTAAAAGAAGTAAGAGTGGAAGTTCAAGAAGAGTTAAAGGAAGTAAGAGTAGAAGTTCAAGAAGAGTTAAAGGAAGTAAGAGTAGAAGTTCAAGAAGAGATAAAGGAAGTAAGAATAGAAGTTCAAGAAGAGTTAAAAGCCGTGCACAAAAAGTTTCAAAAAGAGTTAGACGATATGAAGGCCAATCTGAACGTTCAAGAGTACCCAAAACTAAACAAAAGCGAAGAAGGAAGTGTAAGAATGTCGAGAATAAAACCACCAACATTCGATGGGAAGGTCTCTTGGTCAGTATATCTTAAACAATTCGACGCTGCTGCCAAAGCAAATGAATGGAATGAAATGGAAAAAGCCACTGCCCTGATCATAGCGCTACGTGGGGAAGCTCTCGACGTCCTGCAAGGTATACCAGAAATGCAACAAAACGATTTTAAAATTCTGGTGGACCGATTGGAGATGCGCTATGGTGATAAACACCTACAACAAATGTACCAGGCGCAGTTAAAGAGTCGCTATCAACGTAGCAGCGAAAGCCTCCAACAATTCGAAGCGGACGTCGAAAGACTTGTGCGGTTGGCTTATCCTAGTGCCCCTCAAGACTTTACAGACCAGCTATCCACCCAAATGTTTGTCGATGGAGTACGAGATGTCGAAATACAGCAAGCCCTTCGCATGTCTCGACATAAAACTGCAGGCGAAGCTTTGTCGCACGCACTGGAATATGAAGCAGCCAAACAAGCATCTAAAGGACATGTTAGAGTTCGACAGGTTGGGTTTAATTTTGATGAGGACAGCGAGTTACTTCGACAAGAAGTTGTAAAAATTGCTAAAGAAGTGTTGTCTCCAAAACCGAAAGAAGAGATGCGTGAGCGCCCACGTTGTTTGACTTGCGACAAACAGGGTCATCTTTCACGCGATTGTCTCAAAAGAAAGAGAGAATTTACTTGCTGGAATTGCGGAGGTACGGGGCACTTGAGCAGCGGCTGTCCATCTGGAAGAAGACAGACGTCAGCCGCCAAAGGAACCAAGCAGGGAAACTAAGAATAGCCGGCCTTACGGGGCGAAAGTCGGCTTTGCGTCCCCAAGCCCCAATCATCATTTCCGTATCGAAAACAACCACCGATAATTCACTTACTGTGGATGGTTTTGTGGACGGCAAGAAATTAAAACTGATAGTGGATACCGGCGCATCAAGAACGATAGTTAACCCTCGAATAATCGGTAAATGGAGGATTCGACCGCTAACCATAAATGCTGTCTTAACAACTGCGACAGGGGAAACAACATCGTTTCATGGAGAATGCGAAGTGGTGATCGGTCTTGGAGACGCAAGCCTGTATCAACAAGTGCTGGTGGCCGATATCACCGATGACATAATTTTGGGACTCGACTTCATGGAAAGCCACCGAATCCAGCTAGACATGGGCACAAAATGTTTACGAATAGGAGATCAAGAACTGCCACTACAAAGAAATGGGACTGATCAGCGAACACTACGGGTTGTCGTTGCTGAAGACCAAGTTTTACCTGGACACTCCGAAGCTGTTGCCCGAATTACAATAGAGGACAATGTCCCTTATGAAATAACTGGGGTCATAGAGCAAGACAACGAAGAATTGAGGCAGAAGGCCATCCTTGTCGGAAGAACTGTGGTACAAACCGGCTCGACCACGATTCCAATCAGAGTTATCAATCTGAAAGGTTTTGAACAAAAACTTACGAAAGGAACACCAATAGGGACATTAGAACCAGCCATTACCATCAATCATTTGGACCAAATGAGAGAACAGAGGGACGAAACCGGGAAGCTGCCAGAAGCATTGAAAGAATTAATCAACAAGGCAACTGAACATCTAACTGAAGATGAAACTAGAAAGCTAGAACACCTTATTCGAAGTTATAAGAACGTCTTTGCGATTGATGACACCGATTATGGAAGAACCAATTTAGCGTACCACCGAATCAACACAGGAAATGCAAGACCTATCAAACAAGCACCTAGACGAGTACCATGGGCCAAACGAGAAGAAGTCGATTCACTGATCAAAGAGATGCGCGAGAAAGGGATAATAGAACCATCGAAAAGTCCATGGACTTCCCCTATCGTTTTGGTACGCAAGAAGGACGGATCAACGAGATTCTGTGTTGATTATCGACGATTAAACGAAGTAACACATAAAGACAGCTATCCTTTGCCACGAATCGATGATACGTTAGATTGTCTGTCGAGCGAAATTAAATGGTTCTCGACGTTGGACCTTAAGAGCGGATATTGGCAAGTCGAAGTACATCCTGAAGACAAGGAAAAGACTGCGTTTACTACTGGGAACGGTCTCTGGCAATTCAATGTAATGCCCTTCGGCCTATGCAACGCACCAGCTACTTTTGAAAGATTAATGGAGACCATCTTACAAGGACTGAATTGGGAAATCTGCTTGGTCTATTTGGATGACGTCATTGTGTTTGGGCGAACGTTTGAAGACCATCTCGCCATTCTAAGCAGAGTACTTCAGAAATTCACAGCAGCAAAACTAAAATTAAATCCCAAAAAGTGTGCGTTGTTTAGAACTGAAGTGAAATATCTAGGCCATGTCATATCAAGTAAAGGCGTTGGTACAGATCCTGACAAGACCGAGGCAGTTCGTAAATAGCCGCAACCAACGAACCAGCATGAATTGAGGAGTTTCTTAGGATTATGTTCGTACTATAGAAGATTCGTGAAGGGATTTGCGGATGTGGCTCGCCCCTTGCACAGACTTACCGAGAATGGAGTGCCTTTTGATTGGACGAACACCTGTCAAGAAGCTTTTCAAGTTCTTAAAAATAAGTTGTCTAACACCCCGATTTTGACTTACCCCGAATTTGGAAAACCATTCATAGTCGACACCGATGCGAGCAATGTGGGTATTGGAGGGGTTCTTTCTCAAGTTCAAGACGGCAAAGAAAGAGTAATCGCATATTTTAGCAAGACACTGTCAAAACCCGAGAAGAACTATTGTGTGACCCGCCGAGAACTATTGGCCGCGGTGAAAACTATAGAACATTTCCACAAATATCTATATGGGCGAGAATTCCTGCTGAGAACTGACCACTCTTCTCTTAAATGGTTGCTGCAATTCCGAAACCCTGAAGGACAGGTGGCCAGATGGTTACAGCGTTTACAAGAGTACAATTTCAAAATTGAACATCGGCCAGGAAAACACCATGGTAATGCCGACGCCTTATCAAGACGACCATGCCCACGGAATTGCAAACATTGTTCTTATGTGGAACGAAAAGAAGAGTTAGAACAAGTTCCATGCCTACATACCACCGTGGAGAGACAAGAGAATTGGGAAGACACAGTGTTGAAGGATGAACAGCGAACCGATGATGACCTATGGCCTATCATGAAATGGAAAGAGACAGGAGAATCTCGACCAAAATGGGCGGACGTAAGCCCCCTTAGTACTACTACGAAATGTTATTGGGCCCAATGGGATTCACTAAAGCTCGAGAATGGAGTCCTTAAAAGAATCTGGGAAAGTCCGGACGAGACCAAGAAGCGATTACAAGTTGTATTGCCCAAGAAAAAGACGAAAGAAGTAATAAAAGAGCTGCATGCTGGGACTGGAGGTGGACATTTTGGTGTGAAGAAGACCTTAGAGAAACTACGTGAACGGTATTACTGGGTGAATGCTAGATTGGATGTGGAAGACTGGTGTAGAAAATGCGAAGTATGTGCTTCCAACAAAGATCCGAGAACCAGGACACGAGGAAAGATGCACCAGTATAACGTCGGAGCACCATTCGAAAGAATAGCCATGGATATCGCCGGTCCCTTTCCCCGAACTGAAGATGGCAACCGCTACATCCTCGTGGTGATGGATTACTTCAGCAAGTGGCCGGAAGCCTATGCAATCTCCAACCAGGATGCAACCACCGTGGCGGAGGCAATAATAAACAACTGGATTAGCCGATATGGAGTTCCTATGGAGATTCACACTGACCAGGGCCGAAATTTTGAATCAGAAATATTCCAACGAGTATGTGAATTGATAGGAATAAGGAAAACTAGAACGACTCCGCTGCATCCTCGGTCTGATGGCATGGTAGAGTGATTTAATGCAACTATAGAAAACAACCTGAGGATGTTCGTGAACGATCATCAGACCGACTGGGATCGCCACATACCCTTATTCCTTCTGGCCTATAGGACATCCATACACGAGACCACCGGACAGACACCTTCTTGCGTGCTATTCGGGAAGGAACTGAGACTACCTGCTGATCTAATGTTTGGTCGACCTGAAGATTCTTCGCTGTCCACGGACGATTATGCGTCTAAACTACGCGAGCGGCTTAACACCATCCATAAAGCCGTCAGAACAAGAATAAAATTCGAAAGTGACCGGATGAAGACCCGCTACGATCAGCGAGTGAATTCCACTGGATTCAGGGAGGGCGACCGTGTATGGCTCTATAACCCAGTTCGCAAAAAAGGAAGGTGCCCAAAATTACAACGGAATTGGGAGGGCCCGTACAAAGTGATTACCCGGATAAACGATGTCGTCTATAGGATACAACGAGGCCCCAAATTGAAGATGAAAGTTGTACACCTCGACCGGTTGGCTCCATACACAGTGGAAGAAACTGATCGGGACGATCAGCGCTAGAGGGGGGGCAGTGTGACAGATGTGTCATTTTGACGTTGACAAGCGCCGACTGCGAAAAATTGTGTGGAAGTAACCTATGACGCGTTCCAGAAAGTCCGAGAGTTGCTGGACGTTTCGAGAGTTGCCTAGAAACGTCCATAATACTATATAAGGAACAGCGTTGGACAGTTTGACAGTATTCGATAGAAGAGAGCGACAGAGATAAGTTCGAAGAGAAGATAAAGCGATTGACGAGCGAAATAGTTATAGAGTTATTGTTGTTATCGAAATAGATATTGAATCGTTGTTGAGTTATAGTTAATTTAATAAACAGTGTTGAGAGAAAAAATATGTGAAATTGTAAATTACGTAACAATATATAAAATTCTCGTGTCACAATGTTAGTTACCATACTCCTCCGAAACGGCTTGACCGATTTTTATGAAATTTTATATGCATATTTAGTAGGTTTGAGAATCGGCTACAATCTATTTTTCATACCTAACTTTTTTATTTTTTGGACAATTTATTTTTTTAATTTTTTTATGATTAAGCATTAAAAAATACATATAACCCTTAATTTTCATCCTTCTACCACCAACCGCCATTTTTTAATAGCAATATTAGTACTATAATAATTTTCAACTCTCAGTGGTCGATAACTAATCAATTACTATCAATCGAGTAGTCATCCCCGCCAGACGTCTACTGATGTCACTACTCACCCAGGAAACAGCACGGAGTGGGGATGAGAATGAAGCAGATTTTTTTAGAATGTACAGTTCAAATATGTTCTAAGAAGTAAAAGAATGTTTTATTATAACATTTCAGAATGATTTGACAATGTTCAAGAATCTTCCAGAATCTTCAAGATCATTCAAGAATGTTAAAAAAGTTAGAAAATGTTTTTGAATCATTATGGGATGTTCTTGATAGTTCTAAATTCGCGAATATTCTAGAATGTTCAATCAAACGTGTAATATATTCTTATCCGGGCAACGCCGGGTATTGCTACTAGTATCGTTTTAAAATTCCGATCACGCATTGCACGTGTGTTAGTGCCAGGAGTACCTAACTGACCCTTTCTGGGTATTCCTAGTGTCTCAACGGATTCCACCCCTCCGTCTCTCTTTGACGTCAAATTGTAGAATTCAAATACTTTTTTTGACCAATCCACGGTATTTACAATGAGCCTTGACTCCGCCCTAAAAATTCCTCCACTATTCCAAAAAATTGTAATTTTTCCAAAATTAGACAAAATCGAGTTAGTTGCGTTTTTTAACTTGAATTTAACAGTAATCTATATTCGGTTCCGGTTTTTTATTCATCTCTATATAGTAAAGTACAACCGGTTTTCTAATTTTAAGTTTTGTTAATGTGATTGTTTATGTGTTTTGTTTTATTGTTCATTATTGGTTGTTTTTATAAATAAACAGTTAAAAACCTACAGTGAACTTTAATTAATCAACAAGATCCTTTTGTGTACCCAATTCAAAAAGTGGCCTTTCAAAAAAGTTCATCAAATTATGCCGACAATAAACATCAATATTTAGATCGAAATGCACTTATTTAAAGGAAAATATAGTAACAGTAAACATAAAAGAACAAACTAATAATAAATATCATGGTAGTCAATAAACTCAAAAATATCCAAGCAAAAATAACAATTTTAATTGCATCACTTTCTTATTCTTGTAGATACGTTATAATTTGTTGTTATTTATTCTTAAAATGATTTTTATTTATGCAGTTTCCACTTTCTATTGTTAAAGGCATTACAGCCTTAATTCGATTAATGCGTGTATTGCGTAACCGGGTTACACCGTGAGTCATATGCTCGTAAAGTAATTGTAATTGTAATTGTCTCTTGAAGTAACCTCGACCCTAAACATTCATTGAATGATTTATCACGTACTAGTTTCATCTGAACTGCAGAGGAATCATCGATAAAAAAAGAACTACACTTATTTTACATACGCACTAAAACGATTTTGTCCGTACATACTTAATGAAATATTTGTGGGTTTATTCCCTAATTTATTTGATAGCTACTGTAGTTTATTTCGTGTTATAAAACTAAAAGATGCGCTATTACCAAATTTAATAACTGATTATCGATTGTAGCAAAATGACCAATTATTGTGATTAAACATTATACCTAATCGTAATCAATTTATCGGAATAATCGATTAGTCGACGTTATCTATTAATCGAAATAATCACTTGAAGGTAATACATAGATACATGTTTTTCAACGGTTGTTTCTAGCGTTAAAGCAATAACATGTGCTGAACTCACTGTATGCCTATTAAACCATTAATTTTAATTGCCATTAATCGATTCTTGACTATGACATTTTTGAAAGTTTTTGGCAAGAGTACAATCATTAAGTATACTTTTGTACCCTTAAGGTTTTTATTGTTTCTCAAAACTCATGTTTTCCTGTGAACTTTGACATTTACGCCCTATACGTCTTAACTCTTATTCTCCATACTTCAAGTACAATATTCACTTCAATTCTTAATTTAACTCTTACAAATTTTTTGAAGTAAAACTTCTAATGCGACTTCCAGCAAGGTTGCGTTAAACGTTTAACGCTACCATGGAGGGGTAGAAAGAGACAGAGCGAGAATGAATGCGTGGCACGAGCGAGACTGAATGCGTGGCACTCAAACGCATGCGCGTAGTAGTGAAACTTCTAATGCGACTTTCAACAAGGTTGCGTTAAACGTTTAACGCTACCATGGAGGGGGAATAGAAAGAGACAGAGCGAGAATGAATGCGTGGCACAGAGCGAGTGAATGTATGGCACTCAAATGCATGCGCGTAGTATACCTGTTACAGGCCAGTGCGAGCGTTAGCAACGGGTTGCGTCAAATATTCCAACGCAAGAGGAAGAGAGAAAGAAAGATACACAAAGGTAGAAAGTAGAAGATAGAAAGAGAGTGAGTCGGTAGATCAGCACATGCGCGTGGTATTCTTTCTATGCAGCGAAGTAAACAGTGTGAGCGTCGTGAAATTAGCTGAAATGATAATTAAAAGATGCGATCAATTGTGAATTATGTGAATTGTAAGCAATGTTAATAAAGTTTGTCTTAAAGAAACAATATGAGTTCACTAAAAATCAATTTCTACCCCTTCCTATTTTCATTTCCATATTACGAAGTTTCACTTCTTCCGCGCGGAGGGACTCCACGCACTATATATATTTTTTTATTTCCTTCCTCCATTCTCCTTCATCCAGCTCTAACCCACTTATTAGGATACATAGATTATTTTCCTTCTTTTCTCTTTAATCTTATTCTCACTCTCTTTCTGTAAATCTATTCACATACCCCTTTTTATTACCTTTTCTCCATTCTCACTTACGTTTTTACCTCACATTAACATGCTGTCTTCTTCTTGAATCTGTTTAAGCTTTTGATTCAGTCTATTCTATTTTATCATTTACTCGCTTTCTTTTCTTTTTTGCTTTTCCATGCTCCGGGGCTCTAACTGGCCATATAGTCAGAGTGGCGTTTGCCAATAGGGCCCTCTACTTTTCGTCCTTTCCTACCTACAGGCATACCACCCATGTGTAAAATAGTTCATTGATACTTACAGAGAAGTGGTTAATTCTGAGGTCATCCCAGAAACTTCCTAATTCCATTTTCATCTTTATTGGGAAACGTAGAGTGGGCGGAGCTTAAGCTCTGGCCGCCTAGCGGTAAAAGTAGAGACTACTCCGAGTAGGCTAGTGATCAGCTGCTTAACGCAGTATGCATAATAAGGATTTACAATCGAAGATAAATAGAAATTATCATCAAAAGTACATTATATTTTATGTAATTTTACTTAAAAAATGCGCCTATCATTCAAACCATTCAAACTCATAGAAATTAAATGTCCAGTAGATGACAAAAAAAAAGTATAGATGAACTCGTGATATCTCTGAAATGGCTGACAGTATGTAAAGGTGAATTAACTTTGAAAAAATGCCATACTTACTTTGCCCAAGTATAAATAGGCACGGCTATTTTGAATTTGCCATCTACCGATTTTGTAAATATATTCTTCATTTAGTAAGGCAATTCGTATCATACCTGTTAGGTTTAATGAAAAATTCACTCGAAATATGTTGCAGTCTTTAAAGTTAACTTATTTCAATTTCATGATACATAATATATGTGAGAGGGAGAATATAGATAATGAAAAACACTAAATATGTATTTTAAGGTTCTATTTATTATTATTCGTTATGTTTATTGAGTTATAAAGAAAAGTTTTTAAAATTCTTTAAAATTAAAAAGTCAATGTACTTTGAAAAAAAAAATTACAATTTGATGGTAAATTTTATGGCCAACTGGCATTAAAAATTGCAATATTTTTTTTCATATTGTAGTTACGTTCATTCGTTATTCACAAATAATATTACTTGTTTTGTTTTTTAATTTCGTTTTCCATTTTATTTATTATAAAATATGGTTGTAAGTGTTGCCTGATATCTCAATATGTCATAAGTCTTGAAAGTAAGTTTCTTATAGTTGATAGAAAAAGTTTCTCAGGTTTACATAAGAGATTACAATTTAGAAAACGTTAATTTTTAAAATATAAACCTTAATTTCATGTATTTTTAACTATTTACTAATTATAAGGGAGTGTTATGTTTTTTTTTTAATTTTATTTTTCGTTTCATTTATTATCAAGTTTCAATTTTGTTATGAATTAACATATCTTTCAAAAATAAAAGTTATTTTTCTTGAATTTATTTTTTATTCAAATAACTTCTAAAACTTATTATCTTTTAGGATAGGCGAACTTAAAACAACAATTGCACAGAGTATAGCCAAAATTTTTTTAGCACGTTTGATCAATCAAACTGATTATATCGTAATAAATCTAAGAAAAATTGTTAATTACAGAAGTTAGACACTCCGAACGTATATTTGTTTACTATTAAACGGGTATATGTAACCATTAGTTGGTGTATCGAAGTTCTACGTTTCCCAATAAATTTAGCTGAAACGAACTACTTAAAATCATACCACCCGGGCTTTCAGGCCTAGTCCGACCCGGTCCATACTTGTTTTCCATCTTTGCGCATTTTTTTCGTTCATTTCCTCTAATAACCTTATTATTAATTCCATTTTGCTCTTTTCACTGTTCGATGCCTGAACGTTCTTCCTTTTTAGATATTGCTCTTGCTGTTTCCTTCCTAACTGCTGTTAGCAAGCCAACAATCCAGCAGAAAGTAATGACTAAATTAATCTAACAGTGGCTCGAATTAAAGCTCTGAAACATCTATAACTTTTGTTTAAAACTTTTTCCGTTTAAAATATTAGCTTGTGTTCTACAATAGCACGTAGTGCAGTTATTTACTTTCCTCGAATGACAAATATCTTCTTGTTATGTTCATAACAATAGTATTTTAATTGCTATCCAATTTTATCTATAGTAGTTTTCATACAAGGAAATGTACAATTTTATTACTGTTTTTCGGCATCTTCAAATCTGTATTACTTTTAAGTTTCCGAAAACCTCATTAAAAGCCCATCAGGCCTTTCCATATTTATGCAGTAGGTATTCTATAGACATTGTCATCTCATTTACAGATTTCTATCCTATTGTAATATTTGTTACCTAGATCATATTTGTCAGCATACCATTTTCGTAGATTTCAAACCATAGAAACATTTTAACGACAGTTCGAATTCAACTCTCTTAGAAACAAGTCCTTTTTTTGTAACTCAACAAGCATTATTCATGTTACCGTAGATTTTAGTAAAGTTTTAGTTAAAGTATTTGAAGTGTTTTATTTATTACACGTGTTCACGAAAAATATTGAAATATTCAAGTTTCACAATAATAAACTTGAAAGGGTAGCCACGTAAAATACATACGTCGCCCCAACACACCTCTTTTAACCTTCTCTTCACCCTAGACCCTATCTAGGATCCCATTTATTTCTGAATTTATGTTCAACATATATCTGGTTTATTTTTGACTTTCATACTTGGTTTGTTTCAGTAATTTGAAAATTGAGAGGGGTGCAAAACTGCTCTTTTGTTCTCAAAAGCGTAGTCACGGAGGAGTAGGGAGCCCCCCCCCACCAATATTGCTCATAATAATAATAAAAGAAATAGATTTCTTATTAATATTATAAAAAAGGAACGCTTTTAAATGTTTCAAAAATTTGATTCAAAACTCTACATACGTTTAAGATTTTCAACCCATTATCAAGAGTAGATAGTTAATGTTATCTGTAGAGAAAATGTGTATAACAAAGATCGGAGTGCGTTTTCTAAAAATCTTCGAAGATAATTATTATAATTTTCTTTTCTTGTTAGATTTTTTTGTGAATAAAAACAACTGTATCCAATATATTTAGTTATCAATTGAAAATACTGTGTTTTAGAAATGGTATGGTCTTGTTAGCTGTATCCTATTGTTAAATTCGCCCCATTTCCACAATAAAATCATACTTATGCCCTCTCATTACAAAGAGCCACAGCTAAAATATGAAGCAAATCGGTGACACCTGATGTAAAAGATTCCATCTTGTACTACCACTAGGATAATGAAATACAGGACGGATTAGTTTAAAATGGGACCTCAGAAAACATTTACCTGGGATAGGTAACAAGAAGTTCGTGAACTTAAAATAGTCACGATTATCGAGATTGTCGCGGATTGCACTGAATGCCCCTTGACCTCATCAGTTATTGTCACATGCTATTGTTAAATCTACAAAAGAATGAAAAGCGGCGAATATCAGTGGCTTTTTGCTCTATAAGTAAATCATTTATTTCAAAATTGTTGAAAAAAAAAGTATTTTTACTATAGTTCATAAAAACTAATATTACCTAATATCATTTTAATTGGAACGCTCAATGTAAAGAATAAACAATTGAATTAAGCACTGATAATACATAATATGGTAAATGTTTTTTTTTTATCAAATGCAGATATACAGGGTGTTCGGATTCAGTCTAATTCCTTTACGTAAAGATCTCCGGACTGAATAGGAAAATTCTTTTCAAATTTTTGTGGAATGATGTGCTTCAGGAAAAGGCTACTGCTATTAAAAAAAATTATTACTTACGTTCATCATACCGGAAACTAACGCTAACTTCATTATTTTAAATAGAAATCATTATATTTTTACATTTCTGAATTTCTTATCAAAATTAAGGGTAAAGAAGTTGATAATACAACTTTTTTTCATTCGCAATAGTTTGTGCGTGAGTTGGGAACTTATACTTTATTAAATAATGATTTTTGACATGTTCTTCATGTTTTAATAAAATATCAACTCTATAAAAAATTTGGATAAAATAAATAATAAAAAGTGCTGTCAAAACATGTCTTTAATAATTCAGACAATTACTAAAACACTAGGAACATGTCAAAAAAATGGTTATGGAGATTAGGAAGTAAAAGAAGACACGGCTAAGGAAACAAATTAAAAAGAAATTAATCATCTCAAGAACTGTTGAAAACCAAGACTCGACCACTTTCGGATCGTCTCGGGTCTTGACGAACCGCAGCGTGCAGCGAGTAGCTAACCTCCAAGTTTGTTTATGTTGAAAATCAAAAAAGTCCAACTTTTTTCGTGTTTATTCACTGATTTAGACCTTCCGAACACTTTTTTAACTTCGTAACCATAATTTTTTTTTCAATGTGCGTACATCTTTTACACGAGACGTCAAATTTTTACTAAAATCACGTAGGTTTTAAGTCACGTTTTTTAGTAGTTTTTTTGCAATTGTCATTAATAAACCATTTAAAATATATAGAATATAGAATAACGCCATTTTACAGAAAGAAAATTATTTTTGTCCATTTTCAGGAGCCGCGATTCTACAGTTTTGTTACCTAGGCCTTTACTGAAAGCTCATTTAACCATAATTTCGAAACGATAATCTAATTCAATCCAATCCGGAGGTGATAGGCTGAAATTGACCACCCAGCATAATGTGTTCCGTTTCTTCTTATGGTTTCAAATTTTACCGTAGCAAACTTTTACCTATGTACGTTTTCTTAACGAATGTGTTACAAATTAGTACTCGACAAAACTAGAGATGACAGATAGGAGTGACCTTGAGGGAGCTCTTTCTAATGGTACAAAACTTTGAAACGGTTCTCTGCACGATTTCCTTGTCAAATTGATCGATCTCTTTTTCTATTTTTTTTAGTTTAACGGTCTATGTCTGTACTGATCTTTACGAATGATCTGCTTTGTAGGTATGCTATTAGATTCAGCATTATGTGCATTTTTTAATTATATCAACTGTACAAGTTGGTACCTTCTCTTTCTTTATTTCATTGCTGCTTTATCCTCTTACCTGTTGCAAGTTCTTTACCATATTTATCGCATGTGCGCGCTAGACCGTTACATTTCCTTTTCTTCACTAGAATATAATTTACAATATATTACAGTAATTTACTGCAACCTTTCACTGCATTTAATTTATTTCTTACTAACAATGGTCACCCTTTAAATTACAGGAAAACGGGGAGTTTAGAGCGTTATTATAAATCATCATTAAAGAAAATTTTGAGTAAGTGCAGTAAAAGAAATGTTTTGCTAGTGCGGTTAATAACTGTAGCATTGGTTTTACGAGTTTTCTAAATCGGAACAAAAACTTCACATTAGCACATTTGCTACCTCACGAAATGAATAATTAATCAACAAATAATTTATTAATGATATATATTGTGAGGTTAATTCTAAACTATCCATTTTTGGGGTCAATGTGAGATGTGCCATCGACAAAAAAGTCGGGATATTTTCTTTTTTTGTTTGTTAATGAGGTTAATTACAATCTATTAGTTTAACAATTTTTAAATTGACTTGTTTTGTGTGGCTTGAATATATAAATAAATTATATCTAGTAGGTCCTCCAATGAGTCGCTTCCTATTTTTCATTTTTTTAATGGTTAAATGAAACAAAAGGGAGATGAAACAATAGAGGTTTAACTGTTGAAACGATCAACGAGGTCTGGCGGCTTGTATTTTTTTTTTTGACGTATTCAATGGAATTGCTGATATTGCCTTTTGTAATACAGACGGAAAACAAGTCCAACAAAAGAAAATCAAAATTATATTTTTTAATGTTTACATTCTTCACAATTTCTAGTCATATTATTTGACCTTAAGTTATTTATGTGTATTTCCTTGCACTATCATCTTAACATATATTTTTCAACCACTTATTAACTATGTAGTTAGCATTTTTACTAAGGATAAAGCGTTTCAACGTAAAATTTGAACTCAACGAATTCGTTTCGACAAATCAATCTTTATCGAGAGTTTCATTAAACTCGCAACGTCAGTTACCACCAGGCTTGGCATGTTTAAAACAAAGTGTTTTAAAATACGTGTTTCAAACACTGTTTAAGACACAATCTAAATAAAACATGTTTTAAATTAACAAAAATAAAAAGTAACATTAATTATTCTTTAAATTCAGTTGGTTAGAGAAGAATTATTGCTTGTAGGTATATGAAATAAGGAAATAATATCACTCGTTACTAGAAGAAACCTCATTTATTTATTAGCTTGTATAATTCTACTCACGAAATATTTTTAGACGACTGTAGTTTTTGGATCTATAATTCGTGGGTTTTTTTAAAAATACGGCGTGGTATAGGTAAATTCGTACAAATACCTTTTGCCATTTTTTTTTTCATATAGAAAATAAAAAACACATAAGTGCAATTTAAAGCTTTCGAAAGATGTAATGCTTTGTTCAAAAGCTCTTGAGAATTCGGTTAATTTAAAACAATTTTTAAAGAAGTAGGAGATATTTTCAGATGGACGTGCTTGTGCGACACTAACAAACAAAATACCGATGAAGAATCTACATTCGATGAACGTTTTGTATAAATAATGGTCAGTTTAAAACAAGTGTCTAAAATAAACGAAAAAAAAGGGTTTAAACATGAAACTGTTTTTTAAGCTATTTATTCATCACAACTTCTTCAATTCGACTTTCCGATCTCCTTCGCTCAGCTCTAATTCAAAAACCATGAAGTTTTTATCTCCTACTTAATACATCTTATCCAATTTGCTTATTCTGTCTAACTCTCACAAAAGGGATTTCCGATGTCCCTAGAGGAACAAACTCGATGTTTTTTTTCTTCCAACACTACACTTACACATCCCAGAGAAAACAGCTCTATCTGATTTTGCCTGAATATTCCATAATTTATAACCCTATTCTTTCTATCATATCAGTCTAATTGTCTAAGTGATAGGTCACTGGTTAGACTCCGGATCCGGGGCTTTCCTGTGGTCTTCTTGGATCATTGAGGTTATATCAGGTAAAAGAAAGAGCGGTAATAATATTATTTTATTTCTTCGTTCTGTTCTGTTTTAACTTCGTCCATTACGTCGTCCCTCTAGCTACAATTTCCATAACTCTTGAAGGAGGCTAAAAAAGGTCTTCCGACGTACACTCCTACTTATGTGGATGTTGTAGAGATTGTCAGATCACCAACATTAATAACAGTATTGTTGCATACACTACCATCATAAAGTAAAAAGAGTTTATCCACCGCGAACCGTAAGGGTAACACTTCTTATTACATTTAGGCAATTCTTTGTACCTTAGGTAATAAACAACTGATTGTATAATCTACCTCCTCATTAATTAAACAAACATTTCATTACTTAAATATCGTTACTTTTTTGGTGATTGGTACTTCCCCCATCAACTTCTACCACTGAAAATCGAAATTCGCTAACACATTCTTTTTGATCGACTGTGAACAATAAATAATGTAGTAGGTATACATCTGGCTGAAAATTTTCTCATGTTAATTTTTGATGCAAGATATATTCAATGGGTCCCTTTTTTTCGATAATAAACACCTTCACTACTTTTTTACTATCCTTCTCCCGTCTTTCATACTACAATAGAAACCATAAAAATGAAGTAGATTTTGAAGTATGTAGTATGTGTAAATTCACTATAAATCAGGAGACATTTATATTTATACATATATAACTGGTGAAACAATGTCTATAATTTCCAATCAATAAAATGAAAGCGATTGATGATTTTTCAAATTATCAAAACATGTTTTAACGGTGAAATAATTTATTCATGTAAATAGTTTTGCAGTACTCTTTAATTTGCATCAATTAAGAAATTACACTACAACTTTTTTTTACGTCTTCTAAAAGACGTGTAAAATTAAAAAGCAAGCAGAACGATCCAGTTTATAAATTATGTGATACGTTCTGAAAGTGGGGGATGGGGGCAAGTCAACAAAATGTGACATCGTGGGACGAGACATGTTATAAGTTTCGTAAGGTCACATGTGTGAATCTAAATTATAACGTGTTCAATGACTATGGACACAAATTGAATAAATTTTGTGTCATTCGTCTAATTTGTTATGTTTTGTAAATTTTTTTAAATGTTTTATTTATAGTTGGTTACTTTGATCTAATACATTTATATAAAATTCTCGTGTCACGGTGTTTGTAATTAAACTCCTCCGCAAAGGCTCGACCGATTTTCGTGGTCTGCGAATCGAACAGCATCTATTTTATCCCTCTAAATGTTAAGGGTGGTCCACCCCTAAATTTGTTTTTAAATTTTTTGGACAAAATTTTTTGTTTTTATTTTTTTATGATACAGCATACAAAAATACATACCTACAACCCTTAATTTTCATCCTTCTACCACCAACCCCCATTTTTTAATAGCAATATTAGTACTGTTATAATCTTCAACTCTCAGTGGTCGATAACTGATCAATTATTATCAATCGATTAGTCATCCCCGCCAGGCGTCTACTGATGTCACTACTCACCCAGCAAACAGCACGGAGGGGGGATGAAAACGAAGCAGATTTTTTTAGAATGTTACAGGGAAATCAAATATGTTCTAACTAGTAAAATGATGTTTTATTATAACATTTCAGAATGATTTATCAATGTTCAAGAATGTTCCAGAATCTTGAAGATCATTCAAGAATGTTCCAGTGTTGAAGATCATTCAATAATGTTCCAGAGTGTTAAACAAGTTAGAAAATGTTTTAAATCATCATGGGATGTTCTGATAGTTCTAAATTCGCGAATATTCTAGAATCTTCCATCAAACGTGTAGCAACGCCGGGTATTGCTGCTAGTAGAAATATATTTATCTTTTAATTTAATAATTTCTAAGTTTAGATTTGTAAAATATTTAACTTCCCACAAGAGAAGGAAGTTACAAATGTGAGTATCTGTAACAAAAATGTAGGAGTTCCAAAAATCACGAAATTTGCACAAACAATTTATTGATAATCCCTAATTTATATTTCGTAAATACAAAACCTTACAACCTTTTTGGAGGCTTCTATATAATTTTTCTAAACAGATATGATTTTAGCAAAAACTAACCACAATCATCTGCTGCTGGTTATTGGTTAAATTAACAATTAATAATTAACCACGAAGAGTGTAGTTAGTCTAAAGGTAACAAAAAAAAATTAGTCCTTCAGTTACTCAAGAACGCTTGGTACGATTTCAGTACAATTTGGTACATGGAAATATTTATGAAAACAATAGTTTCTGACGTGCACAACTACCCCTACCCTCACATATTTAGAGGCTTGAATGAGTACTTCAATTATTTTTCAGAAAGGCACAAATCTTAGCTTCATTTTCTGCCTTAAAAAAAAAAAAAAAACGTCGTTCCTGCAACGATGTTTTCCAATAAATATAATAAAGGTAGAAGTTTTTTGAAATAACTCGCTAATGGTTAGTGCGATTTGAATACAATTTGATATGAATTTATGTTTTTATTAAATTTACAAAGATACGTCAAGGGGATAAACCATCCCCACCCTTAAATAAATTTGAACGCAATTTATTATGCCGTTGATTTATTTCCTCAAACATTTTTTTCCTGGAAAGGTACTTTTATTACCTATATTTCTTGTCATTTACGTAGTAAAAATCCGTATCTATGATAGTTTTGGCGAAAAATTAAGTGTATAGTGATAGTGACAATGTTAAGGGAATATATTCCTTATGTCCTTATCGAGTATACCTTTATAGCTGAAATTCAACAAACGTTATGAACATATCAGTTACCTGAACTTATCCTCAAAATTTGAAACCTTTTATTGCGTTTTTTCAAAACAGCTCTGTAAGATTTTCAAATAATTTTCAATTTTGAAGGCACAAGTGATAAACGGAATACAAAGCGTGTTTTATTTGAATGGTGCTAAAATAGACAATTTCAGCCAAAAGTTAAAAAAAAGCATGGCCATTTGGTTGCAATTTTATTGCTTGAGCAGGCATTTAAAAAGCAAATAGACAATAGTAAAAGCTATAGTTCTTGTCTTGTGCTATCTGTGATTGCATATTTTTTAATATAGGAGTAAATTCTAAGAAACCATTAAAATGACGCGTTATTTCTAATAGATGTTTAAAATTTAATGTGGTTTTAGAAATTACCTTTTGTTTTTAGAGAAATATCTCCACAGTGCATTATCTCTAGCGAATTAAACAGCTGAAGCTCGTGCATTCTTTCCTTTTTATGGCCGGAATTAACCATATTTCTTTTTGCTTGGAACTGATTATACTTTTTTAATCGTGAGAAATCCGATTAAAAACTGCTTCACCATTCCTTTGAGAAGTAATTGTCTTTATTAGATAACTACGAGTGCGTGACCGATGTTCTTAGGTTATTAAAAAAATAATCACCACGACCTATGACAACCGCAAAATGATTAACATTATAAAGAGCGAAAAATTGCTAGGTTTCGGGTCTGAATAACAGTAAACTAATTGTAAAGGTAATTTTAAGGTGAAATTTGTAACGTTAACTTGAACTTAATCCATTTGTTCCTTTCGAAAACTTCATTCATAATCAGCTAGTTTGATAGAATACGTTCAGACAGATTGACGCGTTGCAAAAACTAGTTTTTACCACAGTTTCACTAATCACAGTCGTTCCATTAAAGGAGTTCATTTATTTACCTGTCATTCCAATATGGATAATCTTAAAACCGTATGAGTACATAACCATCAACGGACTACCACTTCGTAGCCACGTATGAAATACATTAATAATGAAAAACTTGAACGGAAATATCTTTCATGGCGAATGAAAGGCATGAAACAGATAATTTTTCTCATGTCAGAGATATTTATATTGAAATCAAAATTAATTTACAGTGCCCCATACAAGAGCATTGGTCGGTTATCTAAAAATAATTATAGATGGAGAAACGTTTAAATTTAATGAAAAAACAGCAGAACTGGAGAAACAGCCCTTTCGTAGAGCATGAGAGTAACGGAAATGATGGAGTAGTGTGCAGGATTGTTATAGGGAATACTCACGGATCGAAAAGCTTTAGAGAAATTAAGAGGTTTTTGGAAGACTTGGATGCAATAAGGGTCGTGTGTAATTTAAGCAACAATTTTGAATACTGGTCGATGAGTGCAATAAAGAAAAAAGCCGAAAGCATGAGAGGCAGACTATCTGGAACCAATAATAGGGATTAAGCAAGATGTTGTGGAATTCAAAGAGAGGAAATGAGAGAATTTATAAAGAAATGGAAAGGCGATAGGATAGAGAATGGCACGTGGGAGTTGATAGTCGAAACATTAAAAGGTGAAGTATGTGACGAGATTTGCGAATATATTAGGGTTACAGAAGATAACTTTAGAAGTAACAATTAGTATAATGTAGATAATAAGTCAGTAAGTCGTGATTGTAAAAATGCGATTGTATATGAGCAAAATGTAAATACTCTTGAAGTATACATGTGATTCTATAATAATAAAATAAATAATACAGAGTGTCCCATATTAATCTACCATATTTAGCTAGGGAAGTTCCCAATCAAAAAAAATTCTACAAAAAATAGTAGGTTTAGAGGGGATACCGAATAGTGACCTATATAACTTAGCTCTAACCTTTACATTCCAGGCAATTTAAATGCTAAGTCTGTATTGCAACTGAAACCCCAATATATGAGTCTAAATTGAAATAAACGTCAAATTTTAGCTTCTTTCAATAATCTTCAGAAATTGCTTCAGGAAGAAGTATTTCAAAATGGGCATCTGTACATCAAATAAAATAATTAAATACCAACATACCAGCTTACCTGACTGATTCATTGACTCATCAACGCCCAGGCTGAACCCTTGGACCTTGATCGTTGTTTTGTTTCATTATGTATACAAGGAAAAAGAAAGGATATTTTAAAATTCAATCCTTAAGGGGGTACCTAAAATGGGGTTACTATCTTTTTCGTTTTTAACTGATTTTATTTTTTTTTGTTTAGTTGCTATTGATGAATTCCAGTACTTTCAATAAAAAAATTGGGAAAACTCTTTTTTTATACATAAATAGGTAAAGACAAAACCGATTTTTTATGACAAATTTCAACAGAACTAATGTTCAATTCAATTCTGTTTTTAACTAGTATTTTGCTTCAGTCACACTGTACAACTTTTGTAAAAAAAAAACATTCCAATTACTTCAAAAGATTATCCTTTTGAGTTTTGACGCCGGCCCTAGCGATTTAATTAGAGCTTTGAGACGGAAAGAATATTACAGTTTTAAATTTCATTAAAGAAAGGTAGAAGTTGTTCATATCGGTAGTGGCTTGCTCTTGGGTTTCGATTGGAGAACATGTCAAACACGCCGCCCGCCGAGACGTTTTAATTTTTTTTTTAAAAAATACATGAATTTGTTATTTAAAAAGTTTCTTCAAATTGCTGGACGAAATCATAATTCTCCTGGAAACACAAAATTATGAATATGCTGAATTAAATGATTAACAATGGATAAAGGACTTGGGGTTTCCTTAGTTGATACTAAAAGTCATCTTAATCAACTCAATTTTAAGCTTCAAGGCAAAAATCATGTTGTTAAAACTCTACTTGATAATATTAACGCTTTACAATAAAAATTATTACTTTGGCGAAAACAAACAGTAGAATACTTTGAAATCTGTCAATATCTGTTGCTTAAATCACCTAAATTAAAATGTAAAGATTATGCACAACAAATTACATTGTTAGAAACGCAATTAGATCGAAGATTTTCTGATTTTAAAAGCTGTGAAGTACAATTGCGTCTTTTAACTTCACCTCTATCTGTCGATATTGAAATTGTTGATGAAAACTTAAAAATGGAATTAATTGATGTCCAATGTAATTCTTTGCAGGATCAGCTCAAGATATTCAACCAAATATTGATAACTTGCTTTGCATCAAACGATGTCAAATGTCTTCAAAAATTAATTTTAAACTGTGATTTTGCTTATTTTTTTTTTAGTTTCAGTGTAAAAAATAAAATGTTTGTAATAATATACAATAAAATATTTTTGGTTTAGTTAAAACAAAACATTGGATCTAATAATTGCACAATACAATCGTACTTTTTTTAAAATTTTTTAAACAGTAAAAATATGCGGCCACCGACTTCTACAACCGAAATTCGTTTAGGGTCAGGTAGAGTAATTATTTGTAAAAGCGGGGTAACTGTCAACAGGCTCTACAGGGTTTTTCTAGTTGATGGGCTATTAGAAGTATATGAATTAGTAGAAGGAATTCAATTCTGAAACTTGAGCTCATTTGGTTATTGTTTATGCCGCTTCTTTTAAAAATATTTTCAAGTTCGATTGACATCCGGTTATACCGGAAGCCGATACCAACTTTGTTATTTTAAATGGAATGGTATATTTTTTACGCTGAATTCGAATAAAACGTGTAATTTTAGGGTAAGTTTGATAACCAACTTGTACACCTTTGATGATTGGTTTCTGAGTTAATTTAATTTATAGAAAAAAAATCGCTACCGCAACCCAAATTATAAAAAATCATAACTGAATCATAGCTGAATATTAGTGCTAACGCCTTGACAAAATTGAATTAAATAATTAATACAGGGCGTTCAAAATAAAATTCTAAAGTTTAAAAACTTCAAACACGAGTTACCTCGTTTTTTCAAACGGCACCTACTATTTTTTATTTTTTCAATCGATTCCTTTTTTTGACCTCTTTCGATCTATATGGATACTTCCTATTTTATTTGAAAATTTTGGAATAATTTTGAATTATTACTTAAAATAGGAAGTATCCATATAGATCGAAAGAGGATAAAAAAGTAATCGATTGAAAAAATAAAAAATAGTAGGTGCCGTTTGAAACAATGAGGTAACTAGTGTTTGAAGTTTTTAAACTTTAGAATTTTATTTTGAACGCCCTGTATTAATTATTTAATTCAATTTTGTCAAGGCGTTAGCACTAATATTCAGCTATGATTCAGTTATGATTTTTTATAATTTGGGTTGCGGTAGCGATTTTTTTTCTATAAATTAAATTAACTCAGAAACCAATCATCATAGGTGTACAAGTTGGTTATCAAACTTACCCTAAAATTACACGTTTTATTCGAATTCAGCGTAAAAAATATACCATTCCATTTAAAATAACAAAGTTGGTATCGGCTTCCGGTATAACCGGATGTCAATCGAACTTGAAAATATTTTTAAAAGAAGCGGCATAAACAATAACTAAATGAGCCCAAGTTTCAGAATTGAATTCCTTCTACTAATTCATATACTTCTAATAGCCCATCAAGTTGAAAAACCCTGTATATTTCTATGAAATAGGACCAACTAATGGGAATTATAGACTGTGGTGTTGACTTTTGATGGTTGGATGCTTTAGCGCGCTAAACAGCAGAGGAAGTGTCGCAATATTTTATGTTAAACAGTTAAAATATTTCTATATCTAATATATAAAATTCTCGGCACGATGTTTGTAATTAAACTCCTCCGAAATGGCTCGACCGATTTTCGTGAAATTTTGTGTGCATATCGGTTAGGTCTGCGAATCGGCCAACATTTATTTTTTATCCCCCTAAATGTTAAGGGTGGTCCACCCCTATTTTTTTGTATTTTTTAGACAAAATTTTGTGTTTTTAATTTTTTTATGATGAGGCATTAAAAAATACATACAACCATTAATTTTCACCCTTCTACCACCAACCCCCATTTTTTAATAGCGATATTAGTAGTGTAATAATCTTCAACTCTCAGTGGTCGATAACTGATCAATTATTATCAATCGATTAGTCATTCCCGCCAGGCGTCTACTGATGTCACTACTCACCCAGCAAACAGCACGGAGTGGGGATGAGAATGAAGCAGATCTTTTTAGAATGTTACAGGGAGTTCAAATATGTTCTAAGAAGTAAAAGAATGTTTTATTATAACATTTCAGAATAATTTGGTAATGTTCAAGAATGTTCTAGAACCTTGAGGATCATTCAAGAATGTTTTAGAATGTTAAAAAAGTTAGAGAATGTTTTGAATCATTATGGGATGTTCTGGATAGTTCTGAATTCGTGAATATTCTAGAATGTTCCATCAAACATGTAATACCTATATTCTTACCTGGGCAACGCCGGGTATTGCTGCTAGTAATATATAATTTTTGGGGTAATTGTGAACACGGCTTTATAAATATTATTTTCATTTGAATTCACGTTTGAAAGCGAATTGTTCACGTTTGCCCCTTTAAAAACCTTTATAAAGCCAGTACAAACAAGATGATTGTTTACATTTACCACTAAGTTTTTGACTGCTTTAATAAGTGAAGGGGTAATTGTAAACTTAAGTTTTTTTGCAAAAAAAAATCCGAATTTGCATAGTTAACAACAGAAATTCACTTAAAACCAAACAAGGACCTAAATATATAGTCGCCTAAATTTAATCATCATCTCAGATACATCGAGCTTAAAAAGTCAAACTTCCAAAATCGTTCACAATTACCCCACCTGACCCTACATGCATTTCTTTTTCTGTACCTTTTTCTAACGAAACGGAGAATAGTGTCAGTCAGTGTACCGATACAATAACAGGTGGGTTAGTTACTTTACAGGGTTGTATTCAAATAAGTTTTAGGTTTAAATTTTCGAAGATGATTTGCGTGTTCATGTCATTGGATTGTAAAACGTTACTAGACTTTTTTGTTGTATTTTATGTCAGCAAGCCATAGTTTTCTTTTAGTTATTTTGTTTTTTATTTTACACAACACCTACCACCTACATTTACACTCGTTCACAATTCAAATGAAAACATTTTCATGCAAGTTGTAACGTCAGTGTACCTGTCATCAACATGCCATATTTAAAACAATAACAATAAAACATCCGTTAATTTATAACTGCATTTTCAGTACTGGTTACTACATAAAAAAATTCTGCGACGTCATACCATAATACACAATATTTATGTGTTCTAGCCTATCACAGAATAATACTATGACTAGTAATTTCATTTTTACAGAAACAAAAGGTTTACAATCAATAGTTGTTTTAGTCTAGCATGTTGAAGTTTTGAATAAGAACAAGTTTCCCATGTATTTATTCATATATAAAATAACCGTTTTACCATTTATTTATAGGACGTCCGTGAAATAAATCACCCATTAAAGAAAGGTGTCAGATAGTGCTCATATTTTCCAAAATTATACATTTCTTTGATTGTTTTATATTTGGTTGCACGGCGAATGTAGGCTGTGACCAATTTCCGAAGCTGAGCAGTCGGTTAGGGCGAAAAGTACAAAAATAGTCAAGAAGTAAGAAGACAGTAGGATTAGAAGCGAGTCAGAAGGGTTAGGGTAGTGTAGCGGGTGACCGCTATCACTCTCCCTAATGCCTGGACGTCCTTTACCATACGCCCAAAGTTGTTAGATAGAGCATGTAAACTTATAATTTAATAATTAGTTTTAAATGCTGTTTATTTTGTAAATCTTGAATAAATGTTTTACAATCCCATATAAAAGTCGCTCATCTTTATGACATAGAGGAGAGGTCAACAAAGTGTGACATCTAGTGACTGACATTACATGCATGAGTATAATTTCTGAACAATTCTAACGAAAAACTGATGTCAATCACAAATAATATAAAAAGTAATGAATTCACAAGACGATAAAATTTGGTATTGTTTCTTTGATTTGCATTATAAAATTTCTTAAATTCTCGATTTTATAAATAAAAATATTTTAATGAAATTACCTATGTAGGCGTAATAGGTATAATAATAAGTAATTTTGCAAATATCGTTTTAAATAGATACTTACTTCTAATCTAAGTGAATAAGAAATAATACTCAATGTTTTTATAATAACTATTACGAATTCGCTTTATTTATATTCAAATTTTAAATAATTCAAATAATTAATTGATTAATTACTACTGTAAATGGAATTCGCGAGGGAGAAATAGAAAAATTTTTGAGAATTATTTTTGCTCTGTTCGATATCTTCATTAAAGTCCATCTTTTACTATAAACGTTTTATTTGAAATAACCTATTTAAGATATTTTAACAATGTGGACGATACTTCTCTAGAAATGAAATGCTGAACTATTTCCAAAAATCTGGGTATTTGTTTGTCACCCTGTAGTTTTGAAGTAGGATACAGTATTTACTTTCATGATTGAGTGACATTTACCTACGTATTTACAAAAATATTAATGGAATTTAAATTTTGTGGAAAAAAATGAAACTTTATTAGACTCCAAAGTTGTTGATTTATTGATTCAACGTAGAATGAGGACCGCATATACAATCTTAGATTTCATAGGGATACATATATAATTTAAATCCTTTAACGTTAAATAATTAAGGCCTGGTGGCTATTAATTAATTGATACGAATTTAATGGATAGCTAGCAACCGTAAATACATTCCTAATTTTTTTATTTTCACATTATCATCATTTCGAGACACGAATTAACTAACAGTGACACCACATTCACATTTTAATGGCAATGGTATTGATAATAATAGTATATACCTAATACTTATACTAATAACACTTACAGTTATGGGAGCGCATTTCGTTCCGACACGATGCTATGTACAGACATGAGAATGACAAAACACTTAAGCCGTTCGACAGTGCGAATCCGTCTTAATAAATGCTTTATAGTCGACCGACCGTTCCGATACGAACGACAGACGTTCTGGATTAAACTATTGCATTACTCGGTGAAGTGCGAATGCGATTTTTTTTTCTCAAACACACTACTATTACAATTACAGGATCATTGAACTAAAATAGGGAAAGGAAAGACTAGCGATTCGCTAAAATAATTGCGGAATAATTATTTACCTAATACAAAATACCTCTTTCTCTTTTTCTCATCTCTACTCCTCCATAGTCATCCTTAAGGTTTATTGTTTCTGATATATAAAGAAAGGTATAACAATCAGTAAATTAGTTTGGGTGTTATGAAACATTTTAAAATAAGAAACGGTGGGTGGTTGTCTGGTTGTATAACACAATGACAAATCTAACATAAGGATCATCAGAGGCCCCGATGGTTCCGCCCCCGCCCCCCATGAATAATTAACATTAACCCGTTTAAAAGGCAAAAATAATACGCGTCATTTTGTTTAATTTTTATAGCTTAACTAGCAGCAATACCCGGCATTGCCCAGATAAGAATATATTACACGTTTGACGGAACATTCTAGAATATTCGCGAATTTACAACTATCCAGAACATCCCATAATGAAAAACCCCTTCTTTTTTAAATTTTTTTTAAACACTCCGGCATTCCCTAAGAATATATTCAAGTTTACTGCAACATTCTAGAACATTGCCAAATCATTCTGAAATGTTATAATAAAAACATTTTAATTTTTTTAAATCTTAGGGAAAAAATTTGAACTCCCTGTAACATTCTAAAAAAATCTGCTTCATTCTCATCCCCCCTCCGTGCTGTTTGCTGGGTGAGTAGTGACATCAGTAGACGCCTGGCGGGGATGACTAATCGATTGATAATAATTGATCAGTTATCGACCACTGAGAGTTGAAGATTATTACACTACTAATATCGCTATTAAAAAATGGGGGTTGATCGTAGAGGGGTGAAAATTAAGGGTTGTATGTATTTTTGTATGCTGTATCAAAAAAAATTGGGCCTAAAAATAGAAAAAAAATTAGGGGTGGACCACCCTTAACATTTAGGGGCATAAAAATTGATGTTGTCCAATTCGCAGACCTAACCGATATGCATACAAAATTTCACGAAAATCGGAGCCATTTCGGAGGAGTTTAATTACAAACACCGCGACAAGTATTTTATATTGTTACGAGTACTTGCCAATTAAGTTGGTGTGAGCATAATTAATGAACATCTTCCTTGAATACATAAGGAATATTCTCGGCTTTCATGAAATATCTAGAAAACACCAGCAAAGATCAATGGGAAAACAACTGAATTACTAGACGGCTGTAGAATACCCTAGAAAAAGGCTGAGAGGACTATAAAAGCGGACGAGACACTCACACCGAGTTAGTTGACAGTGGACAGCTGATGTTTGGAAGCGATCGATAGGCGATACAGGCGAACCATAGTGTCTATGGTATACCGAGCGACAAGTAGTGTTTATAGTAGAAGCGAGCGGTACAAGAGACTTTCAGTTAAATAAATTCGTTGTTTTGTTTTGTTAATTGTGTTTTCTGTGACCAAACACGTCACATTTGGTGTCAGGAGTGGGATAGTAAGGGAATTGAAGATTCCCGAAGAAAGTTAGTGCGACAGATCGTAGAAGAGGTCCGAAGAGAAGAAGAATTTTGAAGCCTTATGCCAGTAACAAGAAAAAAAGCGGCAATAATGGAAGAACAAATAAAGGCTTTAATGGAAATGATGAAGGCAATGAAGGCAGGCCAGGAAGAAATGAAGGCAGGCCAGGAAGAAATGAAGGAAGAAGTGAAGGCTGGACAAGAAAGAATGGAATGTGGACAGAAAGAATTGAAGAATAAAATAGAAGCTGGACAAGAAAAGATGGAAGCGATGCAAGAAGAATTGAGGGTAAAGCTGAAGGAAGTCAGAACCGAAGTGCAAGAAGAGTTAAAGGAAGTCAGAGTAGAAGTGCAAGAAGAATTAAAGGAAGTACGACAAGAATTGGAGACGACACAAGAGAAACTAAGAGATCAGTTGAAAGAAGAAGTACAAAAGGAAGTAGAGAAGATGAGACAGAAGTTCGAGAACACTAGACCGGCTAGTGAAGTGAAGTCCGAAACACTGCGAAAACGATTAGAATTAAACCACCGACTTTCGACGGAAAAGTTTGCTGGTCTGTGTACAAACGACAGTTCGAGGCAGCGGCAGAAGCAAACAACTGGAACGATTTTGAAAAAGCAACGGCGCTGGTCATAGCCCTACGAGGAGAAAATTGGATGTCCTTCAAGGTATTCCAGAGCGCCAACAACGAGACTTCTCTGCGCTGCTAGAGCGACTTGAAATGAGATATGGCGACAAACATTTACAACAAGTGTACCAAACCCAACTAAAGTGTCGCAATCAGAGGACATCAGAAAATCTACAAGAATTCGAGGCCGATGTGGAACGTCTAGTTAGATTGACCTATCCTACCGCTCCGCAGGACTTCGCAGACCAGCTAGCAGTCCAAACATTCGTCGATAGCGTGAGGGACACCGACTTACAACAAGTTCTCCAAGCCAAAAACCCGGATTTGACACAGAAAGCCATACTGATAGGACGAACACTAATTCGAACTGGGACGCCGAACACATCTGTCAGAGTGGACAATTTGAAGGACTTCGAACAGAAAGTGTGCAAAGGAATGGAAGTAGGAGTCAACCCGTGGTGTCCATCCTCCAATGCGAAGTCGAAGCTGAATCATCAATGGCAGAGAGCGAACCGCTTCCAACCGTTCTTCGAGACTTAGTGCAGCGTTCGGCCACAAACCTTAACAGCTAACAAATTCGAAAATTCGAAGAACTACTCAGCAAGTATCGAAACGTCTTCGCCCTCTCTGACAACGACTTTGGGAGAACGAATCTGACATACCACCGTATAGACACGGGATCAGCTCGTCCTATTAAACCACCATCTAGGAGAGTTCCATGGGCTAAGCAAGAAGAAGTCAACAACCTGGTGAAGAACATGGAAGAACAGGGGGTAATCGAACCATCACAAAGTGCTTGGGCTTCTCCGATAGTGTTGGTTAGGAAGAAGGATGGATCGACCAGGTTCTGCGTTGACTACAGGAAGCTCAACGACGTAACCTTAAAGGACAGCTATCCCTTACCCAGAACCGACGACACCCTTGACAGCTTGGTTGGTGCCAAACGGTTTTCAACGTTAGATTTGAAGAGTGGATACTGGCAAGTTGAACTGGATCCTCAAGACAAGCAGAAGACCGCACTCACGACTGGTTACGGGCTGTCTTTAACGTTATGCCATTTGGACTATGTAACGCTCCCGCCACCTTTGAGCGACTTATGAAAAATGTGCTACAAGGGCTCAATTGGAAGGTTTGTCTGGTGTACTTGGATGCCGTGATAGTACTGGGAAAGACATTCGAAGACCACCTCCAGAATGTCGAAGAAGTGATCAAGAAGCTTTCAGCAGCCAAGTTGAAACTCAGTCTCAAGAAATGCCATCTGTTCTGTAAGGAGGTGAAATATCTTGGCCACGTTATCACCTCAGAAGGAATAAGAACTGATGCTGACAAGACTGAAGCTGTGAGAAGTTGGCCTGTCCCGAAGAACCAACACGACTTGAGAAGCTTTTTGGGGCTGTGTTCCTATTACCGACGATTCGTAAAGGGATTTGCAGATATAGGTCGACTGCTCCACAAGTTAACAGAGGATGGTGTCCCTTTCCAATGGTCAGAACGATGTCAGCAAGCCTTTGAAACACTGAAGTCTACCCTCTCTCAAGCCCCAATACTGACGTACCCACAGTTCGACACAGACTTCATTGTCGATACGGATGCCAGCATTGTAGGAATTGGTTGTGTACTGTCGCAGATGCAGGAAGGAAAAGAAAAAGTCATTGGCTACTTCAGTAAGGCACTGTCAAAGCCGGAGCGAAACTATTACGTGACCCGTAGAGAATTGCTGGCAGTCGTCAAAACTCTCGAACATTTCCATAAGTAATAACGAAGAATAAAATTGCTTTTAAATGTTTCAAATTTTATTGAAAAAAAAAAAAAAAATTGAAACATTTAAAAGCAATTTTATTCTTCGTTATTATTTCAAAAATGTTTCATAAATTTGCAACACAAGAATCGATATCTTTTATTTCCATAAGTATCTCTACGGACGAAAATTCCTGTTAAGGACAGACCATGCGTCCCTGAAATGGCTGCTGCAATTTGAAAACCCAGAGGGACAACTGGCTCGATGGCTACAGCGGCTACAAGTATACGACTTCAGCATCGAACATCGTGCTGGAAAACAACACGGTAACGCTGATGCCCTCTCGCGAAGACCATGCTCGAAGAACTGCAAACATTGCATGGCCGCCGAAAAGAAGGAACCAGTCAACTTGGCAAGGATCTGTCAGACGACGGTGGAACCTGAAGAACACTGGCAGAACGAAGACCTGGCGAAAGACCAAGATAACGACGAAGACATTAAACCGATACTGCGGTGGAAAAAGGCAGGAACAGCACGACCTACCTGGGCAGATGTTAGTAGTACGAGTACCATCACGAAGAGCTATTGGGCCTTATGGGATTCGCTCATCGTCGAGAATGGGGTACTAAAAAAAGTGTGGGAAAGCCCTGACGGAACTAAAATTCGACATCAAGTAGTTCTCCCGAAGAACAGAATCAACGAGGTGCTGACAGAAGTCCATGGAGGTGTTGGTGGAGGACACTTCGGAGAAGGTGCGAGAGCGATTTTATTGGCTAAAGTGTTAAGATTATCACTGTTTATGTTGCTCTTGTTAAGGAAATCATAATCTTACATAAACTATAAACATATTCAATGGTCTGATTTCTTTTTGTCACGTACGAGCGTGCCTGTGGCGGTACGGTGAGTCAGTCCACCGATAGCTCTCACATTGTTAACTCTATTTCTGTATTTTGCTTGCTTACCAATAAACATACTATTAAACACAACTACTAATTTCACTCAAGTCTTGACAGGTTATGGGCCCAGAGACGCAAGGGTAGTTTCTGTCAGCGTATGTGTCTAATTGTTGGTAAAGGGAAGAAATTGTTTTTCTCAAAAGGTTCGCGTCGTATTCGCGGTTAAAGTCCGAAAAGTAGTCGCGTCGTATTCGCGGTTAAAGTCCGAAAAGTAGTCGCGTCGAGTTCGCGGGGTTGTTTCAAAATGGAGAGCGAAAGAGTACGAGTTGCAATCGGAGGAAAGTTTATCGCTGGTGCAAAAAGAATTTTTTGAATACAAATGGGTTCCAACGATGGGAATTGCAGCAAGTATTTCAAAACTGGAACAATTAAGCAACAAAATGAAGCGATTGGGTGGTGAAATTCCCGAGTCGATGTTGTTGACGAGGATTCTATCAACGCTGCCGCCTCAGTTCGGTCATTTTCACAGCGCGTGGGACTCCACCGAAGCGGTTAAGAAGACGCTTGCTAATTTGACAACTCGGTTACTGACTGAAGAAATGAGAATGCAAGAAAATTCCCAGAATAATAAAGAAGACACTGTTGCTTTGGTATCGAAGACAGACCGGAACAAGTTTCAGCAAAAACGATTTGGGCCAACTAAAACCAGTGGTTGTTTTACCTGTGGAAGCAAGGGGCATTTCAGAAGAGATTGTCCAGGGTGCTTTAACTGTGGATCCAAGAAACATCTAGCCAAAGATTGTACCAAACAGAAAGGCACAAATGAAGATAGAAACAGAAAAAGAAATAGTTCACAAACAGTTGTGAAACCTACCGCCTTTGTAGGAAACTTATCTCAAGTTGAAAAACGGGATCTTTGGATTATTGATTCGGGCGCGTCAGATCACATGACGAATAATCGTGGCGTGTTTAAAAATTTCGAAGTTTTTCCGGAAACCGGTGTTGATAAACATTGGAAACGGTACGACAGGGAAAGCAATCGGAAAAGGACTTATAGAAATCGAAACACTCGTGTGTAACGAATGGCTACCTGGCGTGATTTGTGACGTATTGTATACTCCTGAAATGGTATGCAATCTATTTTCCGTGAAAATGTCGGCTAAAAAGGGAATCGATTTCGTAATTAAAAACAACGGCAAAGACTGTGTATTTATTAAAGACAACAAAATCGTCGCTACGGGTGTGGAGCACCGTAATTTATATAAGATAAATTTACGTGTAAAGGGCGTTAACGAAACAGCGGCTTTTATTGTGAATAAAGAGAGTTCGTTGCAACTATGGCACGAGAGATTAGTACACCAGAACAAGCGACATGTGAAGGATGTTTTGAAATCAAGAAGCATAAAAGTTGAAGAAAACAACAGTGAATTCTGTGACGGTTGCGTTCTAGGAAAAATGCATCGTTCAACATTCGGAGTGCGTGGTACAAGATCAGAAGTTCCGCGTGAATTAATCCATTCGGACGTATGCGGCCCGATGCAAGTTGAATCACTTGGAAAAAGTCGGTATTTTGTAACATTCAAGGACGACTTCAGTGCTTATCGTTTGGTTTATTTTGTCAAAGAGAAATCCGAAGTGAAAAATAAATTCAAGATGTTTTGCAAAGAAGTACGAAACCGTTTCGGGCAAGATATAAAAATATTAAACACAGACGGAGGAAAAGAATATCTTAACAGTGAAATGAAGGAACTGCTATCCGATTTGGGAATTCAGCATATCGTAACACCGCCATATACTCCTGAGCATAACGGCGTATCGGAAAGGGAGAACAGGATCATTGTCGAAGCAGCCAGATCCATGTTGCATTCTAAACCGCATCTTCCGATATCATTATGGGCTGAAGCTATCAACACCGCAGCACATGTACTTAACAGGACAGGTCCAACAAAAATTAAAGATAAGACACCATATGAATTATGGTTTGGTAAAGAAGCTCCGAATTTTCGAAATCTAAGAATATTCGGTGCAGAATGCTACGCTCATATTCCAAAAGAAAAGCGTCGCAAGTTGGATAAAAAGGCGACTAACGGATATTTTGTTGGATACCACGAAGGAATGGGTGGTTACAGAATCTATATCCCTGAAAAACAGCAAATCATTGTTTGCCGAGATGTAATATTCAAGGAAGAACCGTTAATGTCGGAAACGAAAAATTTCTGTGATGTTGAATCGAAACCATTGATCAAAGAGATCCAAAAGGAAAATCAATCTGAGGCCACGGATGAAAATGAAAGTTTGGTGGAAACAAACTATGGATCAGATTCGGATTTTTATTTTGACCCTGATCTATTTAACCTCGACTCAGATAGTGATGTGGAGAATGATACGAATGAAAATGAACCCTATAATCAACGACTTAGAGATAGAACTAAAATCAGAGTTCCAAAACGGTACGGCTATTTAACAACAATAAATAGTGATGAGCCCAAAACTTATCAGGAAGCTATGACATCACCAGCAGCACATAGATGGAAATCGGCAATGGATGATGAAATTGCATCGCTCAATGAGAACAAAACGTGGGTTTTAGTAAACAGACCGAAGTATTCAAAAATCATTGATAATAAGTGGGTTTTTAAATTAAAGCAGAACAATAGATATAAAGCACGACTTGTTATACGCGGCTTTATGCAAAAAGCAGGCATCGATTACACCGAAACATTCAGTCCGGTTGCGAGATATGAAACATTAAGAATTGTGTTAGGCGTCGCGTCTCATGAACGGCTAAAAGTCAAACAGTTCGATATAAAAACAGCTTTTTTATACGGTGAATTGGATACGGAAGTATATATGGAGCAACCTCAGGGTTACGAAGACGGGACAATGCGTGTGTGCAAGTTACTAAAAAGCTTATACGGACTCCGCCAAGCACCGCGTTGTTGGAATCGTCGTTTTGTGACATTCTTGGAAAATTTCGGATTAAAAGCAAGCGCGTCTGATCCGTGTCTTTTCGTGAACATCAAATCCGACAGAAAATTGATTGTGATTTTATACGTAGATGACGGCCTGGTGTTCGCAACACATGAAAGTGAAGTCGATAATTTCTTACGTGATCTAAGAAATGAATTTCAAGCAGTAATTAACAATAGGGTTGATTTCTTCTTGGGAATCGAATTTGTATTTCCCAGTGCCGGTGGGATTTTTATTAAACAAAGTGCATACATCGAAAGAGTATTAAAACGGTTCGGTATGTACGAAAGTAAAGCGGTGTCTACACCTATAGATTTAAACTGGAATAAAAGTGTTTCATTGAATGAAAGCGCGGAAGACATACCATATCGCGAAGCGGTCGGAAACTTGATATTTCTGCAGACTGCAACAAGACCTGACATTGCGTACGCAGTAAACGTGTTATCTAGAAGTTTGGACAAACCGACTCAAGCCCATTGGACTTTGGTAAAGCGCGTTTTACGGTATCTACAAGGAACAAGGGATTTTGGATTGCTATTCGGAAACGATGGGGGTCTACGGGTTTTTAGCGATGCTGACTACGCCGGGGACATCTCAACCAGAAGGTCAACATCGGGGGTTCTTTGCATCCTTAATGGGGCAGCAATCGTATGGAAAAGCAAACGGCAACAATGTTTGGCCCTCTCAACCATGGAAGCGGAATTTGTGAGTGCCGCGAGTGCCGCAAAGGAAGCCTTATGGGTTTCGCGAGTCTTAAACGATTTGGGCTCTAAGCGCGAAGTGCTAAAAATGTATTGTGACAATCAAAGTGCGATCAAGTTGATCAAAAATTCCGAGTTTCATGACAAATCCAAGCATATAGAGGTTAAGTACCACTTTGTACGAGATTTGGCCAAGAAAGACCTAATCAAAATTGATTATGTACCATCCGATCAGCAGTTGGCTGATATTTTCACGAAACCGTTGTCGGCTCAAAAATTTATTGAATTACGCCATAAGTTAGGAATTTGTTCGCTGTAACGTTTTTTTTGTTGTTTGTTTATTCTCTAATGATTGCTGTAAAAGATAAAGATTTATGATTTAGGGAGAATGTTAAGATTATCACTGTTTATGTTGCTCTTGTTAAGGAAATCATAATCTTACATAAACTATAAACATGTTCAATGGTCTGATTTCTTTTTGTCGCGTACGAGCGTGCCTGTGGCGGTACGGTGAGTCAGTCCACCGATAGCTCTCATATTGTTAACTCTACTTCTGTATTTTGCTTGCTTACCAATAAACATACTATTAAACACAACTACTAATTTCACTCAAGTCTTGACATAAAGTGTAGAAGAGACGTCGAAAATTGGTGTAGGAAGTGTCCAACGTGTGCGACAGCCAAGGGACCTCAGACTCGAAGCCGAGGGCGAATGAAACAATACAATGTTGGTGTCCCATTTGAGAGAATAGCTCTGGACGTAGCAGGACCATTCCCAACAACAGCTGCTGGCAATAAGTACATCTTGGTAGTGATGGACTATTTTAGCAAATGGCCCGAAGTGTACGCAATCCCAAACCAAGAACCTACTACGGTCGCTGGAATATTGGTGCACCAATGGATCAGTCGGTATGGAGTTCCGATGGAGATCCACTCTGACCAGGGACGGAACTTCGAATCCACGGTATTCCGGGAAATCTGTGAGCTGCTAGGAGTACAGAAAACCAGGACCACTCCATTACATCCACAATCTGACGGAATGGTCGAACGGTTTAACGCGACGCTGGAAACCAATTTGTAAATGGTTGTCAACGATCACCAGACAGACTGGGACCAGCACATACCTTTGTTCCTGTTGGCCTATCGAAGTGCGGTTCATGAGACCACCGGCAGAACACCAGCCAGCATTTTATTTGGAAGAGAGCTGAAGTTACCGATGGACATCCGGTTTGGACACCCAGAAGATCGGCGACCTTCGGCTACCGACTACGCACAGCAGCTAGAGGAACGACTCGATACCATCCATAGAGCCGTTCGTAACAAAATCCAAGTAGGGAGTGACCGCATGAAGACCAGGTACGACCGGAGAGCCAACAGCACAGGATTCAGAGAAGGGGACCAGGTGTGGCTTTACAATCCTGTCCGTCGGAAAGGACGCTCACCGAAGCTACAGCGAGCCTGGGAAGGACCTTACACTGTGGTCAGAAGGCTGAATGACGTGGTCTACCGTATTCAGAGAGGACCAAAGGCCAAGATGAAAGTTGTACACTTGGACCGCCTGGCGCCCTACAAAGGTCAAGACATTGATCGGGACGATCAATTCTAAGAAGGGGGCAGTGTTACGAGTACTTGCCAATTAAGTTGGTGTGAGCATAATTAATGAACATCTTCCTTGAATACATAAGGAATATTCTCGGCTTTCTTGAAATATCTAGAAAACACCAGCAAAGATCAATGGGAAAACAATTGAATTACTAGACGGCTGTACAATACCCTAGAAAAAGGCTGAGAGGACTATAAAAGCGGACGAGACACTCACACCGAGTTAGTTGACAGTGGACAGCTGATGTTTGGAAGCGATCGATAGGCGATACAGGCGAACCATAGTGTCTATGGTATACCGAGCGACAAGTAGTGTTTATAGTAGAAGCGAGCGGTACAATAGACTTTCAGTTAAATAAATTGTGCGGACTTGTTCATAACTGTAGTGTAGTCAAATTAATTTTAGTAATTAAATAAATTCGTTGTTTTGTTTTGTTAATTGTGTTTTCTGTGACCGAACACGTCACAATATATTAGAAGATTAAATATGATTAAGCTGAATAATAATGAAATAATTTGTTTTAATATTTTTGAACTGACTCAATAGTTTAACGATGTTAAACATACACAGTGGTATGTTATTGGACACTGATGATGTATTTAATGAACTTAAAATGTTGATTGGGTTTTTTATAATAAAGAATTTTTCACCCTATCATAAAAACTATAATAACTGATAAGTGTGCCATTTTATGGATATGGTTATGGTTATGAAATATCTTCTTCAATTAGACAATTCTCGGAAATTTGTCCACCTGCTGCTTAGTAGTTCTTATTGTAACGGTTCTACAAACCGTAGCAGTACATGTAATATTTGTAATCTGAACTTGACTTTCGAATCAGCCAAAGAACTCATGTTATTTGCCTATAGGTAGGTACTTATATGTGTTTATTGTACCTCCTACTTACTATGTTATACGAATCGGTTAAAATGGTTAACGTCGCTAAAAACAATGCAAACTGTACATATGTATAGCGTACACACATATGCTACACAATAATACAGTAGCAACCCTTTATTTTTATTTATCGATCAATAATGTTCCCTGACAGAATATGCCTACAGCATGAGCCTTGACCTTGTGGTGTGCATAGATATGCAGTTGCTGGGGTATATGAAGACAAACTAACTGGTACACCTTGCAACTAATAACCCAGCCAGCCAACCCTGTATTTTGCCACCCCCCAAAATTTTGACGATATATAGTCTAAAAGAGCTGGATGAAATTAACTAAACTCAGTGCAAGTTTCTTATAATTTTCTAAAGGAAGAATCCCCCTTTTCACGTGGGGGAATTTTTCTATTCTCCCCCCGGTTTGCTTTGCCACCCTAGTTTAAAAACAGAAAATCGCGTGTGATTAATCTTTGACCAATGTACTTTAAAATCAAATGACATAATTTCTCGCTTACACTTAAGAAGGAATCAACCTCAACAAAATTGTTAGAGCCGGAATGACACATACATAATCGGAAGTGTTCGGGTTCTATTCCTGGTTAATGGCAAAACCTTTTTTACTTTTTTATTATAGTACAACATAATACAAACGATTTTTATTTTCTGTGCACCATGATAAAAGTTAATTCCCTTTTTTATTTATGAAAGATAACTAGGGGACGTTCATAAAATATGTTATGATATAAGTCATTCATTTCGTATTAATAAATATTTTTGACTATCAAAATTTGTGTATTATCAATCAAAATTTATCATGTTCAGGGGGGGAGGGTTTTTAATTTTTGTGACGAAATATTTACAGGTGGGATCACAAAAAGTGTGACACAGCGTGACAGTCGGGGGAGAGGGGATAAAAAAAACTATTTTAGCGTGACGTATTTTATGAACCCTATCAAGAAATGTACAATAAGAGGATTTGTCGTTCGACACTTTATATATTATATAAATGTATGTGGTTGATATGATAAAATGGCCGAAGAGGACCGCTAGGTCCTATAACGGCCTGAGGTAGAGGGGTTTTAGTCGGTAGGTCCGAGGACACCTTTCTCGGGAATCCGACACTACCCAGTCGTACGGACGGCTGGGTGTCTATGAAGATTTCCCCTCTTCCACGAAAACATCAAAAAATATATATAATAGAGAGACAGTCGTCGAAGTGTAAAGGCTCATAGTGATTTTTCTTTGTTTTGTGTTTGTGTATAATTGTTTTTGTAGGTAAGTCTTTTTATCTCTTTTGAATTTTCTTTTTATCTTTATACTGTTAATGTGAGACATTTTTTATACTAGTTAAAATTTAATGACTATATTTCTATCTTATTGTTTTTTTTTTTATTTATTTACTAAGCTTTGTTTCATCTTTTTAGATCAGTATCTTGATTTAGGTTGTTGAGTATATAATTGTGGGTTTTGTATTGATTTTATTCATGATTTGTTTATGTTAAATGAACTTATCCTTTTGTTGTGTATGTATATATATAATTTCATAATTATGTTAACTGAACGTTGAGGTGTGTTTATTTAAAATTTTTGGGTTGAAACCTATATTGTCTATACCGGGTGTTTTATTCTAATTCACTTATATATCTAATGAGAAAATCACTTGTGATGGGTATCTCATCATAACGCACAGAATGAAATGACTTGTTGTATTTAACTAACATTTTGTCCCGTGTCGGGGAAACAACAAGATGTCACGGCGAGATCCGCAATCCCAGGACTGGGTGAGCCTTGTTGTTACCTTGAATTTCAACTTTAGCCATGAATCCCGCAGCCCAGGGACATGTGTACCTACTGGCGGCGTCCGGTTAACTAACACTAATTTCTTCAGTTTAAGATTGTTTGAATAATTGTGACGATGGGGAAAGGGGGCGTGGTATGATAGTAGTGCGTTATGACGACATACTTTATTACAGGGTTTTTTCTTTTATTCAACTTTTTGTTCATTATGACGTACCTCATTGTACAATTATTTTGTATTACGTAATTCTTATTTGGCATTCTTTTGAAGCTGATCTAAATTTTGTTATCTTTTTTTATGACCAATTAAAATATAAAATTTGATATACATTCTAATAAATGAGTTGTCTCACATTACTTTGTGGTTGTTCGTCTGTTCCGCCATCGAACCCTCTTGCAATCTGATTACTTCTTTTTGAAGTAGAACGAACCCCCCCTCTGAATATTACACTACTTAACCTTTAATATACGTTACAAATCCTTACAAATTCAATATTCATTCTAGGTATATATTACTGTAAAATTATTTTATGAGACACAAACTAACATTTCTATATTAATTGATATCATGCCGAATGCAGATCCACCAAAAATTATGGCGGTTGTTGTAGAACGAACGAAATAGCTCAAACCCCAACGCCAAAACACGACTGAAGAAGGTAACATTGTTACCGAAAAGTGCTTCGGACAACTAAAGTGTCGTGTTTTGGCGTTGGGGTTTGAGCTATTTTGTTCGTTCTACAAAAATTAATTGACAGATATTAAAATATTTTGCAAGTTAACTTCTAAATTTCTGTACACTACAGTCCTATAGTTTTTTACAGAGTGAGTCATTTATCTTGAGGCAATGAAATATCTCAACTGAATCACGATATTTCAATAAATGACATTGAATGTTATCTTGACACTGACCCTTGAAACCATTAGAAGGTCAAGTTGATATTTTAAAAAAGTTGAATACAGTCGAACTTCGATAACTCAAAACACCATCTGACGCAAAAAAAAACTTTGAGGTATCAAGACTTATAGCACATAGTTATATGTATTAAATAACTAGCTGCCTGACCCGGCTTCGCGCGGACGATTTCTGGTGGGTGGAGAGGGTTGGAGGAAAGCAACAAAATCAGGGCAACCTTTAATCAAATTGATGTTTCATGCACTTTGTGATATGTGGGTTGGGTTAAGATATGTAAAGATCCTCCTTTCTCTCCTTTGCCCCAACCTACGTTGTTTTTTTTAAATAACGTCGGTTGGGGGGAGGTAGGAAGGCTGGTGGACCTTTATAATAAATAATAATTATTTAAAACTGATAGGTACTTCTTATACCTATTTTAAGCCGAAAAGCATAACCAGATGCGTTTTTGGTAAATTAAAATATTTTATATAAAAAAAAAAAACAAAAATAAAAAAATTAAGGCTGCGGAGAAAAGTGTATCTACAATATTATACTGACTTGTCTGACGATGAGACATTTTCTGAAATTCGACATCGATAATGACTTGCTTATTATCTACTGCTATCGTACCTTCGTAAAATTGGATCGTTTAGGTTTTTTATTACAATCAATAGAGCTATTAAGGATGTTTTCGAGTTGAAGACAAAAGGCACCGGCTCGTCCTCGGCTATTAACTGAAATTAACTTCGAAAAACGGGTCACCGTTAGATAATATCTCATTCGTTACGAATTACGGTCATTTACACCACACATACACACACACACACACACATATATATACGCATATAACTTTCCTTGGACGTTAATAAAAATTTTCAATAACACGCTTATATCAAGACGAATCGTCTGTTTTTAATAATGACACATATTATATGCCTCATAGACCATGTTCCGAAAATGTTATTAAGAACCTACAATTTTTTACGAAACTTTCTTTTTTATTATTAAAAACTAGCAGCAATACCCGGCGTTGCTCGGGTAAGAATATATCACACGTTTGATGAAACATTTTAGAATATTCGCGAATTTAGAACTATCCAGAACATCCCATAATGATTCAAAACATTCTCTAACTTTTTTCAACACTCTGGAACATTCTTTAATGATCTTCAAGATTCTGGAACATTCTTGAACATTGATAAATCATTCTGAAATGTTATAATAAAACATTCTTTTACTTCTTAGAACATATTTGAACTCCCTGCCTGTAACATTCTAAAAAAATCTGCTTCATTCTCATCCCCACTCCGTGCTGTTTGCTGGGTGAATAGTGACATCAGTAGACGCCTGGCGATGACTAATCGGTTGATAATACATAATTGATCAGTTATCGACCACTGAGAGTTGAAGACCATTACAGTACTAATATCGCTATTAAAAAGTGGGGGTTGGTGGTAGAAGGGTGAAAAGTTAGGGTTGTATGTATTTTTTAATGCCACATTATAAAAAAATTAAAAATAAAAATTTTGTTCCAAAAATAAAAAAACAATTAGGGGTGGACAACCCCTATCCTATCACTTAGGGATATGAAAAATAGATAGTAGTCGATTCTCAGACCTACTGAATATGCATACAAATTTTCATTAAAATCGGTCCAACGTAGATGTACACTTTTTGAAACTTTCTAGATCATTCAAGAAATTTTTAGAAATTTCTCGAACATTCTAAGTCGATAATAACAGTTTGCGCTCATTTTAGAATTTTTTAGATAATTTCAGAAATTTTGAGATCTCTCCGGAAGTCCTTATGACTTAAAAAAGGACAGAAATATTTCTTTTCACCTTTCTGCCACCTACAACCACCCACTTCCACCCACCGCGACCAAACTGCCTTACTCCCACCTGGAGACCAAGGGGTATTTACCACCCCAACAGGAAGTTGATTGGATTAGGTAGAGATAAAGAAAACCCTGTCTTTACGTACGAACATTAGCATTTTATATATGTATTTAGATTAAGATTAATGAAAAGTTAGGTCAATATTTCATTATTGGAACTAATGATGACTAAACTGTTAATTTCACTACTAACGGAGTTAGTTACAAAAAAGTAATTTCAGGGGTTTTCTTAGGCGATGTTCAATCTCATAATTCAGAAAAAATAGCTCTTATCTGAAAATCACAATTAAACACAAATTTTGAAATTTTACGTTGTATTGATGAGAGTCAAAAATTTAATCTGTCTGAAATATCAGAAATAAATAAACATAATCAAAATAACACGAATGTTAAGGATCAACAAAAAATAAGTTATACCTACTTCCCTCTTAAATCTAAATTTGTAAACCCGCCACAAATAATTTGTATCTGCTAAGAAGAACACTGAGTCAACAAAAGTTTGTCTGTCATCATGCTTAAAAAAGTTACAGTATAAAGAAATAATTCTAAAGAATTAGATAATTACAGGGTTAGCCAGTGAAACAGGAAGATTTCGTTAATGAGTTTATTGTTTTCTAATAATTTTTAATAGGTTAATGGGAAATAAAAAAATAGCTATTTGGTTTACAATTAAAAAAAAAAAACAATATTCTAAAAACTACAACCGCCAAATGTCCTCCGTTGGCGTTTCTGCATTCTTTGAGCCGAGCCAGTGTGGTGGGCGATTTCGGCAAATGGAATTATCTGTTCTTTTAAAAATAAAGCTAAAAATGCCTGTAACGTTCATTCTGAGCAATATGTTGCAACGATTCAGAACTTCCTTAACAATAAATTTAATTAAGAAATCTTCCCGTTCCATTGGCTAACTCTGTATAATGTATTGTAGCGACCAGTGACACAGTACGTGTGTGCGATAACAATTTGTAGCATGTACTTGTAATCGCTAACATGCTTACGGCACACGGTACTTTTCGTGTTATCAACTTACAAGATGTAAATCATTCTCCGGCGACAAGTAACAAGTTCAATTCTGGAATAATCCAGGACTTTCTAATTATTACTCATCATTCGAGAATCGTCAGGATTTCCTTTTCGAATTGTCTAGAAAGTTCTAAAGGTGTATATATAGTGATCATCTTTGGACCGAGAGACAGTTAGTTGAAGAAAGCATCAGTGCGCGAATTAAAACCGATAATAGACAAAGTGATATAAATAAATTGTTATATAAATAAGTGAATTGTTGTGATATAAATGGTAGTTCTAAGTTAGTGTTTAAGTGTTATAAATAGTGTTACATAAATAATCGTTTAAATAAATACTTTAACTAGAAAATTCGTTACAGTATAATATATGTTTTTTATGGTTGTATACAAAAATCGTTTTTTTTTTATGTGAAACATCTATAGGCGCGGATAAACCGGATTGTTGGCGTGGCGATCCGTGGCGATAGTGGAGAAGATTGCAAGCGCCTGTGCGATTCTCTTCCCACTTGGTTCGACGGTTTCGTTTACTACAGTAAACTAGAAGATGGAAGTGAATTAATTATGATTGTTGTGTACGTTTCACCTAATAAAAAATGAATGATATTTCATTTTTACATGAGCAATTATTTCTGTGCAGTTACAGAGGTTCAATAATTTTTAAAACCAGTAAAGATAAACTACCATTGATTTAAGCTGGAGATTTCAATGTAAATTTTGCAAAAGATGAATCAATGCCATTAATTACGTTCCTCCAAAAAGAATTTCAATTGCAAATTAACAACAATCCAAGAAAACCTACTACCAGATATGCAACAACAATAGATGTTGTATTGATTAGATGTCTTTATAATTTTATGTCCAATACTTTTGTAACATACTTCAGTTATCCTCGACCAATTATCACAGTAATTGAGTTGTCGCAACTTGAAATAAATTTTTGTATTTAATAGAAATAAATGTTTATTAAATAAATAGTCATCATTTTGTGGAAAAAATTCGTAATATTTGATTTTTTCATTATGCCATATTTAGTTCCTGTTGTAATATTGTCTTTCATGCATATTACATACTTGTACAAACTCCATGTTTCACATCTACCAGGCGTCCCGTGACGACTCACGTTTTTTTTTTTTATATTTTTAGACCACTTCCAGAATCTATTTTACATTAAAATTCTCTAAATTTTAGGACTGTATGCGGTCATAATTGTAGACTGTATCAATCAATCAATCAGCAAATCAGGCAAATTAAGTTTTATTTCAAATGCAACTGAATCATGAAAACAAATAGATTAATTTACACAACACATATTTTTGTGAGTTCTATCTCAGATTGCTCATGTCTGCATTGATTATTTCATACACATGAATTTTAAATTTTATAGAGTATGTATACATATGCATATAATACCTAATATAAGAAATATGAGTCGACAAATCTATAAACTATAAAGTCATCGATAATCCGAATGGTTCTCAAATTTTAACGACTTCGCAGGAAACGAGCAAAAACAAAAAATGTGTTTGGAGATAGACTAGAGGCCATTAAGGGTGGTGGAGGTAAAAAATTGAACATGAGAAAAGAAACTAACATAAATTAACCGATTCATCAATGAATAGAATACAAACATATAAAAAAAATTGAAGTAGAAATTGTGGTGTTCCAGGGAAAATCAGGTTGAAAAAAATGACAAAACCTAACCTTGTCAGAGCCGACAACTATTTCTTAACCAATTAGTAAAAATATAAAAATATCTACTTCTTTTACATCCAAACAATTCGGGACGTAGCAAATGGTAAATACCTTAGGGCATTAGCGGTCACCCGTTACACTACCCTAACCCTAACTGCCAAAACGGATTATTTTATAATGACCTGCACAGAGCTCTTTTAATTACTTCAGAACGGCCCACATTCTCTATGCAACCATGTCGAAGTTCCGTGTTTCTCAAAATCAACACGTTGCATGCAGAAAAAGTAACAAATTTAATTAAAGAAAGATATAATTTTGTAAAATTAAGAGCAGTATATGACAATGATAATGTGGTTCAATTTCAATCCTTTAAACACAATAGTTTTAAACATTTCGCCCTTTAAAAATCATAAAGTAATCTATTCAATAACTAACAGTTTCTTATTAAGTAGTCACGTAACAAATTTCCTAATTATCTGCGAAACTTCATCACTAATGAAGTTATAATACATAGGTATAATGACGGTTTGCATATAAAATGAATAATATGTATTCATAAAACGGTGTTTAGTCTAGATGGTGGCGATATCATAAATCATGAAAATAATTACTGGAAATAAAGAGCAATGAAATCTCAAATGCACAAATTATTCAAATAAGCTTATTGCAGAATGAACAATGCCACCTGCGAATCGTTAACTTGGCGCAACTAACAACTTTCTCGGCAAACAAGAAAAATCGAAAACCATATCAAGAATTACTGTGGGGGACTTGACCATGAAACCGTTTTATTACTATTTTATTGTTCTTGTGTATTGAATATCGTAGAACTTTATGCGACCGTCTAACCATACATTGCATTTTATTTCGACTATTTTTCTTTCCAACTGCCTATTTTACGATTTCCAAGTAGACTTAAAGCGTTCGCTTGAGTCCTGAGCTCAATTGCAGGAGTCATAAAATCTTCTAGAATAATTTTACCTTTTTTATTTCCCACCCCTAACATAGTAGATAGAAAGTTTATAAATACACTCATGGCGTCAATAGACAAATGAAAGGTGTTCGTACGTCGAAACATCCCCTTTTTTAAAATTTTATCAGAAACAGTGACGTGCGGATAAATCTTAATTCCCTATTGACACACAATAAAACACTGTCTCGTCCTCCAACACGTACAAGCAAAAAGGATGTGACCATCAATTTAAGGATCCTCCTAAAGAGTCCTGTTGCTTTGAAGTATCGTGTCGTATAACTTCGTGTAAACTTATTGGCGAGTGTAGGCAACCTACCGTACGGAAGGAAACGTTTAATGGATTGCCTACCCGTCACATTTTCCTTATCTACACGTCACAGCATTTTTTGAGAACTATTTTATATTGTTTTATCGTTTAGGAAAATTATTATAATACAATACTGATATAAATGGCAGGTTACGAACCCTTACTCTTACCTTGGCACCAGATTAGTCCCATTTTTATTACAGACATGCACTTATTGATATTCCCGAATCTAAATGAGCTTTACTATCTTTTCTTTGACAGAAATTTGATTCTTAAAGATAAGAGTGGGCACTGGGCACGTTACAGTAGATTATATTATATTATTAGATGAGACATTGCTCCAGTTTACTCGTAAATAGAAAGGTCTGAAAATGTAATACCAATTACGTTCGCAAATTCCATAGCCGCCCATGATTCTGAACTAACACGCAAATGGTACTACATTTAAATACGTACACTTAATCTATTTGCACTAAGTGTACCTAAGTAAACATAATATTACCGACCTACTTCCACCCACATTAAATCAAATGAAAATGTTATTAAACTGCCTCATTTGCACTCGACAGTTAATTTCAAAGGTCACAGTTTTATTATCATGCTCGGAATTGCTTCACATCAACAGAAAGTTCAAACGATTCCGATGAGAATATATATATATATATATATACGGTCCCTTTGTGTTATTATTAGAATAGTAAGATGTATTATTTGTTGTAAAATGTATTTGTTAAATAAGTTGTAACATACAACCCATACAGGGTCGGTTCAGTAAATATTTAGGCAACTGTACACGCATACTACAGAAGTATTGGTATATAGGTAGAGGAAGGTCTCAAGTTTTCAACGTTGCCAAGCTCAGTTTTCTCCGATTTTTTGTAAAATTCTTCAAAAATTAGCTCTTTCGCATTCGGAAGTTTCGAGGGTACTTAAGACGGTTAGTACCTGATATTCATAGTCGTGGGGTTGACAACTCTCAGTGTCCTACATCAACAAACGTGGGTAGATGTGATCTGTGGGCAAAATTTGTTGAACACAGATCGTTATTAGAATATCCGGAGGATTGCATGGCCTTTAAACTTTTCGAAAGCATTTCAAACTGAGAAAAAAAATCTTTTTCATTTTTAAAAGAGAAGATCGCTTCCAAAACGACACTCCCAACCATAACGGACTAAACATCTAGAGGTTCTTGCCAACATTTCTGCAGCTCTCCTACAGTCTGGACCCTGGCCCGGGTCAAAAGCGCCCTTAAGGATCGTTCATTGAGCTTCCTTGACGAAGTGTGCCAATGGGGAAAGGAGATCTCCGGGTAAAGTAAGTGTTGCATAGATATCTATACTTGGCGAAAAAATGGATTTCGAGTCTGTAGTAACTGCATTAGTTACGATAATTTCGAAATTTTATTATATTTTGATAACATCTGCCCGTTGACTGTAATTTAAAAAAAATATATCGGAGAGTTGGGCGGAAGGCCCTCTTCAGCCTCTATTATGAATAGCGGGAATGGGTACCTAGGTGTTGATTGGGGGGAGAAAGATGAAACGAACGAAATGAAGACAGAAGAGAAGTGGGACTATCTGTGGAATATTACTTACTTACCCAGCATTTGCCTAAATAATCCAAGGAAACCACAGAAAAACTTGGACCAGAGTAGCCGGCCCCGAAACTGAACCGGTGACCTCCCAAATGCTAAGCAATTGTCTAGATTCTAGACGACTATACCATGCCGCTCGGTTGGTCGTTGGTTGGAATTGCTTCCTAACGTTTCGCTAGCACGAGTGGCGAGCTTCGACAGAGATTCTTTCATCTCTGATGCTGGATGTAGTTCTACGTCGTAGATACCCTTTCAAGTTATTTATAGAACCACATCAATGCAATAAATTTCCAAATTATAGACAAAATGTTTTGACTTCTATTTGAATTTCTTGATTATTTAATTTCTCTTTCAACACTCTTACCTTCATTAGAGACAAGAACAACACAAGAATTCTTGAAAATCAACAGTCTTGTGAAACTATTCTTCTTCTTGAGGAATTTGAATCTTGTTGTAGTATTTAATTCATTATTCTTTAAAGAATGATGTAACAATTTAGTAAAATCTATTTCATAATAACAAAATATAGTAATAAAAACTTATACCGTTCTACCATTCCTTATAACGCCTATAGTGGACTATCTGAAGGTATCATTATTTATTGAGAAAATATAAAAATATAAAGGCAAGCGTCAAGTAAAGATCGCTGAGGTAAGTAATACAATCCAATTAGTTCCATTAAATTTATTAAATTACATGCTTCGTATTCAAGGTCCCTGGGATAAAACCAGTTTACTTAATTTAATTTAATAACTACCAATACTATACTGTTACTAATAAAATACCTTGATGCGAAAAAATTGCGACAAAGTTAATTTAATAGGAACGTATTTACTAAATATATCTACTACTTCTATTAACAATTAAGCAGCAAAAGAATTCACAAAATTGTCTCCTGTTCTTTTTTTCTAATGGGGGAGAGAGGAAGCTTCTACTTCTATTTAACGGGTCCTTCATATATTACGTCACACCGCCAGGAGAGAGGGGATCTTAATGCAGCGTAATGAAGTGTGGTAATGGGGAATAGGAGGTGTATCAGGATAATGTGACGTTTGCATGGATATACAGAGTGGATTATTGAAAAGGAACCAGAAAACTTATTGTACAGAAAAATTCAAATTTCGGAAAATATCTCAATCAAGTCAATGTTATGTTTGTTTGCGTTCATAACACGGAGCTATTTCTTTTTACTAAACATTTCTTTATACCGAAGGAACCTTATTAAACTTTAAAATTTAATTAGTAACAGAATCCCTACAGATGGCGTCCTACATATTATCTACGGTTGTTTATTAAACCAAGTTTCAAGAGCAGCAGCTATACTTGGTTGGTGTTCCATGGTTCCATCGAGACCGTCTGCGACGTGTTGATGAGATCCAATCAGTCGAAATCACGAACCACGCTGACGATGACGATTTCGGCAGAACGCTTGCCAACAACCATTTAAGGTCGACCTAGCTTTGAAAAAGGATATCTATTAACACAGAAATCGTAGTTATATCATTTCTTCCCTCTACGCAACTAATCCAACACTTAAAATTTAAATAAGGAAAATGGATCATGCGAGTGTAAAGGTCTTCTTTTCCTGATTCAACGCAAAAATAATTGGAGAGTTGCTGTGATGAAATAAATTTTGTTTCATGTAAATTGAGGAGGATTTTCGAGGTTGAGCGTTTCGAAAATAAATAATTATCTTTGCAAAAATTTTTGTGTTAGGTTTAGAAAGTAGAGATATTTGGAATGGTATATCATAGAACTTCTTTTCCCTACTTAAATTTTAAGGAATTGATTAGCTATGAAGAGGGAGGAATTGTCATGATAGCCGTTTCTGCATTAAAAGACGTCCATGTTCAAAACTAAGTCGACTTGTTCAAGGTTTTTTTCCGAAATCTGTTTTTTTCTATACAAAAAGCTCTCTGGCTCGTTTTCCATGATCCACCCTGTATTAAAATCAAGTTTTTAACTCTAAAAATCTAACTTCTTGTCTAAACTGAATTCCAATTGTATGTAAATATAATAAGACGTTGTCAAAAACAAAATTGTCTTTAAAAGATAGTTAACCAAAATAGTGGAAATGTGAGTAACAAGGGAGTTTGGTGTATACCCAAGCAACTTGAACAGCAGTAATTAAATGCCAAAATTGGGACAATATACAAGGTAAAGAATCACCAAATAACATTTTTTTTTTCAAAAAGTATGAATTTATCTTAAGAGTTAAAATACCGTTATTTTTGAAATACATATTTAAAAAAAAGTTGTTTTTAATGATTCGTAAACATACCAATTTTGAACCAGATATACCAACTTCAAGAAAATTTTAATTTTTACTTTTTTCATACCTTTTATGATTTTTCAATGAATTCAAAATTGTCAGTTACGGGGATGTATTAAAAAATAGGGTGAAGAATCTTTATTTGTCACAAAACTACCGCCACAGTTTCGCCCTGTTAAAAACTAGCCTTGGTAAAGCCCGTTACCTTTGAGCGAAACGGGGGAAGGGGTAGTTTTGTAAATTGATTACTTGTGTAAAACATTCTTAAGATAAGTTCATATTTTTTGTTAAATCGGTTTTAGGCCTTGTAGAACTTTTCCTAAAATTAAAAACAAAAAAATTTTTCATTTGTTTCCAACAACGATTTAAACACCCTGTATGTACACTAAAAAGAATCGGTAACACATTATTGCTCGCAGTGTGGTTAAGATTGCAATACTGTATTCGAGATGCTTACCTCCATAATCATATTTGCCTATCGCTTCTCACCATATTCAAGTTAATTCGACGCCAAATTGAAAACCGCTGTCACGTATGCAAATTCGTTAACTTTTAATTAATAATGTACAGAAATAATACGCTTTGGTTAGGTTAAATGTACCTGCACCACAATTTTTCGATACTTTATGATAGTAACTGAATTTATGTGTTAATATTGTGCCCATATGTGCATATAGCGTACCTACAGATAGATTTTTATAATGAGTAAAGTTGTCCTCGAACCAATTCTCAAATATCCAATACTGTTACTAGATACACAAATTGTCTGCTGAACACGATTAAAATTACTAAAGTAATAGACACCTATCGTTATCGCAATTCGTTCTCATGAAACATTGCACCTTTTCTCAACAGTCAGCTAGCTTTAGATGTAGGTACTTTTATATTAAAGTAATTGTAGGCAAAAATACTGAAAAAAGTAAATTTATTCAAAATACAATAAATAATATAAAAGAATAACATTATAATGTATCATTAATTTTTATATTTTACTATTGAATTTAAAGAGAGTTCCAGTTTTAGTCGCACCGTTCGTTTCTTGACCGATATATGCACGATTATGACCTATGTCAAAATGAAATACTTACACAAATACTTAATTTAAATTGGCAATGTAAAACATGAAAATAAAATAAACGTAAAGAAGTTAAAAATTAATTGCATTTATGAGTGTAACTACAGAAGAAGAATGAAATCTGAAAACTACGAAGAGAAACATGGGACGCCAAACTTTTTTGATCATTGACCCCTAGGTATAAAATTTTTCGCAATCTCCATCGACTCCCATAAAAGTAATTTTCTGTTAATTACAATAAAACTTTGTTAGATACTGTGTCGTACATTTATTTTATGTTTTAAACATTTACTAAATCAATAGTACATTGTGTAACAATAGTTTTATGAAAAATATATTTTATTAATGATGAAATTTAAATATCTTAATATGTATTAAATAATAAATAATTATAAGTAAAGTAACTAGAGATTTATTGCTTCTTAATCCATGAGATGGGGGTGCCTGGTGTTTTTTTGCAAGGTTCGCTATATTGGGTTCAAAATTGGTAAATTTTAATCTTAAACCCTCTCCAAACTCCACATTTAAGTTATTTTTGTACTTAGTTAAGATTGAATTTACCTACGTGACTGAAACCGGCTTCAACCATATAGGAACTTGGAAATGCTAGCATAAATGGCGGAGCTATTTCTTAAAGTTCTACATATTTTTTCAATTAAGATAGGTATGTGTGATTTGCGTATTAAGAAAAGTTTTTTCTTCAACCCCTAATCGACCCTTCCGATTCAGATCGACTCCCGCTTTTGTTAAATAGAGCCCTGGGGGTCTATACAGGGTTATTACGCTATACGGCACGGAGTATTATGGCCAAAATATGAAAATTTCAAAAACTATAACTTTTGGGTTATATAGGGGTCTATTATGGTTACCTTTTAAAATTATTATCATATTATACAGGGTGTTCTAAATGCCCTAAAAGTATCAAAGTTATGTTTTTTTAAATGAAACCCCCTGTATATCATTGCATTTTTGGATTCTTCGATCAAAATAAGTGTTTTAATAAGGTTTATAACACCTAAACTTAAAGGTTTTTCAAATAATTTGAATTTTATCGAAATCTAACCTAATTTTCACGTTTCAAATACCTTAGAAGTATTTAAGTTATGTAAGCGAAATTTACAATGAAGTGTAACAATAGATAATATTTTATATCCAAATTATAATAAACTCGTCATCTTATACAGGGTGTCAAAAAATTAATACTACTTAAGTAAGAACTTTAAGGGGTTGTAACTTGATTAATTTAAATGGAACGCCATATTTTTTAACATACCAGCAGATGTATTGTTTAATTGCCTATCGATTGGTATTAGGGTATTCATAAGCCAAATCTTCGCGTTTTTTCAGGAAACGCTAAATAATTGTTTTATGCGCCATTTGGAGTTTTTTAAATAACAGTTCCAATGTATCTAGTTGCCTTTGGTGTTTATTGTCAGATGTTATTATTTATTATTGTGGTGTTGCTTATTCAAAATGAAAATTGATTCAAAAGAGGAGCGATCCTTGGGGAATGTTATAAGAATTGTTTATTGGCTTTTCGAGTTTATGCTCTAAGGTTTCCCGAAAGAAAACATCCTAAGCCAGCCGTTTTTGAAAGATTATAGGTCAAATTTTCTGCAACTGCAGTACCTATATTGTAGTACTTCATTACGTCCCGGTTAAAAGTGTCCATTGGCACAAAGTCGAGAAATGGACAGACAGGTCAAAAGGACTGCAAATAGACAGTTTTTTGAATACCGAGGAATCACATTAACTTGAGAAATAAAGAAGAAATTAAAATTCAGATAATTAAATGGGACCTCAGATCGTCACCTCACAAGTGACCTACAGTCATAAACACCATTCTGTTTTTCCAAAAACAGAAACAAACTAAGTAATTACATTTCACACAATTTCTAATTTTTTCCACTGCTTGCAATACAATGTTTGGCACCAAAAAAATGGCATCTGTCTCTTTTGACATCAAAACACATCGCAGGCAAAGCATACGAGTTACGAATCCCCTTTCTTTCCTAGTCTAAGGTTAATTGTAAAAAGTTAGATTTATTTCAATTTCCTTTGTGGTGGCATTTTTCTACTTGCCACACGTGTTTGCTGTATATATATGTTACTTAAGCTAATTTGCATTAATACTTTCATATTCATTTATATTAAATATCATTTTGTAGGTAACGTTAGTCATAGTTGTTTGTAAAACCGTTGGTATAAGTGTAATTGCAAATGTTTCTACCTATTGTAAATACTATTCTATTATCTTATTTTACTACCTCTATTTAAACAATCTTTTCAAATACTTCAACTCGAATTCTTGTGTACCGATACCCTTTTATTGTACTCTGTCTAAATTACTTTATTACTGGTACGCTCCTGTAATCCTCTAATATTCGAATTTCGCTTACTAACAGCATGACGTCTATGGTCACTATTCCTTTTCTAAATTGCACTTTAATGTTGGGTTCATTTGGTATCTAAGGGTCTTTAAACTTTCCTACAAGTTCTTGTAAGTATTCTGTTCAAATTTTATTTCTTTCTGATTGGCTCCCTTCTATAATCAAAATACTTCTAGCTCCTCCTTAATAGTTTTCATAATATTTTGTTTCCAAAAGACACGGGACTTCCGATCTGATCTTTCTACATTCTACACCTAATCTTCTCGCTAAGTCCAGTTATAATTAAAGTTGTATTGTTTTAATTGCGTTTTATTTTATTATGGTTAATTACCTGATAGGGTGATACATACTACAAACATAACAACTAAACCTTTATTAATAGTAATAGACCTATAGTTAAATAGCAAAAAAAAGCGGGCAATTAACTTTTCTATACAAGTAGTCTTGCAGCAAAAAACTGTCTTTAATAAGCGAAGCGAACTGTAATAATACCGGATAAACACCATAATATTTAATATCTAGACGAAGGCAACACAAAAGGAATTAGTTATGACTTTATAATTTCTACTCCAACGGCTTTATTAACATTCCACCTGCCAACGGTGCATTGATTATAAGACATTAATAAATGAATAAGGATGTTGAATTATTGCGTAAAATGTAACCATGGCAATTTAGACAATATACAGTCGATATAAAATAAAAAACAACGGATGTGATCCATCAAGTAGTTAAAGTGAATGGAGCAAGGAGACTTTATACAGGAGAAATAACTGTCGACGCAACCATGGTATTCTTTTATGCTAAGTGTTGGCAGCAGTGGGCAAGGCAAATATAATAATAACCATGTTGATGTATGCAGAAAATGCGCAATCGTACCCTGCACATTATACTTCACCATGGTTACCACCATTGCATTAGCCCTACCTAGAGTCCCTAGAAATAAAGTCTGATCACTTCACACAATGTGACCACAAAATGGCTGCTACTATTTCTATATCTGTTGTTACCTGTTCTCACATATCGCGATGTCAAACGTCAAGTGTTTTATGGTAAGGTGCAATTATCTGGTAATAATTAATCTACGTACTAAGCTTAATAGCTAACTAAAAGTTAGTAGCGTGATAGTCCGTAATTAAGCGAGACAAAAATGATAAACATAAGCTCGAGTAGCAGATCTTAAACTAATATTTGATTTTTAATAAAGGAGTTATTACTACAAAATACAAAATTAGAAAGAATATCACAAGAATAGGATGGAAAATGGAAAGGATTTGTAAAATTGAACAAAACATTAAAATAAAACTAGTATGTCTTTTTAATTTATTTCAATGGACAGTTATCCTTTAAAACTTCTTCCCCGAGATCATTATATCACTAAGAAAAATCCCCTAAAATACCCAAAAATCAGCGGCAGTGGCGTCGGGAAGCATTTTTGGGTGGGCTTGGCTTATTTTGTAAGGTTTTGTTGCATGTAATTTTTTTTAATATACTCTACAATTTTTTTTATGAGAGCTTCGAGCCTTCAAAGGCTTCAGGGTTTTTAGGAACCTCCACTGCTCTGCCCGGAGCATCTTAATTAAAGTTCTTTGTTTGACAAAATGGCGTCCGAGCTTTGGTTATTAAAATTCATTTTGTTTTAATTTATTCAATATTTAACACTTAACTTATTCTTATTGTTTTAACAATCAATAAGTAATAACGTTAAAAACTTCAGTAGTTACTTTATTTATGCTGACAACTCCTATATTACTGAAGGGACCCTTTTAAGGTAGACCTCGAATAAACATATCGGATCTTTTACAATATTATGTAAATATGTAAACCTATCCTCCAAACTTGAATACGTTATACAAAATTTGTTAGGCAGTTGTGTATAAGAGGGTACGGTTCCGTGAACGGTAAGCAGACGTGAAAACGTGACCAAAACGTGCTAAATGGGGTGACACTTCGTCGTTTGCAGTATGGAGTAGACGAAACGTTATAACTCAAAAGCTATGGGTCAATAGTTGTAACGAACTGTGCAATGCAAATTAGTCTGGCATTAAATTAATTCAATACACCTAATTCTATAATGTAAATTAGTGCTAGAACCACGTGCAACGATATAATTGCCGTGTGGTATAAATAAACATGAATGCATGAGCACGCTTATCTATACATAATCCACAATCACATGGACATGGAAAGGAGTCCAAAATGGTTAATGCGAAAATAAAACGTGCAACAGAATAAAATAAATAGTACAGCACATTGTAAAACAAAAGAACGTGCGAGTGTAACGTCTTTTCCCTTTGGTAATAAAATAATACGTAGGTACCCATAATATTAAATCCGAAGGTGTTAAAAATTTTGTACAAAATGTAAGTTATGATACAATTCTCTGTATATTAAATGTATTAAGTAGGTGAACGACACATAAAGATGCACATACACGTATTACAGAACATTTAAGGAACACTATGTATTTAGATATATACAATATACAGGGTGGTAGGCGGAGGATGTAGGGAATTTAGAAGGTGAAAACTAAGGTCCCAATGAGTATTTTTAACTACATCAGCCTTATTCATAGTCAATGGTTTAGTAGGATCTAAGTAGTCTACTAAGTAGTAACTACTAAGACGCTACTATCTGCATCGTATTCATAGACGTCAGTTAGTACGCTACTAGCTAGTAGAATGGTTTGCGTCGAAACTATTTGACAACGGCGCGAAATTGTAACAAATGACCTACTGAATGTGTAAATATCGGTATTTTTGACGTTTAACGGCTTAACCTTACTTTTAAGTTAACTTAATACAGTGCATGGAAGAGTTGTTTGTGTGTTTTTTCTTACTTATTTTTGTAGTAGTTATTTACGTTCAACATTCCGATAACAATTACTATAATATCGAAAAAATTATCAATTTAAGAAGTTACATTACAAAAAATACTCAGAATTGGCTATACATATTTAACACATATATACCTAATGAATAACTACCCCACAATGTACAAACTGCAACATCAACCCCATCAAAATAATGGGATATATCATCAACTGCCCAGGCAGGGCTGTAGCTAGAGTCGAATTTGAGGTAGGGCAGCATTGGTTACAGGTAGGGTGGAAGTAAAAAATTGATCATAATTGATCTGCCCTCGAAGCACGGGCTCCTAAATCAATCGCCATGTATATCATTGACCTAAGTGATGTACATTCAATAGCTATTCGTAGACAAATAATTTCTGTGACAGAGCATGAGCATGTATCTAAAAACTTTTAAATCCTCAATGATGGAAAAGGCGAACAAGATGGTTGAATTTCTAAATTTGGATGTAGAGATCCACGTCTGAGTGAGAGTGAGGGTGGGTGATACGAGTAAATAGATACGACCGAAAATACCATTTAGATCATATTTTTTCTGCAAACTTTGTGCAATATCAGAAGGAATACCATAGCTAACATTACCAACATGTGTTGACCAACCTGCTGCTATGGAACTAGGAGTAGCGATTGTATTTTGTGCTTCCACCTGCTTTGAGCATTGAGGTTCTTCATGGTCAATTTGCTCTTCAACTCCTTGTTTTTCTCCAAAGAAAACCCGTACATCCATCGCGAAATCAATGAATCTTCAATTTATAGCAATAAAAATAACAATTGTATCGATTTTTGACTAGAACACTTTTCCGTACATTTCACTTAACTAAACTACAAACAATCATAAAAAATCTCTAGTTTATGTTTTTTCAGTTTAAAAAGGGATTCTCCGTACCATAGATTGCAATATAGCCCATATTGCAATATATGCTACGGGGAATCCCCTCTGCATTACAGATATTATAATTAAATAGACCCATCGCTTCATGTGATGGCGCTTCAAATGCCGTCTATACACAGAACAAAGAATTATTATATGTAATATGAAATAAATGTCACAAAGTGTGGTATGTTCGGAAATGTTGAGATACCTACCTATCGCTACAATTTTTTTTTATCTCAAACTATGCACAAACAATTTAATTTATCTTAGTTTTCGGTATTTTTAAAGTAGGGCATTGTGATTTCAAGGTAGGGCATTGCCCCACAATGCCCCCCCCCCAGCTACGGCCCTGTGCCCAGGACTAAATACCCAAAGAAGAATACATAACAATCTTTCCTAATCGATAAAGGACAATTTAAACAACCCAGAGTTGTATAAAAATGCAATGAAGTTCTCGAAAGAAGAAATCAACTTCTAATATTAACAACCTTTATTTTGTCCGGTCTACAAACAGGATTTATTTCTCTCAGTGTGATGTGTTTACTGACAAATAAATAAATAAATTAACTTACTTATATTCTTAGCCTGAATAAATGACTAATAAATTCATCAATTTTTCATTTACGAATCATATTACCATTATCTAAAGAACAAAATTTTACTTGTTCACGCAATTAACTTTAAAATATACAAACAAGATGTTAATGGAATAAAGTTTGTAATTTTTCAGAAAAAACGATTGTAATAATTTTTAAAGGATAACTGCCCATTGAAACAAATTAAAAAGACATGTACTAGTTTGATTTTTAATTTTTCAATCCAATTTTATAAATCCTTTCCATTTTCCATTTTATTCTTGTGGTATTATTTTTAATTTTGTATTTTGTACCAATAACTCGCTTCTTAAAAGCCGTAGATTAGTTTAAGATCTACCACTCGAGGTTATGTTTATCATATTTCTACCGCTTAAACATAGACTACCACGCTATGACCACGCTACTAAATTTCTTAGTAGCTACTAAGCTTAGTAGTCTATCAAATGTCACTATGAATACGATTTTCTTAGTAGGCTCTTAGTAGCTTGCTAGTAGTCACTACTAACTGACTATGAATAAGGCTGCCATATATTTAGTTTAGTGCAAGGTCTAATGGTTTTTGAGTTATTTTATTTTTTAATATTTTCGAAAATAATACCGATTTAAGCCTACTAAAACTAAATAAAATACCACGTGTTATGATATTTACATTTATTTTATGGTTTTGTCATCCACATGAGTTCAATTATCAATACAAATCATAAAAAAGCTTATACAGTAGAAAGTAATAAAATAAGCTCAAATTTTTACATGATATTTATCTTTTAAATTTTTGTTTTCAATATTTGAAGGCTCATAACAAAAACAATTAGAGTGGTAGTGATATTAAAATAATTTCAAAAACTTCTTTAGTTAATACTCTTTCTAAAAAGTACAAACTTCTTTCAAAAAGTAACTATACATAAAAAATCAATCATTTTTTTTGTAAAACGATATTGCTTTCAAAAATCTTACAAAATAAGATAACTCAAAAACTATTACACTTTGCACTAAACTAAATATAGTTAAAAAAACTCATTGGAACTTCAGCTTTTACCTCCTCAATTCCCTACATTCCTCCGCCTACCACCCAGTATATGCCTTTAAGTAGTACATATGTTACCGGCAATCTGTATAATCCGGTATTCTATACAATACCTAGGCAATGTATAGAATACCTAAAACGTGCAGGTAATGTATGAATATTTCGGAAAGTAAAGGGCTTAGTGGGTTTCCCATTGCAAGTCCCTCCTGCTGTTCATAAAATGTATTATTAAATTTCAGGTAGTTTTGCTTCAAACACATTTCTAGTAACGTGACCAATTCGATAATTTTTACTGGATTTACCTGAAATTTAATAATACATTTTATGAACAGCAGGAGGGACTTGCAATGGGAAACCCACTAAGCCCTTTACTTTCCGAAATATTCATGAATAATTTGGAAAAGATAATAAGTAACAGTATTTATTTCAAAGAATGTTTCTACTGGTATAGGTATGTCGATGACATTTTAATTTGTTATACAGGTACTGATAGACTATTCAATTATATAAACAGTTTACACCCTAAAATTAAATTTACTATGGAAATAGAAGAAAACAGTAGCATCAACTTTTTGGATCTAACTATTAAAAATTGTCACAATAAACATATATTTTCAATCTATCACAAAGAAACACACACCGATACGATTATCCATTCAAATTCTTGTCATCCACTATCACACAAATCAGCATTTTTTCATTCAAGTTTCCATAGACTTCTTAACATTCCTATGCCAGTAGAAAACTACAATCTAGAACTAAAAAGAATTTACCAGGTTGGCTACAACAACGGATATAGTTTTTCGTTTATCACAAATATATTAAACCAAAAAATTAAAAAACAAACTTTAAATTCAATTTACTCGATTTATAAAAACAACAAAAACACTATTTATAATAGTTTAACATACTTAGGCTCTTTCTCAACTAAATTGAGTAACTATATAAAAAATCTCACTAATAATTTTATTTCATTTAGGACAAACAATACCTTAGGAAAATTCATAAAAAATAATAAAGATATTACTAAAAAAGAATTAAGATCGGGTGTCTATTTGCTTAAATGCGGCGATTGTGATAAGGCATATATAGGCCAAACAGGTAGATCCTTCATTGAAAGAATAAAAGAGCACAAAAATAGTTATGATAAAAAAAACACTCAACATCAACTTACGCCGAACATTTATTACAAAACAACCATAGTTTTAATGAAGAATTTAAAATTTTGCATTTTGAAAACAAGGGAAAAAAACTAAATTTATTAGAAAGTTTAGAGATAAACAAGTTAAATAAAAAAGGCTGTATTTTAAACGACCAATTAGACTTAAACAAATCTCCCTTACTCAACTTAAATTTTCAACATTCAACTGTTTAATTTTCATCCCTTCCTCTTTGTTAATTTTAGTACGTATATAAGTCGGTTTGTAGTTAATTTTGATCGACTTTCCACAAGAGTGTAGACCGGGGGGGGGACAGCCCGCCCACCAATATTGGTGGGAATGAAATACCCAAAGTTAATTTTGATTTAGATTTCTTCCACCTGAAGAAGCCACTGTGTGGCGAAATAATTATTGTGGATTACAATTAATAAAAATTTTTGTAACTAAAACTTTGTGTTGTATTTTACTGTGTTTAATCATGGAGTTACAAAGAATAGTTGCATCAACGATTCAATTTTTACCTGAAATAACGTACAATACTTTATTATAAAGTACGGGTGGCAACCCTACTCTGTACAGTAGCGACTCTGCAATCTACGGGCAGGTCAGGGATTTGTCAAATGTAAAAAAAAGTGTTCTTGTCTTAAAAGTAAGATTTTATGCACTTCAAAATGTCACAATAGTTCCTCATGCAAGAATAAATAATTTGTTTTTACTTACTTGATTTTGATTAGGATGTAGACCTACTTATTATTTTGACAGAATTGTTTTGTTTCTTAAATTATTAATGGTTATTACTTACCTGAGTACTTCTAAGCAAATTACATTATGTTACTTTTAGCCAGCAGATTTTTTTAAGTTTCACGTTAATTTTATTGTGATTTTACTGTAGTAACACAAAGTTAATACTCAAGTGGTTTTTTAAAGAATATTTTATTGTTTATAAAAGTTTATTAGAACTTAACGGTATTCAAGTCTTAATACAATTTTAATAAAGTTAATTTTAAGTAATAGAACATGTTTCTTTTGCCCGTCATTTTATAGGTTTTGCACTTTGCCGGTGAACCAGCAGGTACTCTATACAATCCCTAGGAATTGTATACATTAAAGTAAAGTATATAATAGACAATAATATTCATAGTATTATTATTATACATTGCCTGGACGCTCTAGGTATTCTATACATTTCCTAGGTATTGTATAGAATACCTGAATTATACAGATTGCCGGTAACACATATATGTTCAACTTTTGGTTCCACAAAACCCCTAATCAAAAAATAAGCCATGAGGTATTAATTAGAAGCAACCAAAGATTAACAAATCAGTAAAAATTGAAAGTATAACTTTTTTGTAATATGTTTAAACAGTTTACTTTGAACTAGTTTAAGACTTTACTCTATCAGTCTACATAAACATTTACAAATCACAGTTATGGTATCGTTTTAAAATATCTTACGAAAAATAAAAACTCAGAAACATTTTCCATTTCAAATAACCTAACGACAATAGGCTGTTATGTAATTTTTAAAAGAAAACAAAATTTAGTAGTCCCTTCTAAGGTACTTTCCCTTGCCTGCCCTGTTTGTGTATTAAACTCTAAATAAGTATAATTAATCATGTCTTGGTTCACTTGATGAATATTAATAGTCACTTGTAAAGAAAAACACATGTTTAATTTTCACTAATTTTTTGTAACTTAACAATTGTTTCGCTACACTGTAGCTTCATCAGAATTAGATCATTACTTAAACCACAAACGAAAACATCTAATTTTATACTATTTTGGGTTAGGACTGTAAGAGGGGAGGGAGAAAAAATTGAGTAATGGGGAATTATTTAAATCTAATTGATCGTTTTGAATTTATTTATTTCCATTGTTTCCAATAATGATAACTTATTATTGTTTGTTTCTGTATGTAAACTAACATATATTTTGTATTATAATTATGATTTTCTAAAATTAGGTGTTTTGCGTAATTGGAATCTAGTTTTTTAAGTTTAAATGACCTATAATGTTCGTTTATTCTTTTTTTGAAATTTCTTTTTGTTTTCCCTATATAAATTTTATCGCAAGAACCAAAATTTAATTTATAAATACCTGATTGGTAATCTTTATCATTTTTATCTAAGATAGAAAGAAGAAAACAAATAGAAATTTCAAAAAAATAATAAACGAACATTATAAAAAAAATTTTTACAAACTTTAAATGTATTTATATCTAATCAAAAGCCTAAAAAATAAGTTTCAAGCTTCTATCTTTAAAAATTACGGAATTTCCGCACAAACTTTCCTTTTTCAACCCCTTACAACCCTTTTTTCGCATTAAAAAGTAGCCTATGTCCTTTCTCAGGCTCTAGACTATCTCTGTACCAAATTTCATTTAAATCGGTTTAGTAAATTTTAGGCGAGATTATGTAGCATACAGACAGTTACTTTCGCATTTATAATATTCCGCGAATTTATTTTCATACGTTTTCCCATGGGAATAAGATATTTTCCCGCAGTAAAACGTAGCCTATGTGTTAATCTAGGATGTCAGCTAACTCCATACCAAATTTTATTAAAATTGCTCCAGTCGTTTAGACGTGAAGAAGTAACAAACATACACACTCACAAACATTCGCCTTTATAATATTACTTTGATAAGTTAACAGACGTTTCAAACAAAATCCCAAATTCTTGCAATCCTATAATTGATTTTGACCCACACAGGACAAAATAAAAATGAATATCTGGACAAATCCAAATGTTTTGAAGAGGATAAATGGTTCTTCCAGGCCCCACTATTGAATTCATAAATAAATTTACGTAACGATCTCAAGGAAGAAACGATTTGCGTATCTTTAAGTTGCAATTAACAATAATAATAATTCAAAAACCGGAACCATTAAAGAAATTTGCAACTTTTCAAAATTAAACTAATCTAACCCATGTAACTTAACCAAACATTTTCTTGGTCTAATGTAGTTCGATTTGTATGTAAGTATTATTATTTTTCAAATTAAAAAATTAATACTTTGATAGAAACGAGAGTTCCCCCAGTTATGAGGGATAGGGCTGCATGTCCTCCAAATCCCTCTTAAAAACGACCCTGGTCCAAATGTTAGTAACTTTTAAAGAACACTTACCCTGATGCTTTAATCGAGTTAATTACATATGGTTGTGATATGCTTCTTACCTGTAAAAGAAAATAATTTATTAATAATACATTCGTGGCAATTACAAATTAAAAATCAATATATGTACATGTGGCAGTAAACGCATAATTTTTGTAAATATTTTTTATATTTAATTTCCATTTTATTTTTCTAACCTTGTAAATTTGTTTTATTGTGTTTTTTAAATACCGTTTCATTGTAAACTTCTAATTTTCTTATCTTGTGTATACTTTTGTTTCTTTTCCAAGTAAATTCTATCGTTCCACTATCACTTTCACTTACCTCTATCTCTTACTTATAGCTGATTTTACACTTAATTGCTTTCTCTTAAATTCTGTACTGTCCTATCTGCTCAATTCTACGTATTTCCACAACTAATCTCATTATCCTTATTCACAAAACTTTTCTTTTTATCACATCTGTTTTACTAGCAACTCTTTCGTATAAATACCTTGTAAATTTCATGTCTATATTTTTTCCTATAACGGCTTGAGGGGAAGAGGTTTTAGTCGGTAGGTGCCCTTCTTAGGGCAAATCCGACACTACCCAGACGCAACGGGCGCTAGATAGATATTTTCTTATTTTAAATGGAATGACATACCTTTTTTTACATTTTTAGATAGAAAATCTGAATTCATGCCTGCTTTATAGGAGGCACTACCCCAAAAATATCGATGGATTTTGAGTTATTTAATTTTTTTCAAAATTTTTGACATCTGCACGTTAACAATTATTTAAAAACCCGTAATTCAATTAACTTTTGAGATTTTGTTTTATAACTTGGAGCGATTATTTATAACTATTTACATTATCGAAAAAAAAATTGTGGTTTTGAACTAAAATGTCGGGACTCAAAGATTGAGGTTGACAAAAAACCTAACCAATAAATCCTACAATAGCCTAAAGTAGAGGGATTTTTGTTAGTAGGTCCTCTTCGAAGGAAAGCCAAAATTAACCAATCGTACGAATGGCTGGGTATCTATTGAAGATGACCATCAATTGGTATTCGGGATAACACTAATTCTATTCTAAATCCGCCTGATTTCCGGGTTTTTAGTAAGTCCATTAGGGAAAATTCTGAGGTAGTAATTATAAACACTTCTTCTGTTTTCTTTTAATTTGTCTCATGAGTCTCTCCTCAAAAAGTCACCCATCCATTTCCATTGGTTCTATAGGCAGGACCTTCTGCCCTATCCTCATGTTTTACGTAAGAGTGTAGCTTCAAACGAGTGTCTGTCCTCCAGAATTAATTGCTGGTGAGAAGGAAATGCAAAAGAAAATACTGTATTCAAATTACAAATTTTACTTAGACCTTTAATTCAAGGTACTTAATTAGACAAAATTATTGTTTTTACGTGATTTTGTCGTAAACACACAAAAGTTACATTATTTGATTGACTTTATATTATTAACTGATGTACAAGCAGATGCTCTGTTATTGGTTACCTGATTATAGATATGAGACAGATATAATTATTGTCGACTCAAACTGGAAGGCATAAGAAATTAACACTAGCGTCACGTAAATTAAGAAACTTTCTGAATCAGAACAACACTTATAAATAGTTTGAAATAACCATTTAGGTAGTATTCAAAAAACTGAAACGAACGTGTACTTTTTATGTTACTGTAAACAAAAGGAACAACATGATCGTAAAAACGTTTATTTTAATTTTGTTGCTTTTCCTATCATAACATTTTGACTGTAACATAACGAAATGCTTTTATTTGATTGGTTAGAATCATCAAATTACGGAAAGAAATGACAACACGAACGAAGCGAATATTGTGGTCATGTCCTTTCTTTTATTTAACGGGGGTTGTGTTGTCTCTGTATTTTTCCTTTTTCTTGAATTCGAATATTATATGAACGAATGATTCCCAATCGCACTAACGTACTTACTTCTGACATTTTTTTTTTTCGCAAACAAAATAATTTTGTCTTATTACTATGGTTTAGGTTTTTCACCATATATAGCTGCATCTCCGTTCTAATAACTATAAAGTATTTAAGTAGTTTTGTCATTTCTTTATGGCATTGTCAGGGAGATAGGTAATAAAAATCCTCAAATTTCTAACTACACGTAAATATACGTATATTTCAAGTTATCTAACGTTATATATGGTATGTATGGTAAATATAATCGAGTTTACTTTTACCGAGGCGCCTCATAGGGCGATTTTATTTTCTATTTTATTTTGAATGCTAAAAATACATCTCCATTAGTGAACATTTAACAGCATGGATCATTATAGCCAGCAAATATGTGAGCGCCGCCTAGCACACGCACACAAACACGTGCGTCCGCTCGTGATATGCGTGCTAAAATAGGACACGTTGCATGCAATAACTACTTTTATGATTCCCATATAACGCAAAAATTATAACTATAATGTTCTGCTAATAATCGTATTCATAGTTGTAATTAATTTTACATCTAATATTTGTAGACACAATCTTATTATACAGGGTACGGAATATTATGGCCAAAATACGAAACTTTCAAAAACTTTAACTTTTGGGTTATATGGGGGTCTATTGTGGTTACTTTTTAAAATTAATTTAATATATTCAGGGTGTTCCAAATGCCCTAAATGTATCAAAGTTATGTTTTTTTTTAATAGAACCCCCTGTATATTATTGCATTTTTGGATTCTCCGATCAAAATAAGTGTCTATTTTGATAGGGTTTATAATACCTAAACCTTAAGGTTTTTTAAATACTTTTAATTTCATCAAAATCTAACCCTATTTTTTATGTTTTAAGTACTTAAGAAGTATTTAAGTTATGTAAGCCAAATTTACAATGAAGTATAACAACAGATCATATTTTATGCCCCAATTATAATAAACTCGTCATCTTATACATGATGTCCAAAAATTAATACTACTTTTTTAATTAAATGTTTTCGAAGGTGTGATTGATAACACACAATTTTTATAGTCAAAAGTATTTATTTTATTTCCATAATAAAATTTAAATAAATTAATAAATATCTTTTGTAACGAACAAATAAATAATATTTCTATTTATCAGAAGTTCAAGGATTCTGTAAAAATTTTTGATGAACGGCGAACGTCACGTTGCCGTAGACCCCCCGCCCCCCCTTGTCACACTCAGCAAGACCCCCCCCCTTGTATGCGATCATATTTTATGGACGGCCCCTAAGCCAATGCAGACATTTTTGTCGACTTTTCACAAGGGAGCTCAAATTATAGCAGAATCTCAATTTAAGGGAGTGGAGTCAATGGAACTCTCAAGTCAGCTTTTTCATTTAAGGAATTGCTAAAAAATCTCATATGAGAAAATGAGAGAAAAACATCCCATTTTATTAAGTCCGATTAAGGAGGGAGAAGGGATTTAAATCATAGGAAAATACCTTACGTAATTAATAAACTTCCTGTTAATTACCTATGTCCAATAAATTTTAATAAATTGACCTCTCAAAGAGTCGTTCAATTTGCATTGAAGCTTTTGGGTTTATTTTTTTTTATGTTTACAGCTTCTAAGAGTCCTTTCACAAGAAAAAAATATATCTCATTGGAATGGTAATGGAGTAATAAGATAAGTGCCCAAGAGCTACTTCCAGCTATAAAGTGAAGGTTGGCTCAACTTCAAGGTTTTAAAAGATTTATGTAGTTCTATCATGAAATACCACTTGGTTAAAAATCCACTGATTTGCGAAAAAAAATCCATTTAAAGGGTAATTTAGACTTCGTTTCCAGATCCACCTACCTTACCCTACCCTTCTCTATAATTTTTTTTAGATTATTAAGGTACAGAGACTGATTGGTTCTTACCAATTACTCCCAGTTACTATCCATTCATTGTCACATTTCTAAAAAAAAAAAAAAAGACTTGTCGCTCTATCCACCGGCTTTGTATTAGAATGTTAGTGGAGTCAATCCGTTAACACCAATGGCAGGCCAAAACGAAATATGCAATTTTTCTTTGTTTGGTATGTAACACCCTAATTAAAAAATTACACAAGAAAGTTACAAGAAAAGTTTGACGGAATTATTTAAAGGCCTCTTTTTTTATTCTTTATAATTTCTTCCGTTTATACTTTCGTACTATTATAATTAGGGGCTGTTCATAAAATACGTCACGCTAAAATTAGTTTTTTTTTTTACCCTGTCCACCCCGGTTGTCACGCTGTGTCACACTTTCTGTGACCCCCCTGTAAATATTACGTCACAAAAACTAAACACCCCCCTCCTGAACATGATAAATTTTGATTGATAATACACAAATTTTTGATAGTCAAAAATAATTATTTTATTTTCATAATAAAATTTAAATAAATCAATAAATATCTTTTGTAACGAACAAATAAATAATATTTCTATTTATCAGAAGTCCAAGGATTCTGTAAAAATTCAGTAAAATTTTTGATGAACGGCGAACGTCATGTTGCCGTAGACCCCCTGTCCCCCCTTGTCACACTCAGCAAGACCCCTGCCCCCCTTTGTATGCGAACGTATTTTATGAACGGCCCCTTATTATGTGTGTTTCAATAAAAATATTAACGTGGACAAAATCACAGGCAATAAAACACTTTTTTTTATATAACGATTAAAATTAACCCAATATGTAAATTCATTTTACTCCAATGTTTGATTTACACCGGTTACTCCTACCATCTGATGGTTGAGGTATCATATACTTTTCATTAAAGATATTACAATCGATTACCTCCACAAGATCTATTAATTACCGCCGTTCTTTACATATGTAGATGTCACCTGCTAATTTAATTATATAACGAACGTGTAATTTAATCCCGTTGCATCGATAATTTATGATAGAATTTGTATGTCGAAAAATAGACTCGTTGTCGTATAAGGAAATATTTTTTTATACCAACTGTGTGCATTAACATCCTGTTAGATACGTGTAATACGTAAGTTATACCAACATTTCTTGCAACTGTCAAGCATGCATTGTCTGCAACTGCAACGGCAGGTTGTTTACAACTATTTTAAGGAACATGACCCAGTCTGTGAGACTCCAGAAATACCACACTCCATCTCACCACTAACTCAATGTGTACGCATGCAAGTAAGCAAAATTAGATTATTGCACCACGATTGTAATTCGAACTAAATAGGAACACGTTTAGATAGCAATGTTATACCTTGTATTTATTCATCATTAATTTCAATACCATATCAAGATCACTGAAATAATCAGATAATTTCACAAGAAAAGAAAATTCAACCTTTCAATTAGTATGTACCTACCTGTTTCACTATTTCAAGATTCAAGAATGCTGCGAAAATACGAGAAAACAATATATTTTATTTTATTTTAGTCAATAAAAGTGAACTATGGTATGATAAGGTATTTAGCGTAAAGTTTATTTATATATTATAAAATTATTTAGATTTCAAAGGTCCTGTCCTATTTTTATTATTTTTTAAGAATATATCCATAGACTTCTAGAAGGAGGGGGGTAATTAAGAATGAGAAAAAATTGCATTGTCTCCAAGATAGAGATATCAGAAAAGTAATGTAGAAAACAGAAAATTTTGAGAATAGATATGAGAAATAGAGGAAAACGAGTTCGAGAAAATGATGATAACTAATTTAGCAAAAAGAGAAATAGTTGATAAAAGAACGATTTGAGAAAAAGAAATGATTAGGAGAAAGGAAAATCGATAGAAAGAACGATACAAGTAAAAAGCAAAAACATGTATTAAAAAATAAGGAAAGGAATGTAGGTAACACGAAAAAGAAGAGATGAAATAAGTTGAAATTAAGAATAGAAGATTTAAGCAAAAGTCTATAGAATGAGGGATAAGGATAAAGATGAAAAAATAGAAAATTGGTATGAGAAAAAAAAAAACGGCGAAGACAGGAACAGGAGGAAGAAACCCAAAATTGGAAAAAGAGAAGCTGAGGAGACTGAAAAATCGTTAGAGTAAACGACAAAACTAAAGAGCAAAGAGATTAATGGAAAAATAAACTAAGGGATGTAGATTGTATATGAAACAGAAGAGTTGAAATAAATTAAGACTGAGAAGATCAGACGGTTTGAGAAGAAAACAAAAGTCTACAATACAAGAAAAGAGATATGTGGAGAAGGAAACAAAAAAACTGACATAAGAAACAGAAATTAGGAAAGGAAAAAGGCCTTAGAAGAGATGATGATAAGTAAAAAACAAATATCGAAAAATGAAACAACGTCATAAGGAATATTGTAATGCAAAGATATAATTGGTAAAAAAAATGTAATAAAACTCAGAAGACAAACTGAAGATGCCCATGTTGGGCGATACAATTGTTAAGATTATTAAAATAAGTTAGTGGAAACTTGTTTTATTACATTTTTGTACCTATTTAATATGAATTTCCATATAGTAAAGGCTGAAACAATCCACCAAAGATATAATTGTTTGAAAACAGATGAAGATTTGAGGAAAATACAAAGAATGAAATAATAAGGAGAGGAATGTAAATAATGTGAAAAAGAAGATGAAATTAGTTGAGATTGAGAACGAAAAATTTAAGAAGAATACAAACGTCTACAATATAAGAAAAGAGAAATAAGAAGAAGAAAAGTTACAAATTGGTATGAAAATAGAAATTAGAAGAGAGGAATAAAAATGTTAGAGGAAATGATAATTAGTATAAATAAAATATAAAGGAATGGAAAAAATAGGAAAGGAAAGCTCGTGATATGAAAAAAGAGGTACGTGTGTGCTATTTGAGAAGAGAAGATCTGAGGAAAATACAAAAGTTTACAAGACGAAAGTAAAACAAATATTTATGAGAAAAAAGAAATGATGAAATTTCCTATGCGCTAGAGGAAATAAGTGAAGAAAATATAAAAATTTTCATGAGAAATAGAAATTATGAGGATAAAAAAGGCTTTAGAAGAAATGATAATAAAATAAGTAAACAGCAAATATCGAGAAATGGAACAATTAGAAAAAGAATGCTGTAATACGAAAATACAGTGTTTTCCAAAATTTCATATTATTACTTTCAATAACCGCTCAGTTTGCCTGTGAGGGGACGCTAAATACAACAGAACAATAATTTTTATTAAATTATTCAAAACCGCTTGGTACGATTTCAATATCAACATCAAATACAAATTTTTGACGTGCGCATCAATTTTCTTAATGGACGACAGGGCACTCACATACAATTGTTCAGGTCTTTGGAGGGTTGTAAAAAAATTAGACATGCCTATTTTGTAGGTCTGAGAATCGGTTACTATGTATTTTTCATACTCCTAAGTGATAAGGGTTGTTAACCCCTAACTTTTTTATTTTTTGGACAAAATTTTTTATTTTGATTTTTTTATGATTTGGCATTAAAAAATACATATAACCATTAATTTTCATCGTTCTACCACCAACCTCCATTTTTTAATAGCGATATTAGTACTGTAATAATCTTCAACTCTCAGTGGTCGATAACTGATCAATTATTGCAGAACGAACAAAATAGCTCAAACCCCAACGCCAAAACACGACACTTTAGTTGTCCGAAGCACTTTTCGGTAACAAAGTTACCTTCTTCAGGGACTGAAGTGAACTAAACCTAAAAGAGAACTTATCCTAATATATACTGAGAGTTGTTAAGGTTCAGTGAACATGGTTCAGCAGCAATGGTGATGATGTTCAATGGACCTTGACAGTAACAAAAGATGATAATTAAACTAAACTAAATAGTGGCGATCCAGGGATAGGACCCTTGTCATTGTTAAGCAAAATTTGATTATTTTTACAAATGTATAAACTTTCAAAACTATCTAGTAGACAATTATTCCTAACTTCCTTAACTAATTTAAGATTATTAATATTAATATTATGTTCTTCAGTAAGAATATGTTGGGCAACACTAGATTTTTCGGCTCTACCAAACCGTGCATGAGCTAAATGCTCCTTGAACCTAGTTTGGATCGAGCGTCTAGTTTGTCCAATATATTTTTTACTACAGTCATTACAGCTAATTTCATATATCCCCGACTTTTCTAAGAAAGGAATTTTATCCTTGGGGTTACCGAGGAGAGTTTGAAGGGAGTTACCACTTGAACTGTAGGCAATGCGAAAACCAAGTTTACGAAAAATGCCTTCGAATCCTCGAGTAAATCTTGGCTCGTATGGCATAGTAATAAACTTGGTCTTACTAGTGTCTGTTTGAAAAGTCGAAGATCTTGAAACAGAATTCTTAAATTTAATCTTATTAACTAATTTATCAATGATGTTACTATTGTAACCATTGTCAATCGCAATTTTCTTAATTGTACAGAGTTCCTTATGATATCTACTTTTACTAAGAGGAAAACTAAGCAATCTATGTACAAGGAAATTAAAACTAGCCATTTTATGTTGAACACAATGATTAGAGTCGTTGGTTATAAATCTAGAGGTAATAGTGGGTTTTCTATAGATATCAAATTCTAAAGAATTCCCATTTCTTATAACCAGCGCATCTAAAAATGGTAGTTTGCCATCTTTCTCCAATTCAACAGTAAATTTGACCGAACCGAAACGTGAATTTAAAACGTCAAGAAAGTCTTGGAGACTTCTGGAGCTCAAATCGAAGATAACGAAAATGTCGTCCACGTATCTAAGCCATATTCGAGGAAAAAACTTTAGGTGGCTAAGGTCACTTTCAAAACGACTCATGAATAGGTCGGCTATGAAGGGTGATAAGGAATTCCCCATAGCTGTTCCTTCTTTCTGTTCGAAAAAGCAACCGTTTATTTGAAAATAATTTTGCCGCATGCACATTGAAGTTACAGTAATGTACTCAGCTACAACGTCATCGGAGAAACCATTTTCTTTAAGTAAATCCTCTAAATATGTCAAAGTAAGCGGAACTGGCACACTTGGAAAAAGGGAACAAACATCAAATGAAACAATAACCTCACTGTCTTTGAGCTTAATATCTTTGACTTTGTTTATGAATTCAATTGAATTCTTAACTGAAAAACTAGGTGGTTTAATTGGGAGGTTGTTGAATTCATTTGTCAACCATTTGGCTAGCTTATAAGTCGGTGAACCAATTGCAGAGACAATCGGTCGCACTGACTTACCTGGTTTATGTATCTTGGGCAAACAGTACATGCGGGGAACTGTTGGACCTGATACAAGTAACTTACGTTTTAATGCAGGAGTAATAATGTTGTGACATTGTTTTACAATTTTAGTGAATTCCGCAATCATACTAGGCAAAGGATTTTTATTTAGTTTGGAATAAGGTCCATTACTAATAAGGCTATCAACCCGTTCGTAATAGTCCTTTCTATCTAATATCACAACTTTATTACCTTTGTCAGCTTTAACATAAAAACAATCCCTATCTCTCAATTTTTTGATAACTTTTCTGTTAGCATTGTTAATGCGTGAACTGTGAGTTTTTAAATTGTTTTTTAGTTTAAGTTTGCAAGCCTCCCTGATATAACCTTTGGAATTGTCGTCTAGATGTTGAATTGAACTCTCAACATGCGCTACAACGTTTTCCAAGGCCGTAGCAGGAGAAGGCAAAGCAAACTTTAAACCTTTATTGAGCAAATTAATCTCAGCATTATCAAAAACTTGAGAAGAGAGATTTTCTACAATGTTTTCGACTTTCTTAGGAAGTGGTTTAGAGTATATACCTAACTTACGTAACTTCTTTCGGTGAATGTTCACCTTTTTATGAAATTTACAATCTATAGATAAGAACATCTTCCTTTGAAACTCACTCCATTGTACGAATTCCGAATTACTTAATTTATAAGTTAAAGACTTAAATAAGCTATACGCCTCTAATTCAAGTAGACTACGTTTAGAGTACAAGAAATCCAATTCTAAATCAAGCCATTTACGCTTAGCAAAAGTGGTTATTTTATCAATAACTTTACAATTACTTGAAACTTTAATATTCATAAAATCTGGAAAACGACAGTGACGTTTACAGGTTTTTAAGAATTGGATATCTGCACTAATTAATCTAATCTTACAACTAAGTTTATGATACCTGTTTAAATCCGATGACCGGGAAGCCATTACGAATGAAGACTGGAAAAACTTTGGCGGTTGTTGCAGAACGAACAAACCAAAAAACAACCGCCAAAGTTTTGGGATATTCTGGATAGTTCTAAATTCGCGAATATTCTAGAATGTTCCATCAAACGTGTAATATATTCTTACTTGGGCAACGCCGGGTATTGCTGCTAGTGTTTATTAATATTATAGAAAAGCTGTTTCTAAATTAAGTAAATAACAAACACAGATTTTATTGCACTTTTATAAAAACAAACTACTTTGACAAAACCGAGGGTAAAAAGTATTTAATTCAGAGTAAATATATGAAATTAAACTACGAACGTTGTAGATATAAGTACGAACTTTAAAACTAGCTCATGACTGAATTATAAAAAGTACCTACAGGAAAATCAAGGTATTTTTTTTTTCTTTTTTGCCAAACGGTTATTTTTGGAATTGTTTTTAAGGACCGCTACATTGAACAGAGTACGTTTTGTCCAATCGATTTAAAAAGGAATGCGGAAAATATGGCCAGAAACCCTGGCTTGACTAATTAGCCAGACTACCGTTCTCTTTTCGTCTCATTTTAATAATATTTTTTAAGAGGCCTTAAACCGTTAATTTTAGTCATTATTTTACTCAGCGGTAACAACAATACCTACATTAGAGATATAAGATGGAAAATTTTCTATAGTTAAATATTATCTACAATAAATTTCAGTGCTTGATATTCACAACCCAAGCAATTTATTTAAGGCTAGTCTAGTTGAAATTCAGTGTGTGTCTATTCTTGCACACAATGATTGATTTAAACCAGAGGTTTCCAAATTTTTTTTTTCTGAGCACGTGCGATTTTTTTTCTGTGATGAATCCCTTAACTATTATTAATTAAAATTCAAACTAATCTTACTAATTACAGTATGAAAAATGTTAGTTTTAGGAGTATAACTGAACACCATTTCCGGGATATACAGGATGTTCGGCTTCAGTCTTCCCTTTCGACGTATATCCGAGTTCGATTGGAACATCGTTTTGGATTTTTTTTCGAAAGGGTTTTCACAAAAACGCACCACTTTTAAATATTGTGACGGACGTGGCGTTTTGGATGAAGTTGGCACGCGCTGACTGCGAAAGTTGAGTGAAAGAAAGTTACCTATGACGCGTTCCAGAAGGTTCGAGAAAAAGTTGCTGGAAGTTTCGAGAATCACCTAGAAACTTGCACAACACTATATAAGGAACAGCGTTGGATAGTTTGACAGTTTTTAATAGAAGAGTGACAGATATAAGTTAGAAGTAAAGGAAAAGCGATTAGAAAGCAAAGTAGTTAGTGAATTATTGGTTTTTGGTGTACGAATTAACTAATAAAAAGTGTTGGAAAAATACGTGATATATAAATTACGTAACAATATGTTGGATTCTTTATAACTTCCAGTTATATCAAAATTTAACGTTATATTTGAAGGGCCTAGCTGGATAAGACAGTAAAAATTGCCCTTAAAGAAATCGAGACAAAAAAATATTCAGTACTAAAAATCATGATTCTGTAAAAATTTTCAGCTCCAAATACAGAAACATAAGTTAAAAACTATTCCATGATTGAGTGATGTAGGCTTTCATGGCCGGAGACAATATGGAGGTTTAATCTTTCCGGGTTCGTTGGCCATGGTCTAGATTGGTAGGTTTTGCCAGACGTTTCGTCATCAGCTGCGGATGACATCTTCAGTGGCTTGCTGTCAGCGAGTAGAGTACTACGACAGCGCAGACAGCAAGCCACTGAAGATGTCATCCGCAGCTGATGATGAAACGTCCGGTAAAACCTACCCATCTAGACCATGGCCAACGAACTCGGAAAGATCAACCTCCATATTGCATGATTGTTCGTTTTATTGCCGTATCATGGTCAAACTAGCGCCAAAAATATATTTTTTTTGTTGAAGATCTGTTAAAAGCCTTTAAGGCTATACTATGTTGTTAAGAGCTCGTAACCCAAAAAATTCTTATAATCGTTTTAAAAAAACTGGAGCGATGGCTTCTCGAGAAAAAAATTATAATGTGTAATTTAAGCCAGTTTTCCTCTGAAAGTAATCAATAATTTTTTAACATATTCTTAATAATTCAGTTAGGTATCAAGTATTTTTCTTTTTCATAGCGATGATTTTAAGCAGTTGATGTAACGATACAAAGAAAAGTTGAATAGCTATTAACAAAAACCTTTTTAGGGTTCCGCACCTCAAGAGGAAAAAGCGGAACCCTTATAGGATCACTTCGTTGTCCGTCCGTCCGTCTGTGAAGACTCTTTTTCTCAGGAACGCGTGGAGGTATCAAGCTAAAATTTATACCAAATACTCAGGTCTGTTGTCCCTTGGAGCTGTGAAAAAAATCAAACTTCTATGCCAACGCAATCAAAAAATACAGCCGTTTATACCGCAAATTTTCAAATCAAAACCTACAGGGTACTTCCACAGAATCTTCAAATTTGGTACGAAGCAACGTCTTATAGCACAGATAAAGGAAAAAATGCGAAAACCGTAGATTTTTAGTTACATCATATAATAAAAATATTTTTAATAATTTTAAAGTTACTACCCTTTTCCTCATGAACGCGTAGAAATATTAAATTGAAATTTATATCTAATACTCAGATCTATAATACTGTTACGTAATTCACAATTATCACGTAATTTTCTCTCAACACTTTATTAAATTCAACTCTATAACAACAACGATTCAATAACTATTTCGGTAATAACAACAACTCTATAACTATTTCGCTCGTCAATCGTTTTATCTTCTCTTCTCGGTTATATCTATCGCTCTCTTCTATCAAATACTGTCAAACTGTCCAACACTGTTCCTTATATAGTAGTATGGACGTTTCTAGGCAACTCTCGAAACGTCCAGCAACTCTCGGACTTTCTGGAACGCGTCATAGATTACTTCCACACAATGTTCGCAGTCGGCGCTTGTCAACGTCAGAATGACACATCTGTCACACTGCCCCCCCTCTAGCGCTGATCGTCCCGATCAGTTTCTTCCACTGTGTATGGAGCCAACCGGTCGAGGTGTACAACTTTCATCTTCAATTTGGGGCCTCGTTGTATCCTATAGACGACATCGTTTATCCGGGTAATCACTTTGTACGGGCCCTCCCAATTCCGTTGTAATTTTGGGCACCTTCCTTTCTTGCGAACTGGGTTATAGAGCCATACACGATCGCCCTCCCTGAATCCAGTGGAATTCGCTCGCTGATCGTAGCGGGTCTTCATCCGGTCACTTTCGAATTTTATTCTTGTTCTGACGGCTTTATGGATGGTGTTAAGCCGCTCGCGTAGTTTAGACACATAATCGTCCGTGGACAGCGAAGAATCTTCAGGTCGACCAAACATTAGATCAGCAGGTAGTCTCAGTTCTTTCCCGAATAGCACGCAGGAAGGTGTCTGTCCGGTGGTCTCGTGTATGGATGTCCTATAGGCCAGAAGGAATAAGGGAACGTGGCGATCCCAGTCGGTCTGATGATCGTTCACGAACATCCTCAGGTTGTTTTCTATAGTTGCATTAAATCGCTCTACCATGCCATCAGACCGAGGATGCAGCGGAGTCTTCTAGTTTTCCTTATTCCCATCAATTCACACACTCGTTGGAATATTTCTGATTCAAAATTTCGGCCTTGGTCAGTGTGAATCTCCATTGGAACTCCATATCGGCTGATCCAGTTGTTAATTATTGCCTCCGCCACGGTGGTTGCATCCTGGTTGGAGATTGCATAGGCTTCCGGCCACTTGCTGAAGTAATCCATCACAACGAGGATGTAGCGGTTGCCATCTTCAGTTCGAGGAAAGGGACCAGCGATATCCATGGCTATTCTTTCGAATGGCGCTCCGACGTTATACTGGTGCATTTTTCCTCGTGTTCTGGTTCTCGGACCTTTGTTGGAAGCACATACTTCGCATTTTCTACACCAGTCTTCCACATCCAATCTAGCATTCACCCAATAATACCGTTCACGTAGTTTCTCTAAGGTCTTTTTCACCCCAAAATGTCCACCTCCAGTCCCAGCATGCAGCTCTTTTATTACTTCTTTCGTCTTTTTCTTGGGCAACACAACTTGTAATCGCTTCTTGGTCCCGTCCGGACTTTTCCAGATTCTTTTGAGGACTCCATTCTCGAGCTTCAGGGAATCCCATTGGGCCCAATAACATTTCGTAGTAGTACTAAGGGGGCTTACGTCCGCCCATTTTGGTCGAGATTCTCCTGTCTCTTTCCATTTCATGATAGGCCCTAGGTCATCATCGGTTCGCTGTTCCTCAATCAGCACTGCGTCTTCCCAATTCTCTTGTCTGTCTACGGTGGTATGTAGGCATAGAACTTGTTCTACCTCTTCTTTTCGTTCCACCGAAGAATAATGCTTGCTATTCCGTGGGCATAATCGTCTTGACAGGGCTTCAGCATTACCATGGTGTTTTCCTGGCCGCTGTTCAATTTTGACATTATATTCCGGTTTGCTTCTTTCGGCGATTGGCGTCTGTATTCTTCCAGATGGACATCCGCAGCTCAGGTGCCCCGTACGTCTGCACTTCCAACATGTAATTGCTCGTTTCCTTTTGTTACAATCGCGTGAAATATGCCCATATTTGTCGCAAGTCCAACATTTGAAATTGTATTCTTGTTTACTTCCTTCGGCAGCTGACGTATGTCTTCTTCCAGAGTGACAGCCGCTGCTCAAGTGTCCCGTACGTCCGCAATTCCAACATGTAGCTTCTCGCTTCCTCTTGACACAATCGCGTGAAAGATGCCCATGTTTGTGGCAAGTCCAACAGCGTGGGCGCTCACTCATCTCTTCTTTCGGTTTTGGAGACATTAATTTTTTAGCTATTTTTACCATTTCTTGCCGAAAAATCTCGCCATCCTCTTCTAACATGTCCTTTGGATGCTTGTTTGGCTGCTTCATATTCCAGCGCATGCGACAATGCTTCGCCTGCAGTTTTATGTCGAGACATGCGCAGGGCTTGCTGTATTTCGACATCTCGCACTCCATCGACAAACATTTGGGTAGACAGCTGGTCTGTAAAGTCTTGAGGGGCACTGGGATAAGCCAACCGCACAAGCCTTTCGGCGTCCGCTTCGAATTGTTGGAGGCTTTCGTTGCTACGTTGATAGCGACTTTTTAACTGCGCCTGGTACATTTGTTATAGGTGTTTATCACCATAGCGCATCTCCAATCGGTCCACTAGAATTTTAAAATCGTTTTGTTGCATTTCTGGCATACCTTGCAGAACGTCTAGAGCTTCCCCACGTAGCGCTATGATCAGGGCAGTGGCTTTCTCCGTTTCGTTCCATTCATTTGCTTTGGCAGCAGCGTCGAATTGTTTAAGATAGACTGACCAAGAGATCTTCCCATCAAATGTTGGTGGTTTTATTCTCGACATTCTTACACTTCCTTCTTCGGTTTTGTTTAGTTTTGGGTATTCTTGAACGGATTCTAGATTGGTCTTCATTTCGTCTAATTCTTTTTGAAACTTTTTGTGTACGGCCTTTAACTCTTCTTGAACTTCTACTCTTACTTCCTTTATCTCTTCTTGAACTTCCACTCTTACTTCCTTTAACTCTTCTTGAACTTCTACTCTTACTCCCTTTAATTCTTCTTGAACTTCTACTCTTACTTCCTTTAACTCTTCTTGAACTTCTACTCTCACTTCCATTAACTGTTCTTTCAATCCTTCTTGCTCAATTTTTATTGCTCTCATATCTTCGATCAATTTCTCTTGACCTGCCTTAATTTCTTCTTGACCTGCTTTAATTTCTTCCTTCATTTCTTTCTGGCCTGCCTTCATTTCTTCCTTCATTTCTACCTTCATTTCTTCCTGACCTGCCTTCATTTCCACCTTCATTTCTTCCTGGCCTGCCTTCATTTCTTCTTTCATTTCTTTAAGCATTTCCATCAAAAATTTCATCTGCTCCTGCATTTTTGCTGCTTGACTTCTTGTTACTGGCATAAATCCTTACTCCTGACACCAATTGTTTCGTAATTCACAATTATCACGTAATTTTCTCTCAACACTTTAATAAATTCAACTCTATAACAACAACGATTCAATAACTATTTCGGTAATAACAACAACTCTATAACTATTTCGCTCGTCAATCGTTTTATCTTCTCTTCTCGCTTATATCTATCGCTCTCTTCTATCAAATACTGTCAAACTGTCCAACGCTGTTCCTTATATAGTAGTATGGACGTTTCTAGGCAACTCTCGAAACGTCCAGCAACTCTCGGACTTTCTGGAACGCGTCATAGATTACTTCCACACAATTTTCGCAGTCGGCGCTTGTCAACGTCAGAATGACACATCTGTCACAATACCTTTAAGCTGTAACAAAATCAAACTTCTATGTCAACGCAATTAAAAGAAACAGCAATTTAAGCCGCATATTTTCAAACTCGCAACTACTCGCAAGGGAATCAAAACCTATAGGGTACTTCCAGTGGATTTAGAATCTTGAAATTTGGCATTAAGCAATGTTTTATAGCACATATAAAGGACAAAATTCCGAAAACCTTAAATTTTTAGTTACATCACATATATACAGGTTTGTACGGCCGGTATTTTTTTGGTATGTAATTTGTGATATTTAAGACATTTCTCAATTTTAACGAAGGAAATAAAACACAACTGTTTAAAAGTTTACAAAAACTTTTATTTTATCACCTGATCAAGCCTTTGTAAGGTGAAACGATTCGTCGTGATTTATTAAAAAATTTTGTTAAACTCTTAAACAGTTGAGTTTTATTTCCTAAGTTATAATGGAGTTTAAACATATTAGTGGCTATATAAATAAGACACTCTTGTAATTTCCACTTAATTTTATTATGTACTTATTATTACATTATAAAATTCAGTGGAAATTACAAGTGTTTTATTTATATATTTTACAATGAATTTCTATCAAGTAAAAGTAGAATCAATCAATTATATTAGTGGCTATTCAATTAAATATTTCTCCATTTCATTCTTGTTTTATAAAACACGATTTGGTACATTACTAAAATGTTGAGAACATGTCAAGAAATCATCAATTTATTATTAGATATCAGTTAGTTTTGAAAGATAATGTCGATAAAAACCTGCAATCGGATTGAATAAAAAAAAAACCGAAATAATTCAAAGAATTAAGGTAGGGTTGTATTATCATCAATATCAACTTCCGATATACCCGGAAGTAACAAAAATTCGAAAACTATTCAAAATGATAGGCCTTTTGAAAATCTTTTCGATCAAAATTACAAAGCTGTACAAAAAATAATAATGCAAAACAGTACTCAAAACTTAGGGGTGATTTTTTTCATTATTTTACATAACGTTTTATATATTTTTTGTTATTATTACATTATTAGTTTTTGCCGAACTTTACCTTCTTACTAGTCATCTTCTGTATTTTCTTATAGTAGGTATATTTGCAAAATTTAATTTCTTCTCTTAAACAATTTTTAAATAAAACAAAACAATTATTTGCCCTTTCCCAAAATTCCACAAATACAACTAAAACCTCAAACATGTTTTGACATTCAAAATTAAACTCTGAAAGTCTTTGAGTAACCATTTACGAGTTGAATTGCGTTTTGGATATTTAAAAGGGTGTAGTATGATATTTTGAATAGGTAACATTTTTTTGTTTGGTTCAGTTCTACAAAACTCAAGTAGATTTAATCATACTAATTTACAAATTATATATGTATAGCTATTCATCGGTGTTTATTTATTTAAGTCACAATATTTATATTTATAAGTTCGTCATAAGAACCCTTGACCCCTTTATGCAAATTTAAGCATACACTTATGCAAATAATGACCATGAACTTTTTAACTGAATACTATACATATATATGTATTTGTAATGTTTTATGATCATTGATCATTGGCCATTTGATAAATAATTATTAATATACTTCTCTTTTCAAAAGAAATTAACGACGATAAACGTGAAAATAATAAAAAATTAACAGACATCAATCACAAACATTTAACGATATAAATGTTTTTCATATTAAAAAATAATTGCAACACAATTATAGGTACGTGTATGATAATTATCGTTGACTAAGTAATAAAAAAGAGAAGTTTCTAATTGTTGCGTTTATTACATATAAATGTTTTATTCAATTTTATTATATATATTGTTACACTGTGTGTATATTCTGCTCTTATATTTGTATGGGTTATATTTGACTATCTCACTAATTTTATTTCATATTTCATTATTTCTGTTCTAATAATTGTATTATGCAAAAGAAATCACCGTTTCCTTAAAAACATTTGAATGATTTGTAATATTCAATTGAAAAGGATATCCCACATCGCTATCGTTTGCAAATCTGAGACAAATTAACCGCGTAGATATTATCAGATTATAAGAAGTGTTTAAATTGAAGCCTTTTTATCTCCAAATAGTCTGGTATAGATAGTTTTTAAAAAATAAAAAAGACGTAAACGTTTATAAATCACAATTAGACAAAGAGGGAAATACTGAATTGTGACGTCACAGTTTTATACCGCCATATAAATTTCGTTTGCAAGAAAGAAATATGTATCTCCCATAAATTACAATCACCGGATATAAACACACATTTGGCTGAAGAGGACCGCTAGGTCCTATAACGGCCTGAGGTAGAGGGGTTTTAGTCGGTAGGTCCGAGGACACCTTCCTCGGGAATCCGACACTACCCAGTCGTACGGACGATTGGGTGTCTGTAGATTTCCCCTCTTCCACGGAAACATTAAAAAAAAAACGGTCAGTTAGAACTTCTAATCTAATGGACATTTAATCAGGTTAAACATTTAAAAAAAAAACGCCCGCCGTTTCCACTACATAATAAAATACATTCCGCATTAAAATGTTTACCTGTTGGTTTAAAAAAAGAATTGAAAGTCTTAGTATAGTTGAAAGCAATTATCTCATTAGCACTTAGTTAATTAAACTTAACAACTGGGTTTTTAAGTAATTTCGCTTTCACTTAAAGTGTTAGACATTTACATTCACAAGTATTACGACCATTTTTGCATAATACAATTCACTTAAAACGTTTAACTAACTAAGGAAACTGAAGACACTATAACTTTACTAAATTTATTAAATTTGCTGTTGGAACTTTCGCAGAAATAAACTAACAAAATACTTCTTTCAGTATCACATATTCATAAAATCTGGAAATTGTTAATACCTCGAAAAATACGCTTTGGATGGGAAAATTGAAAAAAAATTATCAAAGTTGATTCCTCATACCAAAGTCCTTTAAGTGAGACAAAAATTAACTTTAAAATCCTTAATAGGAACTTCAACATGTGTATATTCTACATTAAAAACTACGTATGTAGCGTTTATAATTACCTACTTATTCTACCATTATTATTGCTCAATAAATCAAAACAGTGTGTTGTCTTTTTAAAGTGTTTATTAATTGAATAGTTTCGACCTTAACTTGATGAAAATCCATAATACAGGCACAAAGTAGATTTTCACAAAAATTTTATTATTTAACAATGTAACATGTTTCGCCACACAACAATGGTTTTGATCCGTCAATAATAAACAAAATAATTTTTTAAAAACAACAAAAACTAGTCTTGCAATCTATATACCCTGCTACAATAACTAAAAATAAAATATACAATACATTAACATATTGAGACCCACTTACAAATAATATTCGCTCTTCCTTAGAAAAATATGGTCTTAATTATGCATAGAAATCAAGCTTTTCAGTAGGAAAATACATAAAAAATAATAATAATAGAGTAGGTAAAACAAAATGCTCCGGAGTTTACAAACTGACATGTGGGTCTTGCCCAAAAGTATATATTCGACAAACAGGAAGAAATTTTCAAAAACGTATCTCCGAACATAAAAGTAGTTTTTTAAAAAACAAAACAGGCTAATTATGCGAACCACATAGAAGAAGATTATAATTTTAACGACAAATTTGAAATATTACATATCTGCAATAAAAGCAAAAAATTTAATCTCATAGAAAATTTAGAAATTAATAAATTTAAAAAGCAGAACTTAATTTTAAATGACCAGACAGAAGGAAATAATTCCCCTCTCCTTAATCTTTTTTAATGTTATGTCCACCCCCAAATGCAACCTAGTATTTAAGATGTGATGCGACACTTTAGGTTTAGTAGAAAATACTAACTGTCCGAAGAAGCCAAAAATTTTGGCGAAACATGTTACCTACATTGTTAAATAATAATGTTTTTTGTGAAAATCAACTTTGTGAAGTATTATTCCTGTTTATTAATTATTGTATATCAAAGTTTGTATTTAAGCAATTTTCATTCAATTAACCAACATGTAGGTACTTGATACTAGTTCCAAAGCTGCGATTTTATAATCATTTCTAACTATAAAACCTATCCTTGAAGATAGCTTCCACTACAAGGCGAAACGTCGGTGTTAGTTTTAGACCAAAAAACATTTTAGTCCCTTAAACAGCTTTGAGTTTTGATTTACGTAGCGTTTATTCTAAGCATTTTTTCGATTCGTGGCAAATGCGCTATAATCTAACAAAACCTAACGTATGTCCTTAGATAGCGCAAAGGGACTTTTATTTTACATTGGATCTTCATTTTTTATTAGAGATTCTTATTGCACATTATTCAAGTCCTAAGCCCTCCTCGGCAGTTAATTTTGGAATGTTGGATTTATGTAAACTCTCTGCGCCTATTTTTGACCCCTCTGCGAAACGAATTTCGACACGAAAATTTATTTTTACATTATTCGCAGATATGGATGATGCATATTAAACACCCTAGTTTTGCGGGAAAATAAATGAAATACCCTAAATTATTTATAACATATGTATACATATAAACACCAATAGGTACCACGTAGTAGGTACATTTCTATAGTATCAACCATATAAAACCTCAGACTTTGTTTTAACATTTCTGATACTAGATATATTTTTGTTAGTAATCTCTAACTAATTTATATACAGACGGGCTTACCCATACGCAGGGAATGTCTATTTAACTTCCCCACTCTTTTAAAGCGTACTATTAGGTAAATAAAACATATTTCAATACTATTCTTTTTATATATTTTCAACACAAAAAAATGCTAAACTCAAATTTTTAACATTAAGATTTTTTAGAGCCCTTTTTTAGTGACAATTAATTACCTGTATTTATCTCATGTTATATACTATTGTACATCTTATTTGTCTAGTTTTAAGAATTTAATTTCCAGTCGCATACATTGAACGGGTACCAGAAGGTACACGGAATCCATTTGTTCGGTCACGTAAAGTGGACATTGGAATTTCCAAATTAATATTATAGAATCATAAAGGAATATTTGTTATTGTAATAGCAAAAGGCCCATTTAGCACAAAAACTTAAGTTTGTAGTTTTCAAAATATTATAAAGAGAATTCTTCCTATAGACTCGCTGAGTTCACATCACTCACAAACAAATTTCATTCTAATTATTTTAAGAGTTTATTTTTAATAGACTCTCGGGGAACGATTCCCAATTTCATTATAAGACCTCGTGTTAAACTTGAAATGACCTCAAAAAATTTGGTATTCAGTGTCCCGAAAAGCCTATACATATCCTATTTGAGCCTTCTGCTCTTGCTTTGGTCAAATATTAACATGTGTTACATAAATTATTTTCACAAAGGTAGGGTATTTAATGTGCATTTATCTGTATATGTGAATAATGTAAAATCTTATTTTAATATCGTAATCCGTTTCACGGAAGGGTCAAAAATAGTCAATTTTTAATATTGTCCTTTCTAGGCCTCTCATAATCGGGGGTGCTAGTTTCTGGTGTTCAAATATTTCGCATGATTTAATTATAGTTCAAGTTTACGTTTAAATTACTCAAGAAATATAATATTTTGGGATTAAGCCCAAAAAATATTCTATTAGTTTGGACATGCAACATTTGGTTTTCCAAGCCGTCTTACAGAAAAATTTAATTTTTTTCTAAACTTTGGTATGCCCATTAGATAACCCACAATTACAAAAAGTAAAAAGTCAAGTTTTTGTGATTTAAATAACAAATGTAGGGAAATTACAGACTTTTCTCATATTTGTATTTCAACTTTGTTGAATTTCAGTCAAAGTTGACATATTCATAAAAGAGATCATTATATACAATATTCGACAAAATTGCATAATTTAAAGCTTATGTACTGCCTTTGAAAATAAGGCAAACTCGAAGAATTTTGCCAGCTTCTTGTGTACTATAAGTAAAAAAGAATTTAGGGATGTAGAGCCCACTGTACAAAAATTCTACTTTAAAAAATAAAACATATAAGTTGTAATCAGTATCCTTCAAATATTTTTAAAGTAGAATGCAAATCTTCAGTCAAAAATTGTAGCCCCTATTTAAGATTTTAAAGTACCTGGTCGCTAGCCCCCCACACCACAGGATTGAGACAGAAAGATCAGTTAGTACATAATTTGTTATTTTTTTTCAACAATATCCGAACCAGAAGGAAAATAGGCAATCTATGGTGCATTTTTCAGAAATTTAACTGTTTCAAACTTTTTGAGCACCTTGTATATAAGTATATTTATTATGGTGAATCTAATATTCTTCAATCGCAGTCCTCCCTTAAAATTTTCACATTTAGAAGTTTTGCCATTAGTACCACATATGTATATCTAATCTAATGTATAAAATTCTCGTGTCACAATGCCATACTCCTACGAAACGGCTTGACCGATTTTTATGAAATTTTTTATGCATATTCAGTAGAACTGAGAATCGGCTACTATCTATTTTTTAAACCACTAAGTGATAAGGGTTGTCGACCCCTAACTTTTATTTTTTTATGATTTGGCATTAAAAAATACATTACATACAAAAGGTACCGATTTTTTTTCTATAAATTAAATTAACTCAGAAACTGATCGTCATAGGTGTACAAATTGGTTATCAAACTTGCCTTAGAATTACACGTTTTATTCGAATTTAGCGTAAAAAATATACCATTCCATTTAAAGTAACAAAGTTGGTATCGACTTCCGGTATAACCGGATGTAAATCGAACTTTTTAAAAGAACCGGCATAAACAATAACCAAATGAGCGCAAGTTTAAGAATTGAATTCCTTCTACTAATTCACATACTTCTAATAGCCCATCAACTTGAAAAACCCTGTATAAGTTTCCTAGTTTATACATATACATACGTAAAAGTAATTAAATAAAAGTAAATGTTTAATAGTTTATTTTTATACGTAAGAATTGTGATGGCAAGGGTACTTTTTTTTTTATATTTACAACCATTCCCTTCGTCGTTTTCTTGTTTCCTTAATACAAAAACAAAACATCCGCCAGGATACAAGAATCTGTATTCAAAAGGCGTAACAACTTCCTTCCTTGACCGCCCGTGTTGCTTTGTTTCAAGATTTAATGCTACAATCGAACCTCATCACCTAACGGTACTCTCCTTCCGGAATAAATTTCTTTGGGAACATTTGCTAGCCCTGACAATAACTACACAATTGGTTATCAAATCAACCGTTGTAAACGAAAATTTTCACAATGGGCAATTATTCGATGGATTCATTTCTTTCGCAAAATAGCCAGTTCCTATCAAAACACCTTTACACCATTTCTTGTAAAAATTAATTATGAAATCTCACCAAAAAACTGTTAAATGAAAAATAATTAGAGCGTTTAAGGCTGAACTGGTCAAACTTACCATCTAAATTTGGGACTCCAGTTTTCTTGAAGGTATGTCCCTGAACACTGTCTGACGTTCCTCCAAAGATGAAGCCCCTATCTTTGTTTTTTTTTTTTTAATTTGGAAATGGAAAATTTTTAAAAACATTTTTTGATGGCAAAAACACTTCTATGGGACATTTCTTAACTACCTCCTATTATTACAAAGGTCAAATTAGATTAAAGATATTGTTCGGTCGCTATTCGCCGAAACAATTGTAATTGTATACAATTTCATTTTATTGTTGTGTTTATTTTTATATTCATGTTGGTACTTTAGACCAGTGCTGAAGTCTTCAAAAATAGTAAAAAGTGAAAAAAATATACCTATAGTAGGATTAAACCCATTGGAAAAGAAAGAGAATATAACAGAAATGTAAGGAAAAATAATTTACGGGCGATCTGAGGTCGGTAAGGGGAAGGGGTGAGTTTTTAAGGGTAAAAAACGGTTTTCCTTGTTTTACGAAAAAACTACAAGTCTTATGGAAAAAAGTTAAATGGCAAAGTTGTAGGTATAATAAAAATATCTACAACTTTTGTATTTACACTTTTTTCACATAACCTCAAAATTTATGTGAAAAATTCAAATAACTAACTATTTGGTTTTTTATTTTTATCTTTTACAAAAAAATTTTTTTTTTCACGAAATTTGGTGAAAACTTACCTGTTTATGTCCCAAACACGCTGTAATTTTTTTGATTTGAAATATTTATTTTTTCACCTTATTTAGGTATACTTAATATCGAAAACGCACCCTAATTTTCAATCGAAAATTCTCACGTCAAAATATCTGCTTTTTTAAAAACGTTGGTGGGCTTTTTCTTTGTTGAAATCTCTACTTTCTGATGGTGTGAAAAAAATATACATTACTATGGTATGTTTTCTCAGGAAGTGCAAAAAAACGAAGGGAATTTTATGTAAAAAATGTGACCGCTGCTATTTTTTCAGTAAAAAAGTTGATTAAATAAATTCTAATTACATTTATGTTATAGAAAATCTCATAATATGTGAATATACATGTAAATCGTACTATTGAATACACATACTTTATACTGATTACGTTATTCATTATAATATTTTTAAAAACATTAATGTAGTTTTTTTGCATTTCCTGAGAAAACATACCATAGTTATATATATTTTTCTTTTTCTTCAAAAAGTAGAGATTTCAACGAAGAAAAAGTCTACCAACGTTTTTAAAAAAGCAGATATTTTGACGTGAGAATTTTCGATAGAAAATTAGGGTGCGTTTTCGATATGAAGTAAAAATAAGGTGAAAAAATAAATATTTTAAATCAAAAAAATTATAGCGTGTTGGGGACATAAATAGGTAAGTTTTCACCAAATTTCGTGAAAAAAATTTTTTATTTGTAAAATAAAAATAAAAAACCAATAAGTTGGTTATTTGAATTTTTCACATTAATTTTGAGGTTATGTGAAAAAAGTGTAAACACAAAAGTTAGATCTTTTTATTTCCTACAACTTTGCCATTTAACTTTTTTCCATAAGACTTATAGTTTTTCCGGAAATCAAGGAAAACCGTTTTTTACCCTTAAAAACTCACCCCCTTCCCCTTCCCGACCTCAGATCGCCCGTAAATTATTTTTCCTTTCATTTCTGTTATATTCTCTTCCTTTTCCAATAGGTTTCATCCTACTATAATTTTTTTTTTGTTTCAAAAATTATCGACCCTATTATGTGCCGCATTGAAAAAATATATTTTTGGATAAGATTTGCTTTTTCGTAAATACAAAAAGAGGAAAATTTGAATTTTACTCCGAGAGTTAACTTCGCTTTATGTATCGTACCTAAAATAAATAAGTGTGCTATAATCTATCGTCACCCCAGTACCATGTGCCGATAAAGAAAAAAAAAGAAGATCGTACTTTCTTAAATTGTGACACGAGAAATTAAAATTTAACTCCAGAAATTGGCACCACTTTATGACACGTACCAAACTGTATTATATGTGCTATAATCTTCTGAAGATGTTACATAATGTGCAAATGAAAAAAAGTGAAATTTCCATAACTGTTTATATGAAAAAGCAAAACTCAAGTTCTTTTTCAGAAGTTGGCTCCGCTTTATAGTTCGAACCTAAAATCATTTTATCCGCACATCATACTACAGCCTCGATAGATCACAGCACACTCAATGATCTTGGGTTCAAAACATAAAGCGGAGCCAACTTCTGCATTTGTATATTATGTAACATCCTTGAAAGATTACAGCAGACATATCAAAATTTTGTACGTGTCATTATTTAAGAAAGTACGACCGTGTTTTTTTATCGGCACATGGTACTGGAGTTACGATAGATTATAGCACAGTTATTTATTGTAGGTACGATACATAAAGCGGAGCTAACTCTCGGAGTAAAAGAAAATCTCCTTATCCAGTAACATATTTTTTTTAGTGCGGCACATGTTAGTACATTTTGAGCAAATTTCGGCACAATTTTAGTATCCTGATAATGTAAAGTTACGGAGCTAACTGGAGTAATTTAAAAGGACCCCCTCTAAAAATCGTATTTTTTCGAATTAATTCTGATTAACCGTGACTCGTCCTATTATTCCTAGCACATTCGTTTAATACGGAGAAAATTTTATAATTTCGAAAAATTAAAATTTACGGTTTGTGAAAAACACCCTTTTTCACTGGAAAATCGATAAATTAAACTTTCCTTTTTCCGACTCCGGCACATTGCAGCATGTTGTAAGTACCTATAACACAGCACAATTCTAATTTTTTTGATAATGTAAAGTAACGGAGCTAACTTAAGTGGCCAAAAAAGACCTCCCCAGAAAAAACAAATTTTTCAAAATTAACAGCACATGATAGCACATTTTGAACACATTTTGGTACAATTTTTTTCATCGGAAATTCCACATGGCGGGTACAACTTTTCGGACGTGTGGTGGACTTGAGATGGAAAGAGTTGTAAATTATTCTTCTACAACACTAATAAAAAAACAATAATTCGTGTAGCAATTACAAAATAGTAAAAAATTATTCAAAGCAGTTTCTGTAGGTACAACTTTTCGGACACGTCCACCACTCACTGATAATTCCATGTTATATACCATTACTTTGTTGTAACTGACAATTATATCCAGTTTCAACTTTCAATTGTAAGTTTACTTAAAGTACTAGGCAAAGCAAGTAAAATATCTGATGATGGCTTACTTTATAGGGTAAGACATGCCTCAGCTTCAAACTGTAAATGTCTAAAAATCAGGGCCGGATTAAGACAAATTGGTCGCCTGTATGCTTTAAATATGCATGGAAAATAAAATACGCCTTATAAAAAATATTTCGTAGATACAGGGTGTTGCATTTATACATAATTACTGATTTGTCTCCTAATTACCAGTGCAGAATCAAAAACAAAGCTTTATGTTTGTTACGATAGAAATTAATTCATATTGAATATATAAATAAATATTTTTACATACTATTATTAATGTAAATTAACTATTTAGGCGGGAAGATCTAGCTTTCGTGATGTAATATTTACAGGGGGGGGGGGGCGCAAAGAGTGTGACGAAGGAGAGGGGAGAGGATGTCAAAATTTATAAAATTTAACGTGACGTAGTTTATGAACCGCGTCTTATAGGCGATCCGTTAAAATAAAATTTTCTGTAATATTAATAATAGTACATAATTAGAACCCTTCAACTGCAGAACTACGTATAGGGAAATTAATAAATTGTTCTTGTCCTTACGGACAATCTACACTATACAATTCGATGATCTTTTAACTTGTCATTACAGTTTCTCATGTAAACAAATTGAATAGCAAGTAGCAAAGATTAATACATAATTTTATAACAATTAAGAAACGCTTACTCATACTGTAAAGCGTTTGTGGTTATTAATTATACGCTTCGATTGTTGTAAGTGTACTTTCTTAGCATAGCGGTAGCAACAACTACGTTCTTAGTTTTCTTATGTCAGTTACTTAAACATGTTAAACGGATTTTAATTGAAAGATTCTTTGAACAAGTTTTTATAAAACAGCTTTAACCGAATAACACTTGTAACATGTATTTTTTCATTAGTTTAATTGAATGAACTGTGCAATAATTGAAAAAGTTTGGCGCCATACGGACAGAATGTTCTGACAAATAGACCTGTTCACATTACCTACCTCGAGTTGAGAAGGTACATTAACAGATTCAACACGTCATTCATAAACATTCGTACAAATTTATACATTACAACGTAGTTCACAGTCTATCAATCAACGATTCAATGCAAGTGTAAAATCATTAAAATAGTTTTACACTTCCAGTGCTATTTAGCACTAGAGTATTTCAAATTCACTTTTAATAATTTAATGGCAAAGAAAAAACTAGTACTGAAGCTGAACAAATAGAGTGTTACTTCATTAAATGATAATGAAAAATGGTACCTATATTAAAAAACGGAAAATGTTTACGACTGATTTGTGTAGTTGTTGATATTGGACTGATAAACGTAAAGTGATTTACTCTGCTTCTACCTGGGGGTCAAAACTGGACCCATTGGGTAGTCAGTTGGCCATGTTACTGAGAAATATTTATTGCTATTTTTGTATTGGACATTTCAAATTACCCAACAATAGACATCGTCGAGTATGTAAATTGCATCTAATCAATTTATTTTGAATGAATAGGATTGAACAGCAGAAAAGCAAAAAATATTGTAACAGAAAAATTGGTAAAGTGAGGAAACATGTAAAGTAGGATTGCTTTGTTTTTTAAATAATTACTGATGAAGAAAAGTTTTATAAAAAGAAAAAAAAACACGTTTAAAATACAAGTAGTAATAAAATGCCAATATAATTAATAATATTTCCCCAGCAAATAAGCATATCTACTAAATTAGCTGAACAAAAAAGCTTTAAACCATCGGATTTTTTAACTTAATACCCAGACATTTGATTCTAAATTTGTTTTACTTTATCAATACAATAGAATAAGTTTGAATAAACAAGTAACTTTTAGAAAACAAACAGGATTAGATCAAGAAGTTATCCCCTTCCATTGCATCAGTTTAATGATAAACCAAATATAACTTTAATAAAAGCGACACTAATCAATTAATTATTTAAGGAGAGGTACACTTTATATTAAAAACAACTTAAACAATTATTTGGAAAATGTTTATTTTTGCATTGTTTCTTATATACAAGATTTTTTCAAATTTTAACGTACAATTCCTATAAGTTGAAAAAAGATGTGTTTTGATAATGTGAAATAATGGGTCAAGGGTTTAGTTATTTTTTCAATGTAAGAGAGAAAATAGAAGATTTCGATTCGAATTGTAGAAAACTGTTCTGCAACTCATGCACGGAGAAAACAATTATGAAAATATAGCTATAATTCTAGCAAACATAACTAAAAAATCTGTCAATTATATGGACGACCAGACGCTCAAGGAGATTTTACTAGAAATGTCTAGTCAATCTACGTTCGGTGTTGAGAATGAGTTCTAGTAAAATTGACTTAATTTGAAAACATTTTTTACAGTTCTTATGACTAATTTTACTAAACTATTCTCATTCTAGTATTTTTTTCTCTACGATACGATAAAATAATCGAGAGGAAGAGAAAAAAAGTCTAGACTTATTTAGCTTGATTATTCAAATACCAATTAATAGAAAGAATGGAAAATTGTTTTATACCACCAAGTAAATTTTATGAGAATTCTAGTATTTACAATAAAAATTTTGCTTGACTCGTCAAGTAATAAAATCATGATTCTTTTTCTCCGTGTGGAAAGTAAATTTCTGTTAACAACGTGTTTTATACTCCTATACTACCCACTCATTCCTAAAGGAGGCTGAAGAGGGTCTTGCGCCAAACTTTTCGACTTTGCACCAGAGTGTAGGCCGGAGGGACAGCCCGCCCACCAACATTAGTGGGAATAAAACACCCAAAACTTTTTAATGTTTTGTTTTTAGTTTGTATCACCTCTCCACCTGAAGAAGGCACAATGTGCCGAAATAATTATTGTGGTAACAATAAATAATCTTTTAACTACACGGAGAAAAATATCATAATTTTATTACTTGATGAGTCAAGCAAAATTTTTATAGTAAATAATACTAGAATTCTCAAAAAATGTACTTGGTGGTATAAAACAATTTTTCATTCTTTCTAATAATTAGTATTAGAATAATCAAGCTAAAAAGTTAAACTTTTTTTTTACTCTCGATTATTTTATCGTATCGTAAAGAAAAAAATACTAAATGAGAATAGTTTAGTAAAATTAGTCATAAGAACTGTAAAAAATGTTTTCTAATCAAGTCAATTTTACTAGAATTCAGTCCAACACCGAACGTAGATTGACTAGATATTTCTAGTAAAATCTCCTTGAGCGTCTGGTCGTCCATATAATTGACAGATTTTTTAGTCATGTTTGTTAGAATTCTAGCAATATTTTCATGATTGTTTTCTCCGTGTATACGTTGTGTTTTATTCTATTTTTATATAGGTAATACCTATATGGAGTTACAATCCTTAAACGCTTCATCCATCCAATTTTTATTATTAGATAAATATTACAACACTTAAAAATCGAACATAATATGAACATACCTACAAACATACGTAAGTACATGGGAAAAAACAACCTTACCTAATTTACACTTTCTTTACTGATCTATCGCACTTCATGGACCTAACTGTAGGAGCTTGGTAACTGCTACGTACTTCTTTAACTAATGAATAATTAGGGACATCACATTTCTTTCAGTATATTAATTTTCAAGGTCATCACCCAGTGACTTCATCGCCTGATGTTTTACTTTTACAAACAAAAAAGCGAATACGATATTTGAACAAGACGCCTACTCTCCACTACACATACAAGTACCTGCATATGTATTTATTATTGTTAAATGTATGGTACACACATGGGAATCGAATCGGCCGAATAATCAAACAATGGTAAATTTTATTATCTGTTTGTAAAATCCGTGTAGCGTACAAGACCCATCGCACATGTGCAGATATAAACACGGGCATACACATTCGTGGAAATAATCCGTCTTCTCGGACAGGATTTCTAAATCAATGGAAACGAACACGCGGTTAGTGTTTATGTTGGAGGTGAACCACCGAGGAAAGAAAACACTGTCGCTGCGAGTTTAAAACGGAATTTAAAAATAAAAACGAAAGCACCGCAAGAAAGTGTTGAAGTATCTATCCATAATAATAATACATAGGTACATACATACATATTGTTTCCATACGGGCGTGTATGCAAAAGTGAACGTGACGTTAATTTAAATATCAAAGTAATATCATTATGTATGAAAATTATTCAATATGCTCTTTGAATTTCACCTTTTTTTTTCTTTTTATGAAATTTATTTAACCCACTGTTGATTGGGGGAGAAAAAGGGTGGTGGGAGGATAAAATTGACCTTGCAGAACACGATTTAAGATTTAAGTAAAGGTTGTAATTTCAATCCCAACCCCGAAGATGATTAACCTAACCTAACCTTTACCCAAACCTAGGGTTGCCATCTCTAAAATCTGGCAACCAGGACAAAAAGCGTAAAAACGTCGGATATTGATGCTTAGAACCCGGACATACTACCAGTGTTTTTCTTTAAGTTACTTTTAGTAAAATAAAAAATAATTTTGATTTTTATTTATTTACATTAAATTTAGTCTTCTTAAGAAACAAAACAAAACCTTCTTAATGTTTCATGAATTGTTAGAAGTTTTATTTCTTTAAATAAAACAAAAATTTATTCCTTTAATATAATTTAAGTAATTTGAAAACTTTTAAACCCGGACTACAAATGAAACCCCGCCCGGACGCTCCCTGGACTCCCTCTAAACTAGAACAAATCCGGGGAAACCCGGACTGATGGCAACCCTACCCAAAACTCAAGTGAATAATTGCAGCGGCCATCCCCCAAAAAAAGTTACACCTCCTCAAAGCTTGAATTATTCAACAACCATGTTCTATTCATTATTATATTCAAGATGCTTAATTCTTAAACAATAAAAGTTGTTATTTATTTGTTCCTTTCAAAAATTTGGCTAAATTGCAAACTTTAAAGGGTTGTTATTATTCATTGGGGTATTGCTTTTGTCTTTTGCATAATTTGGGCTAGCTCTCAGTCTAGACAAAGTGTGAAAAGGGTGCGGAATATGACAACTAAAAACAAAATGTTGCTAATTCTACCTACAACACTATGAAACTATGAAAGCAATTGTTTTGTAAATTAAAGTGTTAAAAACTTAAGTAAAGTTAATTTGGAAATAACTCTGAAACCAACAAATATAGGTACCGAACTGCAGTTTTATGTTTCTTTGTTGCAATTTAATCTACTCCAATTATGATATCAAAAATTATACCGTATGGTTCAACATTTCTTGGCAAAATTAAAAAAACTGTTGTTATTATTACAAATTGCATACTCTAGGAATTTTATTCGTAACTATCCATGGACAAAAATGAATACGGTATTTGCAAACACTTATATATTTCTCTTTCAAATAAGCCTGAGTTTGCTAGAATCGTATAAGGCGTTAAGAAGATAGAGCGGTTTAAATAATTAGACATTCAGGTGCTTCCTCCACTCTTATTAAAGTCAGCACGTTAATAAGTCTGGGATAGAACTGATGCAAAAATTTTCAGGCTTTTTAATGATGTTGTTAAAATTTGAACTTAATGTAAGAATTTTCGGGGAAATCTTAAATTTTATTATTCACCCTACTACTTATCTTGCAGTGAAATGCGGAACTTAAAAACAATTTCCAAGATTTTCTAGTGACCATTTTGGTATTAAATTATATTGTTTTCACTAAATTTCTACACTTAATATTTTCCGATTTCGCCACTCTTAATGAAACACCCGGTATAGGTATTAATTTTTATTCACAAAAAGAGGAATTAAAGATTATTATAGACAAACCACCAGTGTCTACGAGTCTTAACACCCGCACTTGGTCGGCATTACAATTGAGACTTACACACCGCCTTTGAATAATATTTATTTTTAAATCCAAACAATGTAAAACGTTACGTACTCGTATATCAAGCTAGCACGACAAAGTTATTTTTCCGATTTCTGACTTGCACTATGATTTGTCGCTAATTTGTTACCAAATCCAAAAATTTGTCGCTCGTGCCGTTTAGCCATCATCAGCTGGTATGTTAGCTTGATATCAAGCTAGCACTACACATAGCGTATCTCGAAAATAAAATGTCGTAGGATATTACTGTAAATGCCATAATTTGTCGCTGAAAGATGACACATTCAAAGAATTTGTCGCTAGTCTTATCTCGAACTGATAAGCGAAAAACTGATGAAAAACCATCAAACAATTAATCAAGGAGTTCTTTGTTACATTTTTAAGAGATCGGATTTGTTTACCAAATTTTTTATATTAGATTTTCTTTGTTTCCCCCAAGTTGGGCAACACGTTACCTTTCGAGAGTTTGATGGCTTTCCAGAAGTCTTTTGCTTATCAGTTGGAGATAAGACTAGCGACAAATTCGTTGAATGTGTCATCATTCAGCGACAAATTAGCGACAAATCATGGTCTTTACCGTAGTATCCTACGACATTTCCTTTTCGAGATACGCTGTGTAGTGCTAGCTTGACATCAAGGTAGCATACAAGCTGATTATGGCTAAACGGCACGAGCGACAAATTTTTGGATTTGGCAACAAATTACCGACAAATTATAGTGCATGTCAGAAATCGGAAAAATAACTTTGTCGTGCTAGCTTGATATACGTTAAAACCTTCATTATTAATAGCAAGTCTAAGACTTACTGCAGCTATTATGGCACACTTTCCGATCGCTATATATTATTGGGATGCAGCCGACGAGATCTGACTTATTTTTGTGAATAGTTTTTATTACAAAGTAACAATTCCTTCACAACAATGAATAGAGTTCAAGGGAGTTCAAGAACTTCCATCTGTAAGAGAAACTTTAATCTGATAAGTCCATGTGAAAGGAGTCTAGACGGAACCAATCTAATTTCCCACAACGATCACGACCTTAACTGCACAATACTCTTCCGCTATTAAAATAGCACATTGTCACCTTAAAATTTACAACACTATTATTATAAGAGATTAATACTAACTAGTACACGGATCTCTTAGATCTCTGAGAATCCGACCTTTTCAACGAACATACTTAACATATTTATCGTAATAACGTGGCTTTTGCGCTTATTGCAAGTGCGGGTTTACACTTATGATTTCCACCACGACCAACTTCCTAGCATGAACAAGTACGTAGTAGATATTATGCATATGTATGTGAAGGATGGAGTATGTTAAAATCTTTACATTGTTACGCGTATAAATCAAGACGCCTGAAGAAGGCCAAATAAAATGGTCGAAACGTTGCGGAATTGATTGTCTGCGTTTTTATACAATTTACGTCCAATTTCCTGATATTTAACTGCCTTTAATATTATGCATAAAGTTATTAATACCTTTTCTGGACCACCGCTTCCTTTTGAAGAAAAAAAATCCAACGCCCCTTAGTTCGTATCTATATATATATAACATTTTAAGTGTACCTAATGCTAATTTAAATACTTATTTACACCATTACAAAATAAATTCAATTTACTTATGTAATTAGATAATGTATTTATCAATGGAAACAGGTATGGCAAATAGGGAGAAGGTAATAAAGGATACCTAGAAAAACCTAAATACGCTTTGCATTAGTATTAATTAAGAACGATATTCAGCTGATTTAAGCAAAAAAATAATTAATTATTACTTATATTAATTTCCAGCCCTTTTGACTAGCCCAAAGCTCTCCTTTTTCTTCTATAAGGCCACAGAACCGCCCTGGTTAGGAAGCTACTGTGTTAACTGGTCATATTTTATTTCATTTTGACCTTTGATAAAAAAACTTTAAATTTTTACTACCTGTAACGCTCGGGTACATTCCAGAACATTCTGTAATGATTCAAAAAAACATCTGATAATTTAATTTTTATTATCAACTAAATTATAAGTTGACATTTTCAATTTGTTTCAAATGCATGCGATTAAAGATTTAATTCTCATTTCTTGTTACAAGGTGTTATCTAAATTGCACAACCGACAGATACTAATTATAATTTTGTCTCACTCTTTAACTTAAAATTTTTAGAAAATTATAAACCTGGGTCCCTAGCAAAAAACAACAACAGTTTACCACATTACATTACCAATGTAACTAGATACTACTTCCCATTGTCCTAACCCTATCTCCTGCAACGTTTTTTTCTATGAAAAATCCCGTTACTAAAGTTTTATTTAATTCGATTCAGTTTGTCTTTGTCTTGGTTCAGTTTTATTGATTATTTCTTAATGTTGATCGACCTTCCGTCTTATCATCAAGGCTAACAACATTCGCGCAGGACTAGGCGATCGATGGAGGGATCGATGAAATTTTCCGGTCGGTGCTCGAGGTCTTTCTCCTTGATCCTCGACACTGACGTGACGGGTGTGTGTGTTTTTCTCTTGGTGTTCTGTGCTTGGTTTTGCGTGAGTTTTTTTGATCCACTTACCTTTGCATTTTAATAGTTCATGTAAAATTCATTTAAATTAATTATTTCTTTTAAAAATTTTTTTATTCACTCAATATTCATTTTTTTGATGTAACTTTGATTAATTTTTTTTTACAAAATTTTCCTTATTACCACGTGGTCTCTTTTTTAAATATCTAACAGTATATTTGTAATCTTTTGGGCCTTTGTGGCCAATTTTAAATCTTTTCATTTAATTAATTTTTCTCACTTTTTAATTTATATATTTTTATTAGTCAAAATTTTTTATGGTATCTGGGGTGTATCTTGAGTGCATGTTGGTTTAACGACGGACACCCCTACTCCTCCCTTTTTATCCGTTTTTTTAAGCATCTTCAATGCGAACAACTTTTCAACATTTGATTAATATTTTTTAGTTTTAGGAAATTTTTTTAAGCACTTATTTGTGCGCTTATTTGTCAGCCCATTGAGATTTTCTTAGAATAGGTTCCGGTTGGATTAGGGGGCTGGGATTAAAGGGTAGGGGTGAAGACATCCTGAAAGCTATTTTACAAAGGCAAATGGACAAAGCTCTGGTTTCCAACTAATCTCAATAATCTGTTAGAGGCCGATAAATTCCTGCAGGCGGCCCCCTGAAGATTAAAAGGTTGGTCCATGAAGCTATTTCGCTGATATCCTCTTGCCTCACAACACAGCACGAGAAGTCCCCGATTATACCCTGAAACCAGCTTCCAGTCCCTACATTGGAGCAGGGAACCTTTCTTTTTGGTGGGCTACATATGTTATTGTAAGTTTTGTTGTTTTTTTGTTGTGTGTAAATTTTTGTTAATATACTCTTCAAGTTTTATTTGTTTTTTTTTAAGAGAGCTTCGAGCTCTCTAAAGCTTCAGGATTCTGCAGGAACCACCGATGCACTACCCGGTGCCCAAGAAAGTTGTCGTTTCATTTATTCTTTTCTTTGTTTGACAAAGTGGCGCCCGAGCACGTTACTTTTTTAATATTTCATGATAATTAAATTTTTTTAAAAACAAACTATTAATCATTTCAAAACCCAAGTAATAGTTTTGTTAAACTCCAAATCACTTTTTAGTATTGTAGCAGGAAGATCACCCTTCTCCTCGGCTGTTACATCTCTTTTTCCCTTCCCACTAATAGTCTCATCATATGGACAATTACTTTATTGTACTTAATTGAAAAATGTAACTCACAATTTCAGTTTTACTTAAAATTAGTTATCAGACGCAAAAAGCGAGCTAAAGTTTGACTCATTTGCCAGGTAAATTATGAGCTTTAAATGTTATCTAGTGAAACCTTATACTAGAAAAGAGAAGGGACTCGTAACTTGTATGCTGTCCCTGCGTCGTGTTTTGATGCCAAAATTGAGATGGACGCTATTTTTTGGTGCCAAACATTGTGGTGCAAGCAGTGAAGAAAATTGGAAATTGTGTTAAGTGTTGTTTAATTCGTTTAAAAAAAAAAAAAAAAGAAGCAGCAAGATTCAAGCTTCACATCAAGTAAAAAGAATCGTTAATATTATTGTTAAGTAAAGAAATTCACTTTTAATTTGTTTGTCGCTTATGTATAATTGAAAATATCCAAATAATTTACTAAAGAGGATCATTTTTTCTTTTTTTTTTTTTTGAAATGAGTTTCTGTCAGTTTTCTTAAAAAAAATAATTTAGAAAAATGTGAGAACCAGTTGTTGACCACAAATTTCCTTTGGTGGCGTACCATTTAATAGTAAAAACTAAAACTATTGTAAGAATATACATATTATCATTAGAAACAAATATTGTTGATGTTTTAATACAATCGGTTTACAAAATGACGTTTTCAGAAACGAAGTTTTTATTTTCATTTCAAATAACAGTTTAGATGTGTCAAATGCGTTTTCCTAAAAAGTGTTTCTACATTTTAAATAATTTATTAATATTCGTGCATTACTTTTGTGAAAAAACTTTACTTTCACGAATATTAATTATTAAACCAACTCTTTTTTTACTACTAATTAATACATGTTGCACTACTGGACTTGACGTTTTGAGCCCCCTCCTCATTCCTAGTCTAATAATAAGAGTCGAACTTTGTAGGTAGATACATAACCGCAAAAGCAAAAAATCGACCACTTATTTTTTAATTGAGATGTCTATGGGAGTGGCCTGGGTCATAAAATATTTAAAAAAAATCTCGAAATCCTACATAAGGTTAACGAGTAATCTTTAATTCACTCCCGCCTTTTACCTTCATATCCAGGTACATTTTCGAATTGTATATTTCTTATCAACGTTGTTACCATTTAACTTGATCACTAGGGCAATCTCGAGGGCTCCTACAAGAAATTTTTCACCAAAAAATCGAACGATCAGATCATTAGACACGCGCCAATTCGAATGATCCATGCAGATTGTACCCTGCTGATAATTGTTTTACATGAGTATATTCTTTAATAATTAATATCTCCAATAAGTATTTAATCTTTTAAGCTTGAAGCCAAATATATACATAATTAGTTACTAGTAATCTTTTAACTAATAGATTCATAATAAAACTGTTCACCTGTAACATCTGCAATGGTTGATTCTTCATGGATATCGAATCGTGGCAATCTTTTCTTCTCGAAAAAAAAAAACGTATTATACGTCAGTTACGATTATAAGGACATCTTTTTATATGTTATCTAACGATCTATTTCGTTCCACGTTTTTGAACGAGACAGCACATTGTTTACTTGACCTTACTTTAATCCACGTAAGTACAATATAAAGAGAGAAATAAATGTCTCCATTGACTGACTGACTGACTAACTAACTGAATGAAAATGTGACTCATCAACACGCCAATTAAAATCTGAAGAGATGGATTATTCATTCACATTATTATAATGGTGGATTCTCTGTTTTACGTACGACGCGAGCACACAAGCTCGAATAAAAAATTGGAAGTAGGAATAAAGGATGGTTTAGCCCTAAATACATATTCTTATAAAAATTGATAGAGTTGGCTTCTACTATATGAAAGTTAATCATAATGATATTTGGTAAAGAAAACACTTTTTGAAAACTTTCACTAAATTTTTGTTAAATTCTTGACAAGTTTCGACCTACAAGGCCATCTTCAGAAGAAATAGAAGAAAAAAAATTATAATCATAAGTCTAGTTTTATGAATTATATAGAACAAACTGGACACACGTTCGACAATAGGGAAACTGTAAAAATATTACATATAAAGGACAAAAGTAAAGTACAAGCCTAACAATTTTAGAGTCAATAGAGATAAGATCACAATTCAAACATAGAAATTGTAACGAGCGAAATAAAGAATATGTACGATTCCCCTATTGTTAGAATGTGTGTAAAGTATTTACACCCCCCACCCTAACACCAAATTTATATTTTTAGTATTTAAGACCAAATAGTTGTTACTTAGTTATTAATCCTTCTTGTGAAGATGGCCTTCTTATTATTTGAAAACAGTTTGATTGGTGTTTAATCACTTCTTAAAACACAATTGGAGAACAAGAGTGGAGAAAATCAAGTTTTTTATGTAAATTCTACTACAGAACCGTAAATCATTAAATTCCATAATACTGATTAAATCCCCTTTGATGAATAAAATTACATAAATACAATTTTTCAGGAATATATACAATCGATTAAGAAATTTATTTTATATGAAATTCCCAAATAACAATTAGTTCATATTTAACAAATGGGCAGATTTATATCAGATAGTAGACGTAGATATATATAAGTTATAGTAAGACTTGCAATGTTACAAGCTTTGTATTTAATTACGGTCCTGTCCCATGTAGGCAACCCATCACACTCGAAGAAGTGTCAAGGCTTATTGTGGGTTGCAGAAATTCCGTTAATATTACATGGAAAGCAACAGGTCTCTAAAATCTACATTCTGTAACTCTGTAACGGGTGTAGCCCCTTCTAGAGAGGAAGATATTAAAGCAAAATTAGATAGCGAGCAAGCGACACAATAGTTATCATATTAGTTAATTGTATGCCTGTTATTTAGAAGAATAAACTAAAAGTCTAATTATGCAATTCAATTGTTTATAAAAATAATGCATATATAAAATAAAAAATAATACTGAAACGGGTGTCAAATTAAAAAAGTGTTTATAACCTTCGAAGTACAAATTTTCAGTCACAATTTTTAGTCTATCAATTGTAGTAACCGGGGTCCAACGTCCTCTAGTTTCAAATTTAGCCATTTAGTATTTCTGTCGGTACTTTCCACTCCTCAGCTAACAGTCTACTGTTTTTTTTTTCTGTAACTGTAACTCTACAGAAAGAGGATAGAGAAACGCGATGGAAGAGATAGTTTGAGAATTCCAGGGAGAACGAGAAATTTCACTTCAGAGAGTCGATTCGAGTCGACGAGCTAGTGCACAGATCAGAAAGAAGTGATGAGAAAAAAAAGATGGTTTATTAACGACCGACTTACAAATGAATCCTAATTTTATTTTCACGCATTTTACTGTTTAATGTAATGTTTTTCACTGATTTTAAAATTTATTCAACATTTTGCAATAGTTTGAAATAATTTTGTTTATTTTAATAATTTTTAATGATTTGAGATTTTGTTCAAATTATGTTTTATTTGAAGTTTGTTAAGAATTTAGGTGGCTTTTTTGAACCCAAGTCAAAAAGAGAAATTTGACTATGACAAACTACAACTACTTATTGAATGAGATGTACAAATACATATAATGTATCTTCCATACATACCTAACAGTTTTTTTGAACACAATTATTATGTTTTAATTTTGCATAGCAATTTTTACTAACACGTTTCTATTATCAGTAGTTGACATTGCTCTACAAATATTGTTAGGATTTAATTATTTTATGGTAGGTACTTTAATTAACTATATGTAGACAAAACATACCGCTAATTAACAAAACAACTAAATTGTAACTCCTATAATTAACAAAAAGATTGTTATATTAGGAGAGATAAAATCCGATCGCAGTACATTGGAAGTATTCTCCATTTTTGAAAACATGTATTTATGTAATTAATTCTTTCTACATTCACTTGATGAAAACTTATTTTCACTATTTAAGGAGAATAATAGGTAAAACACGGTTTTCACAAAATTGGTATTATTTGCACTTTACAATATAGTTTCACCTAACTTAGGCTTCATCAGAAGTAATACAATAACTTAACAAAAAAAAAAAAAAACCTTTGGGCGTTTCATTCCCACCTTTATTGGTGGGCGGGCTGTACCCCCCGTACCTACACTCTTGTGCAAAGTCAGAGGAATAGAACGGAAGGCCCTCTTCAGCCTCCTTTAGGAATAGTGGGAATGGGTGGGTGATGGTTGGGGCTAGAAAGATGAGACGGACGAAATGAAGACAGAAAAGAAGTGAAAGACTATCTGTGGAATATTACCACCCCAACATTTGCTTAAATAATCCAAGGAAACCACAGAAAAACTTGGACCAGAGTAGCCGGCCCCGGAATCGAACCGGTGACCTCCCGAATGCTAAGCAATGATCTAGACGACTAGACCATGCCACCATGCCGCTCGGTAATAACTTAACTAAGGTAAGTACTTTTGTCTTATATAGTTATGGGTCAGGGTAAGGGTAGTTAAAGAGATTTAGTAGTGGCGAGTTATTTAGGTCAATTTGGTCATTCAGAAGAGCAATTGTGTTTTTATTTTTATTAATTTCTAGGGATTCTAGTAAGGACAATTTAAGGCTTTTACTTTCAAAATGTAGGATTTCAATATTATTATTAAACATATGATTTTCTTCGATTAGATGATTGGCATAGTTTGAATTTAATTTATTATTTTCATACGATTTTCTAGGTTCTTCGAGTTTTACTTTAAAACTTGACCAATGTAGATACAATTACAGAAGTTACAAGTTAGTTTATATACTCCTGACAAGTTTTCTTTACTGACTTTATCTTTATTATTTTTAATATGTTTGCTTAAGGTAATTTGTGTTTTGTATGCTATTTTAAGGTTATTTTTAGTTAAGAATTTTCTTAACATCTCTGAGGGGTTATTTAGTAAAGTGATGGTGATATCAAGCTAATATACCAGCTGATTATGTCTAAACGGCACGATGGAAAATTTTTGAATTTGGTAACAAATTAGCGACAAATTATAGTTCAAGTCACAAATCGGAAAAATAACTTTGTCCTGCTAGTTTGATATACGTCAAGGAAACAACAGAACAACTTTGACCAATGTATGAAGATACGGAATCGAAACGGTATCCTTTCAAATAAATTACTAATTGTAAATTCTTGTAACGAATTTTCTAATAATTTACTACTTTTCTAATTTTCTTAATAATATTTTATTCAACACTAAACACAATACCGACTTCTCTTGTGTATTTACCTATATCCATAAAGATGTTTCGTGAATATCTCTCGAACACCCGACCCAATCCAGAGTCTTCTTCTTCGTCTTTTATGCGAGTGTAATTAACGTGAGACTTATATTAGTTATAATTCTACACGGTACATCGAAGTTGCATTTGTTTGCTACATTTTGATTTCGATGTAGGTAGGCCACATTCTTTCGTCAAAATACTGCATGTAATTAGTAGACATTACTGCAAATTTTCATTAAAAGGGTACGCGATCAAAATAAATTGAAAATCACTGACATACACTTGACGTCGTCACTCGCTCGGTAATCGCATATATGCATATATAACGACAAACTATTTATAGCAGTTGTTGAGAAGCATACCTATTACAATGTGCAACGACCATTTCTGTTTATTTTTCAGCAACTGATAACCCCAATAATCTAAAATGACACTTGTGGTGTTTTTTTAAACCATTGGTTATTTATGAGAGTGTAGATAATGCCAAAATATATTAGGTTAAACTGAGGGTACTGTAGATATAGATGTTGGTTAAACACGGATTTGACAGTATATCCTTAACACAATATGGTAAGTTTAACGGTATCTTACCTTTTCAATGGAGGATGCTTTGTACCATTCGCCACCAATTTCGATTTGGACCGGTCGCTGGTACTTGTTGGTGTCATGGAACTGTGACTAGCAGTCGTGTTAGTAGCATCGCTAGCAAAACTGCTCACACTGATTTCCTTACTAATCACGTTGTTACCTGCCGTGCCATTACCGTTCACGTATGTACCGAAAGTCAAGTGTAAATGCGTTTTTCCGGGAACGGGAGGAGGTTTTTCATCGGTTGGAATCATATACGACAACATATTGATCACTTTAACTTTTACCGTTTACTTATCACCAATAACAAAAAATCACAGATAATATATTAACCACAAACGGACATGATGTTTGACAAAACACTAACTTAACACGAAACTTTATATAATGTCAAGTTGGGATCCTGCAGATAGTCATCTTCTAATCAGATGAATCTGGAAAAAAAAATTTATTAGAATAAACCAAGATAATCGGCAGTACATAGTATTGCTCGTGCACAAAATAAGAACATTGTGAATAATCAAATAGAACTAAGTTTTAATGACTCCCCACTACTTTTTGTTAACATCTAATTATAAATAGAGCTGAAGTAGTCCTTAAGCTTTAGTATAAGATTTACTCTTTCCTTTGAAAATGGTCGAGTGACCGAAATTTGTCAGGAGTTTTCAATAAAATTGGTGAAATAATTCTTCGTGTTTTAATTTTAAAGTCCATAATTTGCCGCTGAAAGATGACACATTCAACGAATTTGTCGCTAGTCTTATAAGCAAAAAACTGCAGGAGAACCATCAAACAATTAGTCAAGGAGTTCATTTTTTACATTTGTTTTAAGAGATCGGATTTATTTACCAAATTTTTGAAATTAAGTTTTCCCTGTTTCCCCAAGTTGGGCAACACGTTACCTTTCGAAAGTTTGATGGCTTTCCAGAAGTTTTTTTGCTTATCAGTTGGAGATAAGACAAGTTTACAAATTCTTTGAATGTGTCATTTTTCAGCGACAAATTTTTGGATTTGGTAACAAATTAGCGACAAATTATAGTGCAAGTCAGAAATCGGAAAAATAACTTTGTTGTACTAGCTTGATATACGTCTTTTTATATTTTGCCAAAAGCCAAATCATAAAAGTAAAATATGTATTGACACGTATTGGGCCCAATGAGGGTTCCTTGAAGCTCGAGAATGGAGTCCTTAAAAGAATCTGGGAAAGTCCGGACGGGATCAAGAAGCGACTACAAGTTGTGTTGTCCAAGAAAAAGACGAAAGAAGTAATAAAAGAGCTGCATGCTGCGACTGGAGGTGGACATTTTGGGGTGAAGAAGACATTAGAGAAAATACGTAAACGGTATTACTGGGTGAACCCTAGATTGGATGTGGAAGCTTGGTGTAGAAAATGCAAAGTATGTGCTTCCAACAAAGGTCCGAGAAACAGGACACGAGGAAAGATGCACCAGTATAACGTCGGAACGCCACTCGAAAGAAAAGCCATGGATATCGCTGGTCCCTTTCTGTGTGGTATTCGGGAGAGAACTGAGGCTACCTGTTGATCTGATGTTTGGTTGACCTGAAGATTCTTCACTGTCCACGGATGATGATGTGTCTAAACTACGCGAGCGGCTATACATCATCCATAAAGCCGTCAGAACAAGAATAAAATTCGAAAGTGATCGAATGAAGACCCGCTACGATCGGCGCGCGAATTCCACTGGATTCAGGGAGGGCGATCGTGTATGGCTCTATAACCCAGTTCGCAAGAAAGGAAGGTGTCCTAAATTACAACGGAATTGGGAGGGCCCGTACAATGTGATTACCCGGATAAACGATGTTGTCCCCAAATTGAAGATGAAAGTTGTACACCTCGACCGGTTGGCTCCATACACAGTGGAAGAAACTGATCGGGACGATAAGCGCTAGAGGGGAGGCAGTGTGACGGACGTATCATTTTGAATGAATCTGACACGCGCCGACTGCGAAAGTTGAGTAAAATTACCTATGATGCGTTCCAGAAGGTTCGAGAGTTGCTGGACGTTTCGAGAATTACCTAGAAACGTCCATAATACTATATAAGGAACAGCGTTGGACAGTTTGACAGTTTTTGATAGAAGAGAGTGTCAGATACAAGCGAGAAGAGAAGAAAAAGCGATTGAAAAGCGAAATAGTTGTTGAGTTGTTATTGTTATCGAAATAGTTATTGAATCGTTGTTGTGTACAAATTAATTAAATAAAAGTGTTGAGAGAAATATACGTGATATTGTAAATTACGTAACAGTATTATATCAAATTTTTTTGTGTGTAGTATAAAAATTCCTATGAAAAAATGAATTATTTTGTTAATAATAAAAACCCATACGTTATAGCTCTTCATGATCATCATCAATCATAAATTCTGATGTCGAACTGCTAATTGGTTCTATGTAGCTATGCGGAATAAGGCAACAAAAACTGGACTGATCTGTTCATAAAAATAAAATATCTAATTGCAACGACCTCAATTATTCAACTAATAAAGCTCAATTAATTAGTTAAGCTTGCTTATTTACTACCTACATTTAATGCATCTGACAGCTCTCTCCAGCTCACACGCCTCAATTACGGTAGACATTAAGTAGCAATAAAAACTATGAAATTGTGCCGTTTAATTTTTACAATATTCAGCTTGGTATACTCCTTATTGCATATTTTGTGCCCTTTTAATTTAAGGCACGTGTGAATGAGTAACTGTAAAGAAATGCACATTCCCTCCTGCACAAAAACAACAATTCTTATGTTTTATACGTAGGAACTTTTCATACCTACACAATTAAATAAAATTGGAGTGTCTGTACTTATTATAGTAGGTGTAGAAATATACAGTACGTCCAAGATAAGAATAGAGTAGCATTGGGATCTCATAAACGGTAAGAAATACGGAGTCAATTAAATTAGAGAAAAATTGTGCATTTTTGAGCCCGACAATATGCCGTGTAGAAAATTTTAAAATTCCTAGTAGATCTGGAAAAAAAACGGAAAATTTTCAAAATCGTTTAATTGAGAAAGGATATCAATATTAAGTACACCTTTGCATTAGCACTTTTTCCGGACTATCCAATGGTGGCAACATTTTTGTAGTCTGACTTTTTGTTTTCGAGACGTATATCAAGCTAGCACGACAAAGTTATTTTTCCGATTTCTGACTTGCATTATAATTTGTTGCTAATTTGTTAGCAAATCCAAAAATTTGTCGCTTGTGCCGTTTAGCCATAATCCACTGATATGCTAGCTTGAGATCAAGCTAGTACTACACATAGCGTATCTCGAAAAGGAAAAAGCCATAATTTGTCGCTGAATGGCACATTCAACGAATTTGTCGCTAATCTTTTATCCAACTGAAAAACAAAAAAACTACTGGAAAGCCATCAAACTCTCGAAAGGTAACGTCATCTTTTAGCGACAAATTAGCGATAAATTATAGTTCGTCAAAAAAATAACTTTGTCGTGCTAGCATGATATACGTGTTTTCGAGGGGCTACCATCAGTTTAATTTTTTATAAAACGACCCTGATATTTTTACTATAAAATCTGAGGCCACTTTTAATTCTTAATTAGACAATATTATAACACTTGCAATTGTTTAAACACGAGAGTTTTTTGTTACAAGATCTTACCTACAACACAGATGATAAACGAGAAGAAAGGTTTGTAACATTAACTATTACAAAGTATTTTTTTTTAATTGCTGATACACATCGAAAAATACTCATACTTGATAGTATAATTTATTGTTAATAACGTATGTGACAGGCAAATACGTGAGCTTTAGTTTTAGGCTTCTTAAGAAGTCGGTTATAAATACGTATATCTTATTTTTATAACCGGTCACTTGAAAACTTGGCATATAGAAACGCAACGGTTTTGTTATTAAATACTATTTCTTTTGCCACATCACATTCCTTCTCTAGCGGAACGATTCTTTTCAATTGTCAGCAGAACATTATTGGGTATTATACAAAAAAAAAAAAAAAAAAAATGACAACCCTACACTTGGCAGAACATAATTGGTCTTGACTTTTGAATCTTGTAACAATTTCTTCACAGAATTGCATACCTGCGTATGTATAGTACCTAATCGGTCAAATTTACGTTGTTAGATATGTTCAATGTTCATTGTACGACACAAGAATCGAAAATTATTTAACATTTGTCTGCTTAATGGTGGATGATGAGCCTGGCAACTAACAACTGCAAACCGTCTTATACGGGTACCAGCAGGTGGCATCACGAACGACATGTTGTCTAGCCCAACGCCGAAGTCAAAAAACTCTTCAAACCATGCAATAATAATCGGGCTCGCACCACCAGGTCTGGTATCCATCGCAATCGTACCATAATTCCCACCTCGTAACGAAAAATCAATACCGTATAATATACACAATTTCCAAGTAATGAGCCGAACACTAACGAAATAACATTGATTTGTGGATTTCGTCTCGACTGTAATTAGACCTTTGACAAAAACGATTTTTTGCAATTTTGTGCTTTACAATAAATTGATTTTTATTGTGGTAAATGCTTGCACATGTAAGAATACTAAAATATTTCTAGTTTTAAGAGAAGAAATCGAAGAATAAAAGAACGTGTAGAAGAACTGGTAGAAGTACCATTTTTAAATTCTAAATATCTCAATAATTGTATTTTAAAGAAAATAAAACTTCAAAAGTATTCTAACAATTTTACCTCATTATAAAAAATAATCTTATATTGAAAAAAAAAGTTGTATTGAGAAAAAATGTAATTATATTAGGAAAGTCACATTATAATGAGAAAAATCTCATACGTAATATTGCGAAATGGTCTTATTATATTGGAAAATGTTTTCTTTTGATTAGATATTAATAAATACGACATTCAAAGTTTGTAAAAATTTTACCCTAAAGGGGATGAAAATTTGTGTATATTAAAAATGCGAAAGTAACTCTGTCTGTCTGTGTATTACGCAATCACGCCTAAACTACTGCACCGATTTAAATGAAATTTGGTATACAAATAGTCTAGAGCCTGAGAAAGGACATAGGCTACTTTTTAATGCGAAAAAAGAACTGTAAAGGGTTGAAATTGGGAATGAAAGTTTGTATGGAGGTTACGTCATTTTAAAGCTAGAAGCTTGAAACTTATTTTTTAGTCTTTTGATTAGATATTGTTATGTAATTTAATATCACGTATTTTCCAACACTTTTATTGATTAACTTGATCACAAAATAACAACAATTTCTTAACTATTTCACTTGCAGAAACTCTCGAAATCACTTTTTCTTCGCTTTTCTCTCTTAACTGTCAACTACAACTGTCAAAAACTGTCAAACTGTCCATCGCTGCCGCTTATATAGTGTTGTGGACGTTGCTGGGTGATTCTCGAAAATTCCAGCAACTTTTTCTCGAACCTTCTGGAACGCGGCATGGGTAAATTGCACTCCATTTTCGCAGTCGTCACAATATAAATAAATAGGACATTCAAAGTTTATAAAAATTTTACCCTAAAGAGGGTAAAATAGGGGATGAAAGTTTTTGTGTGATAACGTCGGCAAAAAAGCTTACGGCCCAGAAAATAAAAATATAGAAAAAAAATTAAAAATGCTGCCAAAAGTCACTATTCCACGCAGACGAAGTAGCGAGCGCAGCTAGTGTGGATATATATATTCACTTTTATGGACACAGTGCATTTTGATAATCATTTCCCCAAACGCATTGGCTCCATCGAACATCTGAATTCTTGTCATCAAAAAGTGTGGCTTTTACAAATATTTTGTCCCCGACATTAATTACACATCGTAGATATGTACGCCTATGAAATTTACGTCGAAGCAAACACACAGAGAAAACAATCCTGATAATATTGCTAAAATTCTAGCAAACATGACTAAAAAATCTGTCAATTATATGGACGTCCAGACGCTCAAGGAGATTTAACTTGAAATGTCTAGTCAATCTGCGTTCGGTGTTGAGACTAAATTCTAGTAAAATTGACTTGATTAGAAAACACTTTTTACAATTCTTATCACTAATTTTACTAAACTATTCTCATTCTAGTACTTTTTTCTTTACGACACGATAAAATAATCGAGAGGTAGAGAAAAAAAGTCTAGACTTATTTAGCTTGATTATTCTAATACTAATTATTATGAAGAGTGAAAAATTGTTTTATACCACCAACTCATTTCATGAGAGTTCTAGTATTATTTACTAGAAAAATTTTGCTTGACTCATCAAGTAATAAAATCATGATTATTTTTCTCCGTGCAAACATCCTTTTTTAATGGTATTTCACAGAATACTGATACTATATATATCAAATTGAATCTTGCACACAACATAGGCAATTTTTCCTTCTCTTTTCAATGGTACCTAAAGCTCACGTTCTGTTAGCAGGACCAGCAAAATGGATAAACATACATACAAACATACAATTAAAAATTGACCCTTCCAGAAGGACACGGTATCTTGCCGGCAGTATACTCTTGGGGTTAGTTAGGTAAGCCCAAGATGTTTCCGTACAAAACTGGTCAAACGAATTGACTACTTATATTCTTATATAAATCAAAAGAGAAATTAACCCGAAAGTATTTTGTTTTTTAAAGGAATCTATACCTCACACAAAAACTGACCGCAGCAGCAGTGAAGCGTCGCCCTATTTATTGTACCTAAAATGTACATACATGTAGACTTGAGGTCTCGGATTCGAATCAAATATCTTACCGAAGTGCATCGCCTCTCTCGCGTATATCCGGCTTGCATAATAATCATTACTGAAAGGGTAGAAGTTCCGTTATGATGTTTCGTCGGTACGGAATCTTGCAATTAATTTGCCTGCATAACCTGTCCTACATATTACCACTTCCCGTCCATGTAAATTACCCATTCGTTCATTATCTTAAGAAAAAAGTGTTAAGTAACTTCTTTTAGATGCAATTATAAATAACGTAAGCAAGAGAAGATATTAAAATAAGAGATGACTAGAAAATGATGAAAGGTGGGGTAATTGTGAACGATTTTGGAGGTTTGACTTTTGAAGCTTGATGTATTGATTAAATTTAGGAGACTATATGATTAATTTAGATCCTTGTTTTGTTTTAAGTGAATTTCTGTTATTAAATATGCAAATTCGGATTTTTTTGCAAAAAACTTAAGTTTACAATTAACCCTTCACTTATTAACGCAGTCGAAAACTTAGGGGTAAATGTGAACAATCATTTTGTTTGTACTGGCTTTATAAAGGTTTTTAATGGGGCAAAAGTGAACAATTTGTTTTAAAATGTGACTTCTAATGAAAATTATATTTATAGAGCCATATTCACAATTACCCCAAAAATTATATATTATATAGAAATATTTTCACTGTTTAACATAAAAAATTGCGACATTCTTCCTCTGCTGTTTAGCGCGCTAAAGCATCCTACCGTCAAAAGTCAACACCACAGTCTATAATTTCCATTAGTTGGAATAATCAAGAGTCCTATTTCATTGAAATAAAAAGCCTGTTAACAATTACCCCACCTGACCTAAATCGGGTGCGAGATTTTTGTAATTTTTCTGAAACCACTGTATTCTACGTAAACAACCACAATATGGACATGTAAATATATACATAAATATAAATATATTAAATGGATTATATTTTAAGAATATTTAAAAAAAAATGTAAATATAGGTACAAAAGACATATTGTAGATGTTTGGTATATCAAACTTGATCATTGCAACTTTATAATTCCCAAATGGAAAACGAACACAAAGTTTTACATTTTTGAATTACCGAAGGTAGTAATAAAAGTTCCTAATACCGTTGTAACGTTTTTTTTTTTCACCGAAAAATCCCGTTACTAAAGTTTTACTTATTTCTATTCAGTTTGTGTTTGTCTTGGTTCAGTTTTATTGATTTCTTGATAATGTTGATCGACCTTCCGTCTTATCATCATGGCTAACAACCTTTTGCGCAGGACTTCGCGATTGATGGAAGGATCGTTGAATTTTTCCGGTTGGTGCTCGAGGTCTTTTTCCTCGATCCTTCGCACCGACCAGATGTGTATGTGTGTTTCCCTATTTTGTGTTTTGTGTTTGATGGTGAAAATTTCTTTTTCTAACCTAGCTAGCTTGTTCATTTATCATTTTACATTCATTTTAACTAATCATTTCTTTTAGTTCTTCTGGATTTGATTCAATTTGTTGTAATTAATTAAGTCAGTTTTGCTCATAATTTTTTTTGTTTGCCACGAGGCAACGTTAATTTCTTAAAATATCTTGGTCATCTTTTAGGCCTTTGAAACAAATTTGTAATTTAAAATTATTTATTACTTTTTTCTCACTTAAAAAAAATATTTGTTTTATAATTTCATTTTTTTCTTATGGTATCAGGAGTGTATGTTTAGAGAGATTGGTGTTTGTGTTTGACGACAGACAACCCTACTCCATCCTATTTATTCCTTTTCTAGCATCTTCAATGCCTACACAATTATAAAATTGCTTTTTTTAATCTAAGTTAATTTTGTTTGTTAGAAATTAAAATTCTTTGACACTGTGGTAGCCCATCCATCAAACCGTAGTTTCCCGAAGGACCATTAAGAGTCGGGGTGAAGAATGCATGAGGTATTAATTCAGCCAGGCTAAGGGACACTTATCCAACTTAACAACCTCTTATAAGCCGACGAACACCTGCAGGCGGCCCTTACAACTACTAAGGTTGGTCCCTACAGTTCATACCAAAAATTATCTGGCCTCTATTAATTTCGGAAAAGTCCCTTATTTAAGACCCCGAAACCAGCTTCGGTTCCAACATTGGCGCAGGGTACGTAATTTTCTTTTGGGGCTAATTTAATGCTGTAAAATTTTGTAATTTTTATTAATATACTCTTCAAGGTTTTTTTGTGTGTTTTTTATGAGAGCTTCGAGCTCTCACTGCATCAGGGTCCTTCAGGAACCACCACTGCTCTACCCGGAGCATAGTAACTTTTTCTTTGTTTTGATAGTGGCGCCCGAGCATATTTTATTTTTCTAAATTTACTTAAATTCACATTTTTATAACTATTATTAATTTCAAACCAATAAGTAATAGTTTTGTTAAACCGGACACCCAGTTATGATGAACAAGATTCTTAGCCCCTTTGTGTTGGACAATATTTAGATCCCAATAAGAAGAAAGATTTCGATTCAAATTGAAATTGAAATTAACCTTTTAGATCTGATAATTAATCAATAGAAATATAATAATGTATTCACAAACCGACATAAATAAGCAATTAACGTAACCCATATCTTTTGCTATTATAGGTGTTTCCGAGAATAATAAACGTACCAATAGCCATGTCGAATCATCAATAAAATTAATTAAATCAATTGCTCTGAACAATGGTTTCAACCAAAACATCATCAGCTTTTTATTAAATCAATTAATAATATTTATCCCACAAAAAAGAAACTAAATACAGCAAACTCTTCATTATCCGAAATAATGTGAACAAGACTGATTTCGGATAATTAAAAATTAAAACTTTAAATAAAGGAAATTTAAAAAAAAAAACATTCAGATAATGTTATGTTTGTTTACAGGAAATTAATTAAATTTTAATTTAAATACTAAACAAAACAAATATATAAATAGATTGAAGGTATTTGCCGTTGTCACTTGGTGAAACATACATATTATATTTAAAATAAAATAAAATAAACACATTTGGAAATTTGACTTAATTTATTTCTGACCCAATACGTATTTCGCCTTCTTAGGGCATCATCAGGGGTTTATGCAGCTTAACTCTGTACATAAGTGTAGCCCAAAAAGTACGCGATATGCACGTTGTGGTCAAATTAAAAAACTTTTCAAATCAAAGTTGTTCTCCATTTTAATACAACACTCTCTGGATCAGCCAAATTTAATTTGCTATTTAAACTAAATCTTATTTTTACAATTTGTTTGCAAATTAAATTTGGCTGATCCAAAGGGCATTGTATTAAAATAAAGGATAACTTTTATTTGAAAAGTTTTTTAATTTGACATAGTTTGTATTTTATACAGTCTTACATATTTATGCAGTTGCGTATCGAAGAAGGTGGGGGATATGGGGAATATATCCCCCCCCATGGATATTTAACATTAATTGTTTATTAAACAGAAGAAGAAATAAAACCACTTGGTATTGTTTCACAATTTTATTCAAAAGTCGTCGGCAGCTGTTTCGATTGTTACATCATTATCAAAACTGACACATTTTTTTCATGCAAAAATCGTTTAATTTAGAAACAAAAAAAGACAACCCTCTAAATTAAATAAAAATTAGTAAAGCATCCAGTAATTTATCCTTTCAAGTATAATAGAAAATCTACTTACACAGACAGTTTTATTCCTTGTAACTCAAACCAGTCAGAAATTATTAAATTAAGTACTTTCTACTCATTCATACATCGTTTATTAACATTACCCCTCACTAAAGAAAATTACAACAAAGAACTGCAGATTATTAAGTTATTAGCAAACAACAATGGCTACGACACAAAACTCACTGATAATATAATCGCAAAAAACGCAATAAAATCTTGTTAAATAAGATATATGTAAAAACAGAATCAAAATTGGATAAACAGTTTTGTTTTATAAATGATACAAAATACATAAGTAACAAGATACCAAGCAAATTAAGATTATTAGGTCTAACCCCAATCATATTCAACAAAATTAATTAAGGCTCTTTAATAGTAAATAATAAGGATAGACAAAATGTTTTTGAAAAAAAATGAAGTAGTAATATGAAATTAAATATTTAGATTGTAATACAATTTATATTGGGCAGGCAGGACGCAGTCTTGGCATACGCCTAACAGAACATAAAAAATATATCTAAAATAATAAAAATGTCACCGGTTTCGCTACACATTGTCATGAGAATAACCACGCTATTGATCCAAATCATGTCAAACTATTACGTTTTGAACCCAAGGGCAATCCTTTGACATACCTGAAAATATTAGAAATACAGAAAGCCCGTCTACAAAATAAGTGCATTACAAACGAACAAATAGAGTTTAAAGATTTCCCACTCATTAAATCTGTATTGTAGCTGTTTATATTTATATACCTGTAACAACCCTTTAAACACTCACAGTCTTGATAATGATGTAACAATCGAAACAGCTGTCGACGACTTTTTAATAAGATTGTGAATACCAAGAGTTTTTATTTTTCTTCTGTTTAATATTTTAAAAATGATTTACCAAGTGATCTGCGAAAAATCCTTTTTAACTATTAATTCTACAAAAGGTTAAAACAATAGGCGTCATTTTGTTTAAGTTTTATAGCTTAATTATATATAATTTTCCAGGATAATAGTGAAATAACTGATGTTTTAATATTTTTGAAGTGGCTCAATGGTTTAGCAATGTTGAATATACACAGGAGTATATTGTTGGACACTGATGATGTATTTAATGAGCTTCCGAAAACACAGACGATTAGATTTTGTTTTGTAAAATTTGCCCTTGTAAAACATATTTTTAATGATATCTTCCCACTTCAGGACCTCATAAAATTATGCATTTTTAGTTCCTACTTCGTGACCTGCTCTGTGACAGTGTTATTATTATTAGATTGTTACCATTTCGGGATCGGTCGGTAATGTACTTCTATAGTATATAAGTACCTACACAGAAAAAAAAACTATTTTAAAACAAGAAAATATATTGCTTTGAAGATATTTACTCATTTTAAATAAATAAATACTTCTTTTTAGTATTTTGCTTTGTGTTAAGAAAACAAGAATATTTCCTTCAACACTTTTATTTACTTACTGGAATTGATTTAAAGAAAGAATTTTTGTTTTGAAACAAATTTATACAGGTTTCGATCGAAGACTAACTGTTCTTAAAACAAGTCAAGGAACTACTTGGAATGAAAATGTTTCTTTTGCTACAACTTTTTGAATGGTTTAAACAAAAAGTAATTTCTTAATTTTAAGACATTTCTGTTTTGAAACAAATAAATATTAATTCTATTTAAGTAGCCGAAAACTGGATTGGATAAAGCACTTCTTCGAAACAAAACAGTTCTGCTTTCGATAAAGCATTATCATTTCATTTTAAAGAACATTTTGTTTAGTACAAATATGTGACGCTTTGATGAGCTCCATTTTTGTCTCCCGTTTCGATTTTCAATATATTGCGTCATACGTTAATGAACTATCAGTGTAAAGTGAGTTGTTGGTGCACAATAAAATTTTCTGAAAAAGCAGGGGTATATTTTTATAATAAAATGGAAGAATTTTTAAATAAAATTGGCTTAGGAGAATTTGGAGAAGCATTTGCAAGTAAGTACCCATTAAAATACTTAATTTTTACGAATTTATTTATTAATTATATTTAAAATAGAAGCATGAAAAAATGAATTTTGCATGGTAAATATGTAATGGAGTCGCAATATTAGAATTAAGTTTTTAATTCATTCTGTATCACGTTATCTGCTGTATATAGGTACATAAATATCTACAAATCAATTTTATCCACAACGAATCCTCAACGAAGTAGTAGTAAAATAAAACTGTTTTTTAAATAGCAGTAGGTATCTACAGTTTAGCAAAATTTGTAAGCGCGTTTTCTCTCGATAAAGAAAAAATGGCTACTACCTACTGCTATTTGAAAATCGTTTATTGTGGATTGTATATGTATAGAAAAGGTTATCTATGATAGAAAATTTACTCTTTTAGCAAGTCGATTGTTTTATGATAAGAATCGTTTGATCGATAAACCAAGAGTTCTAGTTTTGATTTTAAATTAAAAACAATAATTTATATTACAGCTACTGGAATCATTTGGACTAAACAACTTCTTATCAAAATGGCAAACTTGAGCAATCACTACGTTACATTAAAGAGCTTATATAAGGTCGAATCAGTAAATGGAAGTAAAGTTCTCATCATGGATAAAAATAAAAAGACGCATTTTCCAGTCATGATGCATACACTCCCTACTGGTGAATCATACGTAACACTAAAATGTCTTAAACAATTTCTTTTAGTTCCTTTCATACTATTGTTCATGTGTATATCGTTGTCCTTTTTATTATTTTATGTTCAATAAAGATATGTTACAATAATCACATCTTATTTGTATACCATTCCATTGATTTGTAAAATTTCTTTATTTTTAAAAATAAAAAATTAAGAAAAAATTAAATTTTCAAACAAATTTTTGTTATTTTAGTATGAAAATGTTTCATGTTTAATACAAAAATATACCGCTTTAAACTCAAATATTAATCGTGTTTATTATGAAAAAGTACCATCTTAAATGGAAACATCCGTTTCTTGTGTTGAAGAAGAATATTATTTTTTCCAAGCCCGCAAATCTTACTTTAAGAAAACGAAATTGTTGAAATCAGTAGATAAATATTCTGTTTAAAGGAATACATTATTCTAACGAAGAAATATTATGGTTTTCGTAAGTAAACTCTTTTTTCGTTTCAAACATTGCTGTATTTAACTGAAAGTATATATTTTTAAATGAAACGCAGCATTTGATTACCATTAAAACTTTTAAACTCTTTATTCAAGAAAATATTTATTTGCGTATATATGAAACAAAGATTTTCTTGAATGAAGTGTATTTTATTCACATTAAATATACTCTTTTTTCCGTGTATACAGTATATCTGAAAAAGTTGGCAACAAATGGAATACTTTTTTTTATTAATTTTAGGAAAAAGTCAAATTTATCAGTATTTTTAGTCGTATACGAGGTTTGTCATAAAATATTAATTTTGATCAAAAGTAGTTTAATTTTTGAAATATAAAAAAAAGTCACTACAACAACTTGTTTCTAATGATTTTGTAAATTAACATACCGATTTTGAATAAGATATTCGTCCTTTTAAAAAATTTTTATTTTTAATATATTTTTCATACACCCTCGTAATTAATAATTTTAAATTAATGGAAAAAGATTTAAAAAGACACTACTAACCACACCATCAAACATAATTAATAAAAAGTGGTATGTAAATGTTGTATTTTAATCCCTTTTAAGTTTTCAAAAGCGTTATGTTGACATAAAATGTCATTAGAAACGTTTTTTAATAACTTTTTTCCATATTGCACTTTATTCTTGAACAAAATTAATTTTTTGACGAAACTCGTATACCACTGAAAAAATTGATATCTAATAGTTGCATTTTCGGTTTCTAAACTTAATAATAAGAGTTTTCTATTTGTTACCAAATTCTGTATTTCTATAGACATATTGTATATTATTTGAGAGAGAAAAAGGCCTAAGGTGGTTGGTTTATTGGGCGCAATAATCGAAATTTATTCTCAGAAAGTTGCATTTTTCTAAATGTTTTTCGGTTAGAAGTATTCTGCGTTTGTTGCAGTGATTATAACCCCAATTGAAGTATTATATCAAATTTTATTTTAAAGATCTTGCTGTTTGTTTTATAATTGAAGTGTTAGGATTACTCTACAATAATAGTTTTCAAAATAAATGCGAAAAACAAGATAAAATTGCGCTTTGTGATGTTTAAACATTAAACTGACAATGATTTTTGGCAGACAGTTTAAATGAGTCTAAGTTCCTGAAGCATACTTACCATCAGGTACTTAAACTTTTAAATAAATTGTATAACTAAGAACAATTTATTGAAGTCTGCCAAGCATAATTAGTCTATTTTTGGAGTCATGTTGATGAAATTCCAGAAAGCAGCCCGTTTACATGTTTGTAAATTTACCTAATCCTCTAGTGAATTAACAAAACAATAAATTCACAAGCAGATTAGAAAAAAAATATAAATTAAATTTCACAAATTACTTGAACCTTATCATTTTTGAAACTAGTATAATTTACATTATGAATAACATTAAAGTTTAGATACCATATTTTCTAACAAGCATGCGACAATTTTCAAATTAAAAATTGTAATGCAATTAGAAGTAGTTCTCATTTGAATTCATGATTCATAAAATAGTAAACCAGGATATGCATAATAATTCGATATTCAGATAGTTAGATACATATATTTTTTTTTAAAGGACATGCAATTACAGATAATTAGTACATTTTAATGGAAGTAACCGCTGACATGAAATTGATTTATTAACTTTATAATTAATAAGATGCTTTAAATTTAATTGTGGAAACTGTAAAGAGAATTTCGTTCTACAAAATCTATAAACAAGACAACTATGAATAACTGAACAATAATTGTAGATATTAATTTATATTTGTAATAGATAACATTATTTTTTATTAGTAGTTCTGACACCCTTAATAGGACATTAATTGTCGTCTATTTACGTTAATTTTTATTTATACAGCGTTTACGAAATGTCTCGGGCACATCAGGTTTAGTATCTATGAAGGGGATAGATTTTATGTCATGAAATTGTAATTTTCTTGCCATTTTGGACAGGGCAAGACTTACCCCCAAAACTTTAAATGGCAAAGGAATTCATTCAAATGATACATCAGCAGTAATATAAAGGTTTTAAAAAGGGTTTTATAGTTATTTCCAAATTTATTACATTGAAACAAGGTTGGCATGTTTAAAACAACGTGTTTTATAACACCTATTTTAAACACTGTGTAAAATACAATCTAAATAAAACATGTTTTAAATGAGAGTGTTTAAAACAGTGTTTTTAACTATGTTTAAAACAAAAATAGAACATATAAAACATTTTTTAAATTCATTCGGCTAGAGAAAAATTGTTGGTTATAGATATGAAATAAGAAAGAAAACAACTAATTAATTACTAAACGAAAACTCAATTATTTTTTAGTTTAAATCCTTAGGTAATTTAATTCATCAAATAGTTTTAAACGACTGTAATTAGGCTGCTTTTTTATCAAGAATTCACGAATCTCCTTAAAAATACGGCTTTAAGAAAAAAAACACCTTTAGTAATTTTTTTCATATAAAAAATTGAGAAAATGTAAATTAAAACATTCGAGGGGTGTTATGTTTTGTACAAAAGCTTCTGAGAGTTCGGTTACCTTAGAATAATTGTCAAAGACGTGGTTGAAAAAATATATTCCACATGTTTACTTACCACTTCACAAGTGCTTAGGGCTTTAAATTTTATTACTTTTCGACTTAATTGGTAATTTAAAGCCTTGAATTTTAAAATGTATTTAGGACATTGAGAACTAAAATATTTTAAGAAAAAACTTGCAGCCATTCTAATGACGGCTTTGTCCAGTTCTGGATACAGCACTGAGTATGACCACTAGTTATTTAATTATCTGACAGAAAACAATGTTATGGAATGTAAAGTACAGATTTTTCAAGATGTCAAGTGGTTATATACAGGGTAGATCCTAACATGTCCTGCTCAGGGTGTCATGAAAATCACTGTAATTTAAAGCATGTAAGAAGTAAGTAAATTTTGTAAAGGAATTTATTACGTTCACACTGAAATATTTACGCCAGATTTCTGAGTATTAAAATTTGGTCAACGTTGGGCTGATTTCTCCAGATGTTTATGTTAACGGCACGGTAAACCCTTAGGTATGCAATCCTCCCTTATCCTTAACACTTAGACACAGGCACTTTTCAAGCTAAAACTACCCAAATACAAATCAGTCTATAAATAGCAGTCGATAGAGTTTTAGTTTGTGTATCTGTGTGTTTTTGTTAAAAAGTGTTGTTTCTTTTATTTTCAAAAGGGTGAGTTATTTCACAGGGTGACTAATTTTACTTTATCAACTCACTATAAGTTATTTACGTTATTATTTATGAACTTGCATTACAATATAATAATTTGTCGCTAATTTGTTACCAAATCCAAAAACTTGTCGCTCGTGCCGTTTAGCCATAATCAGCATATCAAGCTAGCACTACACATAGCGTATCTCGAAAAGGAAATGTCGTAGGATATTACTTAATTTGTCGCTAATTTGACGCTGAAAGATGTTGCTTGTCTTATCTCCAACTGATAAGCGAAAAACCGCTGGAAAGCCATCAAACTGTCGAGAGGTAACGTGTTGCCCAACTTGAGGGAAACAGGGAAAACCTAATTTAAAAATTTTGGTAAATAAATCCTATCTCTTAAAAGAAATGTAACAAAGAGCTCCATGATTAATTGTTTGATGGATTTCCAGCAGTTTTTCGCTTATCAGTTGGAGATAACATTAGCGACAAATTCGTTAAATGTGTCATCTTTCAGCGACAAATTATGGCCTTTACAGTAATATCCTGAGATATTTCCTTTTCGAGATACGCTATATGCACCTAGTGCTAGCTTGATATTAAGCTAGCATACCAGCTGATTATGGTTAAACGGCACGACCGACAAATTTTTGGATTTGGTAACAAATTAGCGACAAATTATAGTGCAAGTAAGAAAGCGGAAAAATAACCTTATCGTGCTAGCTTGATATACGTTATGTTTTTTGAGTATGATTCGAGTTGACCCTTCATGCTCTGCTAATCATACGTATATGTATAGAGTGGATACCATGCGAGTTAACCCTTAGTACCTTAGTGAAGGCATACTGTTACATTGTTTACCATGGTAGATACTCTAGACTAGCTTGATTTATTTCCGAGAAGGTATTTCGCGAGTTGACCATTAATACCTGTGATACGAAAAATGATTGAAATGCAAAGATAGTTTAACTGGTTGCATATATATTTTTGTATTTACTTTCCAGATATGTCATTTTGTTTTTCTTTTCCAATATTTAGACGTACCTATTCATAATTGCGGTTGTCATTTTTGAAATATTAAGTTTATTAGCCATTTTTATAGAATATCTTTCTTTCATTTAAGTATATTAAATTTTGTTAAAATTCTTCCTATTTTTTTCTACGCCCTACAAACATAAAACCTTCCCCTTCCGTACTAAAGATGACGTGTCTAAGGATTTTCCATAACTTTTTAAGAAACCAAAAGAATTGTTTTCGTTGGCGCACCCTGTATTATAAGAAAACAATGATTGTCATCCATGGGAACGAGTCGAGAGCCGAATATCAATTTACTTTAAAGACTTCTGTTTTTACATCACATATTTTTTTTTTTTATATAATGAATAGAAATGAGTCAAAAATAAAGTACAAACAATCACTATCTTATTTGATTCACGGTCTCTAAAACGTCTCATTAACATTTCCGTTTTACAAATTGCTATTTACTACCGGAAATCAAATAATAAGGTGCTGATAATCAGACGATAAAACAGAAATTAATGGTTAATAAGACGAAAATGCATTAGAGCAGTATCAACCTCCCAGCTAAACAATTCTAAATGTATGTTCTCTTATTATATTGTAACGATAATTGCTATTTACCTTTTACCAGCCGTTCATCCAGCACGGAGGTAACGGAATGTTAAATTAGAGACTTAAATTATAAGATAATTATAGAGCACGATCTATCTTCCTTAATAATTACCTGTGTTTCAATTGGGTCACAGTCACTGGTAAAAACAATTTTTAGTGTCCATACAATCTTATTTACCTTCTATGTGCGTATTTTTAACATGTATGGTAACGCGACTTTGCCGTTAAACGTATTGTATTATTATTAGACGATTAAATGAATTTTGATTATAGTGTTAGATTACATACAAAAAAAGAAGAAAGAAACCGCTATTTGTAGTATAATCTAATGTAAGTAAACAAAACCTGTTCTATTTTATGCTTCTGTGTACAATAGGGAGTGCCATTTTAGGGCACTTTTTTAATTGTCTGTCACTTACTTAAATACATATTTCTTTCAACGCCAACGTTAAAAGAATACTTACTTATAACTTTACTGTGTTTATGTTATTTCGGGCTTTAGCACTAATAAACATTTAATCAGGGGCCATTATCTCTTTATAACCTTATCCTTAGACACTTATCCGTAATTTTATAAGGGAACGTACCCATACTACGCGACCTATTTTTTAATATTTTTCGACCCCTCCCTCCCATCGGTTACCACTCGTAGTATATGCTAATACGCCTCCCAACCCCCAACCCTCCCAAGTTGTTACGTAGTATTGCGAATGTGAATTTTAATCATTTCGCACGCAGAAAGTGAAACAAACAAAAATAATTTGGCTGATTTTCGTCATTACTGACTGAAAGTTTAAGAAGCACAAAACGCTCCGCGCCATATTCAAATTAATTTCGAAAAAGCGCGAGATTTCTCTCGGCGAATTCGACTACGTGACAAAATCTAAGCCCCCGCGCCTGTGACTGAACGTAGTATTTTAAAGACCCCCCCCCCCTACATGGGTCACGTAGTATGGGTACGTTCCCCAACACCTCACACATTCAAATCACAGAAGACCGATCCATATCAGCTGATTATGGCTAAACGGCACGAGCGACAAATTTTTGGATATCTTTGTCCTGCTAGCGTGATATACGTTGTGTAACGTTTAGTGTGAGAGGTCGCAAGGAGAGATAAAAAGCAAAAAGGGCCAAGATATCTCGTAATTCGTACATGCGACTGCACAACGTATAATTAAAAATTTGTTCTACTTTTATTTAATTTTAATTTTTAAATAAACAATTCGAAAACTGTCTTCGTGAACATCAATAGTCTACCATTCCACATTTTCTGAAAATTTTAAGTTTCTTTGATCAAATTTTTTTAATTTCTTAAATTGTTAATTTCATGAAGATTTTGGTGTTTATGTGGCTGTACTTTTTTCTTTAACAATCTCGAAATTGTAAAGTATATCATAATCGACCTATGGTTGAATTGAGCATAGAAGTTGAGTCCATTTTCAATCCAAAAATTATAACAATTTTGTTTTTGAATTTGCAGCGTTTGTATAGCTTTGAAAAATTGAATCCCGGAAAAATGCTAATTACAAAATGACAAAAAGTAGATAGACAAACAAAAATGAAAAGTTTGATTTGAAAATAGAAGTTCCTTGAGTCGATCACAACCCATATCTAAAATATTAGTTTGTTTAGAACAGGTTTAGTTGGTCAAACACTATACTTTCCTTTTAAAATTTAAAAATTTAGATAATGTAACAGCCCTTTTGAAATCCGCGCCAGAGACCTGTTAGTTCCGTAACGTGTCGTAATACTGCTCAGGAGGGCGCCACGCGGAATCCGTCGCTCTATTCACCAACGCTACCCTACCCCGGCAGGTTATCCTCTCTCAGTACCACTACCCCTGGTACTCCTGACAGTACCGCGCTGAGCTACCCTTACCTAGGCAAGGGTGAATAAAAGGAGCTTCCTGCTCTCAGAACAACAGAGAGATCTCTATCCTCTAGCAGCTTTCCCTTCGTGGAGCACTAGAGCGGGACAAAATAGAGTGAGAACTCTCCTAGGAGCCTTCCGAGTTCGGAACTCTTGGCCGGTGTGTTAAACAGAAATAAACCAACACCAGTAATTAGTGCGTTTCACCTAGTGAGAAACATTCCAAACCTTGGTCGACTGGGACTCTCCATTTCCGGCGCGAATTAGTTTATGTGTGATTTTTAGTTTAAGTTTTTCCTTTTTATCCATAAGTTACCAAGTCTCATGCGGACTCACGTTTAAAGTTTATTCCTAACAATAAAGTTCTTTGTAGTTGTGTAATTTTACCATTCCGCTACAATAACACATTAAAAAAATATTTTGAAAGAAAATTATTTCAAGTTTTTAATGTGAATGGGAATGATGTCTATACGTATAGCTACACTTCTCCAGAAAAATGAGTTGGTTGATATAGTTATAATTTCATCATCATGTTGATCCAATTCGTCATTAAGGCTCTATCCATTTGAAGTTACCAATTCCCATCCTCAAGTGTAAAATAAAGGTCCAATTACTTGGAAGTTCGAAATTACCGATGGAATAATTTTCTTTTTAAATTTCAAGCAACTGGGCCTTTATTTTGCTTTGAGAATTGCAACTGAATACTTCAAATTATAACAATACAAACTGAAAATGTACGTGCCGATGAAATTACAACTTTATTTCAACCAACTCATTTTTTTGGAAAAGTTAGACGTACGGCCCACATTGAAAACTTAACATTTATTTTAACTAAACTAACTTGATTCAAAAGGGTCACGAAACTTGTGACCAAAACGTTTTAATTTAATACAACTGTAGGTCGTTTAATGTCACCATTTTAATAAAAAAAAATTATTCTGTAAAACTTTTCAGAAGATATTTGTATAATGATAAACTATTAGAATCCGCTTTTTAAATTGTTTGCTTGCTGCTATAGCAATTAAACAACCATAGAACAATTTTTTATTAACAATTGGTTTTCTTATTTTAAACAAATTGCTTCTCGGATATCGACCTTGAGTTATTTTATTTATTATTTGTTGGGCTACAACTTTTGCTTGAAACGTTTTTTTTGTCCGATTAGTACTTTTTGTATTACTTAATTAATTATAAGTACCGTGCAATTGCATATGCACGAAATATCTTACAATTAGTCCTTTTTGCGCGGTCTCTATCTAGCACAGAGCGTTACAGATTTTGCTTTGCGTAGTTAATAACCAACTCTTGGTGTATAACATTTATTGTAATATAATGCACGTTTTTTTTTGTGAATAAAAATTGGTTAGTCACTATTAAATTTAGGTATTACTAAAACAAACACCTGCTTACTTCAATTTGTATCAAAGAAAGTTGCTTGAATTTATAACTACTAGATAATAAGTAACACTATAAATAGACACAGGCATAAATAATAGGGAGACACATGTGTGTAGGGCATTTCACTTAGCTTTCTCGCCGTACTTGTTTCGATTATTTTTAGAGATAAGGTGTTTCAAAAATGAAAATGTAGGAAATTTTGTTATTTTCATACGATCTCCTGAACGAATATACAGAGTGCCTCATGAATGCATAACAAACGAAAGTTACATTATCTTACATCTTAATTGTAGAAGCTGATACTTGTTGAAATTGGTATATATTGAATAGAAAATCCTATAATATTGAAATGAAAAATAACAAATAAAATTAAAAAAATCTAAATTACAAAATACTACACTTACAAAATAAAGGAATTAAATTAGACTTACTAGAAAGCATGGAAATAAATAGATACAATAAACAAACGATAATATTTTTTTATTGAGCTTTATTGAAACAAAAAAGTTATATCTACAAATCCACACACAAAAGGAAAAAAAAAAGAAACATTTTATTCTCCAACCTACAAAATTTTAGAAATATATATACTTAAACTAAGCACTTCCCTTCCTTTTCCCTTATAATCTTTTTTCCTGTATTTTCCCTCCTCCCGTCCGCATTAATTATCCTTCCAAATTCCTCCCTCTCATTCTTCCCCGTTACTTCTTCTAATACATGCTCCATTGATTCACTCTTATCTCTACATACTCTACACAATCTCTTACCTTCTTCCATCCAAAACTTATTCTCATTACACTCATTCCCCATTCTGAATCTAGCTATTATCTCTATACTTTTTCCATCTCTTAGATATACTGGCACCTCATCCCCTTGCCATTCTACCCATACAAACTCCCTCATACCTTTCGCGTATCTTCATTATATACTTTTCTCAAATCCTCACTTCTTACCATTTCATTACATCTTTTCCCCACCATCCTACTAACATTCAATCCCTTTCCTCTCCACTCTTCCATTTGTTCTTTACTTATTGTCATTTCTGTTAAGGCCTTATCCCTTTCCACATCATATATATTTTTTCCCGACCCCCAATATCTTTTTCTTCCATATCTCTTTTCTTAAGTCACCTTCCGATAATTTTTTCTTTATATTTTACAGACCTCCTTCTTGTATCTTCCACCATTTTCCCACATTTTGTTTCCCTTTTTAAAATTTAGTCTGGGGTACTTCTTTCTAAGCGCAACACCCATTATATATATCTTTCATAAATATTTTCTACCATTCTATACTCTTTCCATCCCCATATCTCGACTCCATAAAAGTCTATAATTTTTACTAACGTTTTAAAAAGTACTACCCTTCTTTCCCAGTTATTTCTGCACAATTTTTGTCCTATTCCCCATATTCTTCCCAGCAATGCATTTGCTTTAGCTCTTGGTTACTTATGTGCACATCGTCTTGGTTGTTTTCTGTCAACATGTACCCCAAGTATCTGTTTAACCCTTTCTATCACCTTCCCCTTCCATCTCAATTCCTCTTTCTCTTTACTTTTCCTAGCTCTTACTTCACCAAAAACTATTATTTTGGTTTTTTCACCATTCAATTGCAAGTATTTCTTCTCCAAGTATTTTTCCAATTTTTTTGTAATTTCCCTCATTGCACCCCAACTTGTCGCAATTAACGCTATATCATCCGCGTACGATATTGTCCATATCTTTTTCCTTCCTACCACTATTCCCCCCTCATTTACTTAACTTATTGTTTCTTCTAAATCACCTAAGATATATAAGTTAAATATCTGTGTGCTTATCTTGCGTCCCTGTCTAACGCCTTTTCCCATCCACACAAACGATAATAGTAAAATGACCAATTAGATGTTAGTAATTCTCCACTTTTAAACTCAAACTTAACAAATAAGTAACCATATCCCCTTTACTTTGTTCTATTTGTTATATACACAAATACATGTATAAGCGAAGTTTAAATAATCTTCACCTGAAGAAGTTAATGTTTACCGAAACAATTGTAGTGATTGTAATCAATATATTCTTTGAAACTTTAGTGTTTGTTATTTTTCTATTCAATATTATCTTACAATTTTAAAATATGTATTGATAATTTATTTTTCCGATTTTCTTCTAAATCAAAAATTTGTAACAAACAATTACGTAATTGTATTAAAAGTACTAACTTGAAACAAATTGTGTAAGTATAAAAAATGTTTTAATAATTGAGACATGTTCAAAAAAAGGTTTTATTTAACTGTTCTTTAAGCAGTTGAGCCAACTTCACTGAAACGAAGCTTGAATGCTACGTATTTGCCAATATTAGGTAATTTTAAAAGTAAATAGTGGTATGCTTTAAAAATTAAAACAAAATTTTTCAATTTTCATTATTGGGTAACAAAAAACTACTTAGCACCTAATACTGGTGTCCGTTTTTATAAACATTAAAATATCTTGTAGCTTTCTAACGAATAAAGCAAATGTACAATTTAATAACTCCTGTTTACACTTTCATATTTGCATTAAAATGTATGCTTTAAAAAATATAAGTCAATACAGGATGTCCTTTTTGGTTGATAGTGATTTCATAAAACGACTAATGTATACTCTATATTTTTTCGCAAAATATTCCAAATGAAATGCAATAGTAGAGGGTGGGTCACTTCAACTCTCTAACCAAAGATAGTCACTACTTATTTAATTAATTACCATATACAAAACTAGGAGTACAAAAACATTGATCAGTACAAAAAATAGTTTGTTCGGTTGGTATACGATTACTGTTCGCCTATATCTCCTTTTTTCTAATCAAGGTTGCTTTTTACATTACAGAGAAGATATTTTAAGAACTGTGAAATATTATAAAATAAGGAAGATGATTTTTTTGCTCGAAAAATGTTTTCAAAAATGCAATTGACAAAAAATATAGGTATTTATAAAAGAAATGGCTATCTTCTGAACACTATAAAATTTTAAATTGCATGTGTATAAAATAATCAATGATTACATCAGCAATATGCTCTTACCTGTTTTGATGAATAAGAAAAGGATAGAATCTACGAAAGTATATGTTGTGTAAGTGAATCTATTTGGGAAATACGTAAAACCTAAAAGCAAAAACAATTTGTAAAGAGTAACGTCAGTCTTAACTTTTGTTTAAAATGAATACTCGATCCCCACTAACATGCCATTAGTGTTGACGTTTCCTAGTTTTCCTGAGTTTCCGTTATTTTTGAAGTCTATCGCTAATATTCACTGCCTTTAATAAAAATAAGTATTCTTTTCAGATACCAATCATGCATATTTACCAACTACTTATTGCAGTTCAATACTAAGACAAAATATTTATTTTCATGATGGAATTGCTATGGCTTTAAACTATTATTTATCAATGGAATTTAAATTTTACAGACGTTAAAATAAAACTCAGTTTGACTCCAAAATTGTTCATCGATTGATGTAGTTTAGAATTATGACCGCATACAATCTTTAATTTTATAGGCTATACCTTCTCGATTTTGTATATATGTTACAGTTAAAACAAGTTTTTAGTAAGAACTAGTTTTCCCTAGTTAAATCTAGTTTTTACTTGTTAAAACTAGAAATACCCAGTTAAAACTAGAATTTACCACTGATATATTTGATTTTCAGATAAAACTAGTTATCACATCAAGCTGTAGGTCAAACTAGCACTAGAAAAACCAATTTGGGATTAAAAACAAGATATAGTTTTAAAAATATTTATTGAAAAGATCTAAGACACTGAGAATCAAATAAAAAATAACACTAAAGGAACATTTTAGGGAACATCGACTTAAATTAGTTGCCATGATGACAATATTAATTATAAGTATGTAAATAAAATAATCAAATAAATCAACAGAACACAACCATAAAATTTCAAAAAGAAACATTGTTAAAGAACATTGATTAACACACAATAAAATCTAATCAGTCAAACTTAAATTTAAAAAAGGATGAAGATCTACGCGAACAGTTTTAACTGACTCGCTTTGGAAAAACGCGTTTTGTCTAGTAATAACTAGTTTTAACTGATATTCCATTTGAGCATTAGTTGATTTTAGATTAACAGATGCATACACTAAAAAGTAGTTCTAACTAGGAAGAACGCGTTCTATCTAAAAACTAGTTTTAACTGCAACATATATATATGAGTGAATATACAAAAATTGGGTAACTCAATGTCATCAGCCAATATATACAAAGTCTTATTATATTTTATTGAGATTAAATTTTATTTTAAAACAATGAAAAGTCCTTTATTTGGTCACCTAATTTCAGCTGTACATTTGAAATAAAAGTTAATAAAAAACACAATAAATGCTTAAAATGTCAGTCCTTTGGCATGTCACAATCCCGAATACCAACAATCAAGTGACTATCTATTAAACTTATCATTGATTTCAGAAAACTAACTAATTTACTACAATCTGTGATGTACACAGTAATATATACTACAACTTTCATAATGCAATGTTCTCCACTTTATTTAAAAAAAAAATAAGAAACTTTGTGTTTAGTTTCATTCGTCAGTCCGTTGTGTGTTGTTTAAATTTGAAATTCATGCCAAATATCATTGACTCAACGTCAAATCCCTGTTTGAATTTTAATGTTGGTAATGAAGTTAGTTGCGGACCACACAATTTGACGGCCGCCATAACTGTACGTACCATTGTTTGGGTTGTGTTTGTCGTCTGCACACGCGCTGATTCAGACAAAATTTCAGTCCTTTGGTGAGTAGTTATTTTCTTGTTAATCTGAGGTTTATTCCCATTTATACATAGTTAACTATGATTTGTTAATCTGTACATTGTTGATATTCGAAATTACCAAAAAAAAAAACATTAGTTCCGCGTAAAACCTCAAATTTATGTCTTTTTCGTCAGTCCGTTGGAGTCAGTCCTTTGTCAGGTATCGCGCCAGAGGAAGGACTGACGTGTTTCCATGCTACTGATGTTTTTTGTTTTAGAGCACTTTTATCTTAATCGCTACACGTGTATAAGCATTTCTATTTTATACTTCAGTTTAAAACATTTTATTTTTGCACTATTTTGAATCTTTATTTTTTTTGTTTTTTTTTTGTGGAGAAAAAGATCTCATTTTATTTTAATTATTACTATCTCTTTTGATGTCTTTAAGGCATTGCTTATTATATTTACTTGATTTATTAAAAAAATACGTAATGTTAAGTAAAATTGCCTCAAAATAATATTAAAGTTAAGTAATATAACATTATAATAATGTCAAAAGGCTGTTATGAAGACTGAGATAGTTGACTTTCATAGTATTATATTGTAATTGTTCTTAATTTGATGATAATTAATACTTTTAGGATAAATATTGTTAGATTTTTGTTTCTATTGTTTGTTGATTACTTAAAAATGTTAAGTAAAACTAAATTAAAAAAGTTAAATGAATAACGTTACGTTAAATGTCAAAAGGCTGTTTTGAAAACTGAGATAGTATTTTCTCCCAGTATTACATATTAATAATTATTTTTAATTGTTACTAGATGATTTTAATACTTAAAAGACATGTGCCATTATTAAATCCTAAGAGATTTGTACTAATTTTTATTAAATTTCATTATAAAATTCTTACAAAATTGTGTATTTTATCAGTACTATGTTACCCTCGTCAGTTTCCTGGCAGTCAAATTCTGAAAATTTGAAATATCTCACAATCTACTTAAAAAAGTGACTGGCCCGATTTGGAACAATATATTCATTAGATTAGCCATCATATACACCCGAATTTGTAGAAATTTGATTTAATAACTTTAGTAAACAAAATATTCTCAAGAGTTACCCAATTTTTGTATAATCACCAATATATAGAACCTCATTATTCATTTGTACCATATTTATCCTGAAGAAGCTAGGTCCTGTGATAGCGAAACAATTGTTGAAATTAATAAATTCCTGTGAGTTTGTTTTTATTTTACTTCTATTATAACTTATAACTCTCATTTTATAAATCCTAAAAATTACTCAATTTCTTACATCCTCGTTTTTGAAACACCTTTTTATCTGTAAATAACGAAAAAAATGAGACAGGAAGATTGAGTGGATTGCCTTGTAAATACACTTCTTTAGTGATATTTTTAAAACAACCCAATTTGACATACATATTATGACAATCGTTTTAGATAACGAGAAAGAATTTGTGTAGTAATTTTAATTCCACACTAAACTAGTAATTTATGGACATAAATTCCAAGAAGTCGTTCCCTTATCTCACTGTATCTATTACATACATTTAAATAGACTACAATTTTATTCCGAGAACTGGTTTTAAAATGATACAGATTTAAAATAAAAAAGAAACATTCCTTATTCTGACTGTTTTTTTAATAGAAATTGTTTTGAACAATATATAGAGAAATAAAAAAACAGATTAACCCGATTGTAAAGCTATTTTCCTTAACGTTATCACATATTAATAAATAATTTACAGGTGCTGGACTCTATCCAAAAGTACTTCTGAATTCAGAAGGCTAAAAGGCAATTAACTACACCTTCTTGTGGGGTCTTCACTTATGATTAGTTTAAAAGAAGCAGATTAACCTTTTTTTACATTGCATAACATTACTAGAAACACAATAATTGCTAATCGCAATAAAGGATGGATATTTTATATTAGATTTTTTTTTATTCTTATTTATACGCTCCTGTTTATAGTAATTTTATTTTTCGCCCAAAATTAAAAAAGCTATACTCAGAAGTTAATTTTATCCCGAATGTTACAACTCATATTCTCAAACAAGTCTAAAATTTACAGTCACACATTCACAGTATGAATAAAATTCTAATAATTTGTATGGAGTTTAAGGTCGGTTTCTTGTGGAACATTTTAATTATTTAAGAAGGTAATTAAGTTAAATTGCATTTAAATGTTTCAAATATATATTGTAATATCTATACAATTGTTTCGGCATTTTATGCCTTTTTCAAGAGTAATCTTATTACTAAAATTAAAAACTAAAAATCTATTAAAGGTGTATTTAAAAATTGTTGGTCACTGACAATATTTTTTTTTATAAATATCTTTTCTAATTTCTAATTGTTCTAATAAATTAAATTAAGCTACAATTTGATATACATATAGAAAACCTACCTGTACAGATGCAATTGTACCATCAGATTCTAACCAATCATTACAAATAAAATTAGCAACGTTTCATAGCCTTATTCATAGATTGTTTAATTAGCCTTTAAATAAAACCATTTTTTTAAAAGAAGTAGATATCATAAAGCAAATAGCTTAATAAAGAAAAAGGAACAACAAATAATAGCCAAAAAAACGTATCCCTTCATAAAAGAACCAAGAACATATAAATTTATAAATTATTGTGGAAAAAAGACAACAAAAATTGTTATCAATCTTAAAAAAATAGATATTGACACTATACATATTAGTAAATAAATGCAATTTAAGAACCTTACTCTCTAACAATAAAAAAGAAAAATATGATAAACTCCAAAAATCAGGAATACCTATACAAATTAAATTGTAAAAATTGTAACGCATTATATATAGGGCAGACTGGACGTAATATCAAAACTAGAATAGATGAACACAAAAATCAATAACCAACCTAAAACACTCAACCGGCTTAGCATCTTATCGTATTAATAATAAAAATAATAAAAATTCAGAAACTTTAAAATTGTTACAAAATTCCAAGAAAGGAAAACGTTTAGATTTATTAGAACAATAAGAAATAAAAAAAGCTATTTATAAAAAAATAAAATATTGTTAATGACCAACAACAATTTTTAAATAGACTTTTAATAGATTTCAGATTATATGACTGTATCCCTCCCCCTTAAACTTTAGGTATATCAACACTGTATGATAAATTTAATATTTGTAATAATATTACTCTTGAAAAAGACAACATGCCGAAACAATTGTAGAGATATTAGAATATAATTATTTTTAGTTACCTTCTTAAATAAAATTCTAATGTTAATTTCAACAATATTAAATGTCAAAATGAAACCAACCTACAAGTATAAAAGACGTTCGGGGTTGTCAGAGTTGAAATCTGAAGGGGTGCTAAGTTGAATACAAGAGATATACAGTATGGCCCGAAAAGTACGCAATATCCTCATTGTGGCCAAACTGTTTGTTAAATTAAAAAACTTTTCAAATAAAAGTTATTTTAATACAACATACTCTGGATCTGCCAAATTTAATTTTCTATACAGGGTCGCCATTTTTTGCATAGCCCCATAATTTGGGATTCTGACCAACTTATTCCTATAACCTTTTTCGATTGGACGAATATTTTAAGGATGCTGCCATTTAAACTAAATCTAATTTTTGCAATTTCTCAACACCTTGTATAGCAAATTAAATTTGGCTGATTCAGAGGATATTGTATTAAAATAGGGAGCAACATTTATTTGAAAAGTTTTTTAATTTAACTTACTATTAGTTTAGCCGCAATGAACATATTGAGGGAGGCAGTCTCTACTCTAACTGCCTCTTTTCAAAAATAATCAACAACTATCAAAGGGGTAAAAATGTATCTACATGTAATATGACATGGGAAGTGGTGGAGTGGAGGATATTAGTTGCGTGACGAAGCATAGCAGGAGGAAGTGGAATCCAAAACGTGGCCAAAAAGCATAAAAAATCAATTGCTTAGTACTTAACACTAACCTCACCACCAACTTTGTCAAAAACTGTTTTCAGGTATGTCAAGTATACTATACAACTAATGATCTAATATATGTGCTTTGATATCAATTTTCAAGGTTCTAAATCACCCAGAAGTGGTACATGTTTTTGAGGAGGGAATGTTTAAGTGAACGAGTGAGTGAGATAGTGTTTAAATGAATGAATGACTGAGTGAGTAAGTGAGGGAGTGAGAAATGAGCGAGTGAATGCGTTATAGAATTATTACCCTTCAAACTTTAATAACTGAAGAATTATTTTGTGAAAAGGATACTAGCTGCTCAAGAGGACCTTGTTAAGTATGCAAAATTGTGTACGATTCATGTACCACACTGCTTAAATTATAAGGGAATCAAAAGTAGCTTGAAATTGTTCTTGTAATGTACACATTGCTGATGTAACTCATTTGTCTCTTTCCAATTTGACTGATACACTTATTTGGTGCATCTACTTTAAATAAAACTTGTTACTAGCACGACAAAGTTAGTTTTCCGATTTCTGACTTGCACTAAAATTTGTCACTAATTTGTTACCAAACTCAAAAATTTGTCGCTCGTGCCGTTTAGCCATAATCAGCTGGTATGCTAGATTGATATCTAGATAACACTACACATAGCGTATCTCGAAAACGAAATGTCGTAGAATATTTCTGTAAAGGCCATGATTTGTCGCTGAAAAATGACACATTCAACAAATTTGTCGCTAGTCTTATCTCCAGCTGATAAGCGAAAAACTACTGAAAAACCACCAAACAATTAATCAAGGAGTTCTTTGTTATACCTATTTGTTTTAAGAGATCGGATTTATTTACCAAATTTTTTAAATTATGTTTTTCCTGTTTCCCCCAAGTTGGGCAACACATTACCTTTCGCGAGTTTGATGGCTTTCCTGCCGTTTTTTGATTATCACTTGGATATAAGACTAGCGACAAATCCTTTGAATGTGTCATTTTAGCATATCAGCTGATTATGGCTAAACGGCAGCACGAGCAACAAATTTTTGGATTTGGTAACAAATTAGCGACAAATTATAGTGCAAGTCAGAAATCGGAAAAATAACTTTGTCATGCTAGCTTGATATACATGAATATCTTGTTCAAATACAACAACGTATTGCATATGAATAACATTAAGTTTTTGTTAAGGTGAATGTTTTAAAAACAGGAGGATCTCACTGTCACCTCTCCTGACCCAGGCAAAAACCAGAACCCTTTCAATAATAAGTAATAAATAACAACTTGTTTTAAAACTAGGTACATATTTAAATAATTAGTTTAGAAGCATATTAGATCTGTTAATTTTTAACAACTAAAATAAATAACCTTAAATTTGTAAACTGGTTTCAAATTCCACTTTCAAAAATTTTACGTCCTATTTTTACTTTGGCACTGTGGTTTATGTTGAATCATTGACTTCGTATTAGATCTGTATGTTGTAAATGTATATAGGTAGGTACTATGACTTGCATTCTAAATTTAACACTCAAATCCAAAATCTCTTTCATTCAAATAATGTTAACATAACTAACCAACAAAGTATCCTATGAATCGTTTTTCTTTGAAAAACATTTTTTGATTGTTTTCTTGTTGGTAATAATTTTCAGACTTTAGATTTTTATAGATGCCAACAAGACAAGGTAAATCGGATAAGTACCAAAATTTGTTTCAAGAATCTACTCTTTTACAGTCTTTTCGATTAAAAAAAAAAAATGTTAAGTTATTTTTGGAGAAAACTTTTCACTAATTCAAGAAAACTGAAAATTACTATATCTATTGTAAATACCTGGATAACAAGTAAATGCTAACAGATACGTATAAAGAAGCTCTATACGGATTGAAAGATCACTTGCCTCTTCTTCAGATGGAATAAAAAACAAACATGGTGTTCCACTTAAGAAAATTAGCTTTCGATCGATTGCAGTTAGTAAGAATCAAGTGCATTTTTTTGACATTTTATAAATGATAAAATAATTTTAGGAAACCGATCTACAGATAAATATGTATAAAATTCTGGAATATCAACTTTCATAGGTATCTACATTTTCCTTCAGCAAATAATTACACTGAATATCAATTAATTCCATTTGTAAGTTTTCGTCAACAATTTCAATGTCGATAAATAGAGGTGAACTAAAAAGACGAAATTGTACTTCACACCTTTCAAAATCAGAAAAACATCGATCCAATTCCGTTTCTAACAATTTAATTTGATGTTCATAATCTTTAAATTTTAATTTAGGTGATTTAAGGAATAGATATTGTTACGAGTACTTGCCAATTAAGTTGGTGTGAGCATAATTAATGAACATCTTCCCTAAATACATAAGGAATATTCCCGGCTTTCCTGAAACCTCTAGAAAACACCAGCCAAGATCAATGGGAAAACAATTGGATTACTAGACGGCTGTAGAATACCCTAGAAAAAGGCTGAGAAGACTATAAAAGGCGGACGAGACACTCACACCGAGTTAGTTGACAATGAACAGCTGATGTTTGGAAGCGAAGCGATCGATAGGCGATACAGGCGAACAACAGGCGATAGAAGTCATAGTGTCTATAGTATACCGAGCGACAAGTAGTGTTTATAGTAGAAGCGAGCGGTACAAGAGACTTTCAGTGAAATAAATTGTGCGAACTTGTTCATAACTGTAGTGTAGTCAAATTAATTTTAGTAATTAAATAAATTCGTTGTTTTGTTTTGTTAATTGTGTTTTCCGTGACCGAACACGTCACATTTGGTGTCAGGATGCGATAGTAAGGGAATTGAAGATTCCCGAAGAAAGTTAGTGCGACAGATCGTAGGAGAGATTTGAAGTGAAGAAGAATTTTGAAGCCTTATGCCAGTAACAAGAAAATAAGCGGCAATAATGGAGGAACAAATAAGGGCTTTAATGGAAATGATGAAAGAAATGAAAACAGAAATGAAGGCAGGCCAGGAAGAAATGAAGGAAGAATTGAGGAATAAAATGGAAGCTGGACAGGAAGAAATGAAATTAGCACAAGAAGAAATGAAGGAAGAAATTAAAGCAAGCAAAGAAGAAATTAAGGCAGTTCAAGAGAAATTGGTTGAATATATAAGGACAATAAAAATTGAGCAAAAAGGATTAAAAGAAGAGTTACAGGAAGTACGACAAGAATTGGAGATACGACAAGAAAAGCTAAGAGATGAGTTGAAAGAAGAAGTACAAAAGAAAATAGAGAAGATGAGACAGAAGTTCGAGAACACAAAACCGGCAAGTGAAGTAAAGTCCGAAGACACTGCGAAGACGATTAGAATTAAACCACCGACTTTCGACGGAAAAGTTTGCTGGTCTGTATACAAACGACAGTTCGAGGCAGCGGCAGAAGCAAACAACTGGAACGATTTTGAGAAAGCAACGGCGCTGGTCATAGCTCTGCGAGGAGAAGCATTGGACGTCCTTCAAGGTATTCCAGAGCGCCAACAACGGGACTTCTCTGCGCTGCTAGAGCGACTTGAAATGAGATATGGCGACAAGCATTTACAACAAGTGTACCAAACCCAACTAAAGGGTCGCAATCAGAGGACATCAGAAAATCTACAAGAATTCGAGGCCGATGTGGAACGTCTAGTTAGATTGGCCTATCCTACCGCTCCGCAGGATTTCGCAGACCAGCTAGCAGTCCAAACATTCGTCGATGGCGTGAGGGACACCGACTTACAGCAAGTTCTCCGTTTGGCCCGCCATAAGACTGCGAGTGACGCACTGGCGCACGCCTTAGAATTCGAAGCTGCAAAACAAGCTTCCAAGGGCCACGTGCGTGTACGCCAAACAGCTGTTGAACACGACGAATACAAGAATGAAGTCACAAGACTGATCAAAGAGTGCGTCGAAACTGTCAAGAAGACTACCATCAACGACAAGAGAGAATCGGCCAAATGTTGGGAATGCGGGAAGGTCGGTCACTTTTCCCGAGACTGTGGCCAAAACAAAGGAAGACCAAGGTGCTGGGAATGTGGAAGGCACGGACATTTACGGCGAGACTGCCCGGCCGAAGAACGCCGTGCGGACCGACAGCAGTCGGGAAACTAAGATCAGCCAACTTTGAGGGGCGCAAGTTGGCTTCTCCCCACCAAGCCCCAGCAGAAATCGTCGTTTCCCAACTAAACGGAAGCAAGTCCTTATTCGTCGAAGGTCACATCAACAACAAGAAATATTTGTGAAAAGTTTTTGTGCCTTTTACTTTCTTCAGTATGTACAATTTTCACCAAGTAAATGCCAAAACAATATCATATTTGAACAAAAAGAAGGTTAGAATGGTGGTCGATACGGGAGCTTCAAAGACCATAATCCGGCCGAACATCGTTAACGAGTGGAGAATCCGTCCCCTGCAGAGGAAGCTACGTTTGACCACGGTTACCGGAGAAACAGCGCCGATTAGAGGAGAATGCGACATTGAATTGAGACTGGGAGAAGTATGCCTTCGACACAGGGCACTGGTAGCCGATGTCGCCGACGACGTGATCATCGGATTGGATCTTCTTGAACGAAACAAAATTAATCTGGATTTGGGCTCCGGCATTTTACGCATCGGCAAGGAAGAGTTGGTGATGACAAACCCCACCAAAGAGTACGGTCTACGAAAGGTCATCGTAGCAGAAGACCGATTACTACCTGCTAGATCCGAGGTAGTTCTCAAAATAAACATTGATGGCGAAGGTGCGGATGGTTTGGTGGGGATAGTAGAAGCCAAAAACCCGGATTTGACACAGAAAGCCATACTGATAGGACGAACACTGATTCAAACCGGGACGCCGAACGCATCTGTCAGAGTGGTCAATTTGAAGGACTTCGAACAGAAAGTGTATAAAGGAATGGAAGTAGGAGTCCTTGAACCCGTGGTGTCCATCCTCCAATGCGAAGTCGAAGCTGAATCCTCAATGGCAGAGAGCGAACCACTTCCAACCGTTCTTCGAGACTTAGTGCAGCGTTCGGCCACAAACCTAAACAGCGACCAAATTAGAAAATTCGAAGAACTACGAACCATCGCAAAGTGCTTGGGCTTCTCCGATAGTGTTGGTTAGGAAGAAGGATGGATCGACCAGGTTCTGCGTTGACTACAGGAAGCTCAACGACGTAACCTTAAAGGACAGCTATCCCTCACCCAGAATCGACGACACCCTTGACAGCTTGGTTGGTGCCAAATGGTTTTCAACGTTAGATTTGAAGAGTGGATACTGGCAAGTTGAACTGGATCCACAAGACAAGCAGAAGACCGCATTCACGACTGGTTATGGGCTGTGGTACTTTAACGTTATGCCATTTGGACTATGTAACGCTCCCGCCACCTTCGAGCGACTTATGGAAAATGTGCTACAAGGGCTCAATTGGAAGGTTTGTCTGGTGTACCTAGACGACGTGATAGTACTGGGAAAGACATTCGAAGACCGCCTCCAGAATGTCGAAGAAGTGATCAAGAAGCTTTCAGCAGCCAAGTTGAAACTCAGTCCCAAGAAATGCCATCTGTTCTGTAAGGAGGTGAAATATCTTGGCCACGTTATCACCTCAGAAGGAATAAGAACTGATCCTGACAAGACTGAAGCTGTGAGAAGTTGGCCTGTCCCGAAGAACCAACACGACTAGAGAAGCTTTTTGGGGCTGTGTTCCTATTACCGACGATTCGTAAAAGGATTTGCAGATATAGCTCGACCGCTCCACAAGTTAACAGAGGAGGGTGTCGCTTTCCAATGGTCAGAACGATGTCAGCAAGCTTTTGAAACACTGAAGTCTACCCTTTCTCAAGCCCCAATACTGACGTACCCACAGTTCGACACAGACTTCATTGTCGATACGGATGCCAGCAATGTAGGAATTGGTGGTGTACTGTCGCAGATGCAGGAAGGAAAAGAAAAAGTTATTGGCTACTTCAGTAAAGCACTGTCAAAGCCGGAGCGAAACTATTGCGTGACCCGTAGAGAATTGCTGGCAGTCGTCAAAACTCTCGAACATTTCCATAAGTATCTCTACGGACGAAAATTCCTGTTAAGGACGGACCATGCGTCCCTAAAATGGCTGCTGCAATTTAAAAACCCAGAGGGTCAACTGGCTCGATGGCTACAGCGGCTACAAGTATACGACTTCAGCATCGAGCATCGTGCTGGAAAACAACATGGTAACGCTGATGCCCTCTCGCGAAGACCATGCTCGAAGAACTGCAAACATTGCATGGCCGCCGAAAAGAAGGAACCAGTCAACTTGGCAAGGATCTGTCAGACGATGGTGGAACCTGAAGAACACTGGCAGAACGAAGACCTGGCGAAAGACCAAGATAGCGACGAAGACATTAAACCGATACTGCGGTGGAAAAAGGCAGGAATAGCACGACCTACCTGGGCAGATGTTAGTAGTAGTAACAGCACAGGATTCAGAGAAGGGGACCAGGTGTGGCTTTACAATCCTGTCCGTCGAAAAGGGCGCTCACCGAAGCTACAGCGAGCCTGGGAAGGACCTTACACCGTGGTCAGAAGGCTGAATGACGTGGTCTACCGTATTCAGTGAGGACCAAAGGCCAAGATGAAAGTTGTACACTTGGACCGCTTGGCGCCCTACAAAGGTCAAGACATTGATCGGGACGATCAATTCTAAGAAGGGGGCAGTGTAACGAGTACTTGCCAATTAAGTTGGTGTGAGCATAATTAATGAACATCTTCCCTAAATACATAAGGAATATTCCCGGCTTTCCTGAAACCTCTAGAAAACACCAACCAAGATCAATGGGAAAACAATTGGATTACTAGACGGCTGTAGAATACCCTAGAAAAAGGCTGAGAAGACTATAAAAGGCGGACGAGACACTCACACCGAGTTAGTTGACAATGAACAGCTGATGTTTGGAAGCGAAGCGATCGATAGACGATACAGGCGAACAACAGGCGATAGAAGTCATAGTGTCTATGGTATACCGAGCGACAAGTAGTGTTTATAGTAGAAGCGAGCGGTACAAGAGGCTTTCAGTGAAATAAATTGTGCGGACTTGTTCATAACTGTAGTGTAGTCAAATTAATTTTAGTAATTAAATAAATTCGTTGTTTTGTTTTGTTAATTGTGTTTTCCGTGACCGAACACGTCACAATATTGAATTTTCAGTGAGACAAGTTATCTTTTTCTGTTTGTTTTAGCTTAAGTAATAATTTTTGTTTGAAAGCGTTAATATTATCAAATAGGGTTGCAACAACATGATTTTTGCATTGAAGCTTAAGATTAAGTTGATTAAGATGACTTGTAATATCAACTGAGAAAGCAAGTCCTTCATCCATTGTTCATTCATTCAGCATTTTCATAATTTTTTGCTTCCAAGAAAATTATGACTTCGTCCAGCAATTTGAAGAATCGTTTTAAATAACAAATTCAAATGTTTTATCGGCAGACTGCAATCTGTGTATTGTCCTCTCAATCTCTTACAAGCGTTTCATTAAGATACCAGAAAACCAAATTAAAAAAAATCTAAAAACTATTTATTTCTTTTACAGGTTGTATAAGTATGTAGGTACTATATAAAAAAACGCAGAATTTGGTACAGTTTAAAAAAAATATATATTTTGGTTGAGCGGAACTATATCGAAAACCATTTATTCCAAATTTTCAGAAAAATATTTCAAGGAGTCCATAAGATACCAGAACAGTTTAAAACAGTTTTGTTATAGTTAATTCACATCAATGCTTCACTACATGGTAGCTCCCCACCAGATGATGAAGTCACAGTGAAAATCAGAACATACAAGTTTTTGAAACGAACAGATAAGAATCACTATTTAAAAAATAAAACATATCGTAACCGCGACAACAACCGCGAAAAGTGTAATAAATCATATTAACAACCAGGCAGTGTTTTACATATTATGTACTTCAATTTCAATATTTTCAATGGCAGACGTAACTATAACTATTAATCATGTTCATCACTAAAACTTAACTTTTATGGTCGAACAAATGACATACATATTGGGAAAAAACTTGCACACAACGCACATGTAATATGTTGTGTTTCATAATAAGGACATAACAAGCTTCCAAACAGTAAAACTTGTCACTGTATCGCATTACATCAGCGACGAAAACTTACTCGAATATACCATACATCGTATACAAGCAAGTTGGTAGTTTGATACCAGTTTTTAGGTGCGTCGCCGTCACCCAATATGGTATAGTTAATTTCACTTTCCACGGTCGCGGGATACGAGTATAATAAAGTATTGATCGTAAGACAACATAATGGAAGAAAGTACACACCTTTCGGCGCTGATTTTATAACACACTTACGTAGGTACGTATTGTATGGGCACAGATGATTATGCATATTATAAAGAATGTTTTGTCAATGGAACAATTAACGGCTTGTATTTAACAATGAAAACGAAAATGAATTTGTAAGGCAGACGACTTTGGCAATGACCTAATTCTTGACATAAAGAAAAAAGAAGTCTTAAACCGCTACGAAATATTAGAAAATAAAAAAGCAATTTCACTAAATAAATATTAACCAAGTTTGATGACAAACCCCCTCCTACATGGAGCTAAAGCTAATACAACTTAAGCGTTCTATTATTTAAGAAAATGAATGAAGGTGGCGTACATGATCGAAATGCACATCAAAGTTGTTTTTGGCAATTTTCACTCCTTCTGGTTGCCAAAAATCACAGCAATATATGCGATAATATAAAATCAATCAGAGAATGTTTCTCTTCAAAATTCCAGACTTCCAAAGATAAACATAATGAAATATTGGTTTTATAAAAAAAATAAAATAACAAAAAATTCCCAGAATTTGTATTTTCATCGTATTGAAAACACCTTTCTTTCTCATTTTCTGGAATATCAATTGTATTTTTAGAAATGGCAATCGTCTTTTTTTATTACAATTGATTTTAATGACAATTTATTTTCAATTACTTCTAAGCTATTTGAAATAATGGAAATACGTTTATGCAATACTCCATAGATTCTATGGCATAGAAGAAGGAATGCGGATAATAAATCGACATTAGTTAATCATCAAATATGTAGTAATTTTCTAGTGTTTATTTACAATTGGCTTGCAACCTTCGACTATTGACCCTATTGACCTTCAGATTTATTTTTTCAGGAGCACAGAACCACAGTAATTGAAGCTATTTCGCAAACATGAGTTGTGGCTTGGTAATCGAATTACCTACTTTTATAAAAGTACTTTTTAATTTGTATTTCAAAAAAGGGCTTCAAGGGCTTTCAAAAGCTCGTGGCCCTTTTAAAGTGCTTGAAGCCATTTTTACTTGAAACACAAGTACAAGGCCAGGCATAATCATCAAAACGATAAGATATTTATGTTTACCTATAAAAGATGAAAGTAAAATCACCAATTGGTGATTTATAAGTTTATTTATAATGTGTCACAATAAATGCACCAGTGAAAGTTTAATTTATGTTTATTTTTTTATATTGATTAAATCTGAATAATGAAACGCACAATTTTTGATAATCATTAGTACAAGCTTTTTTAAAGTATTTGAAGCACTTTTGGTTTAACTAAAGCCCTTTTAGTGTGTTCAAAGTCCTTTAAAGTAACAAAAGTCCTTTTCACAAGTGCTCAGGGCTTTGAACTTAATTACTTTTGCTACCTAATTGGTAATTCGAAGTCCTTGAATTTTAAAATGCAATTGGTATTTTTTTTAAGAACCAATGCACTTTACGTATGTGCCTAGGGCTTAAGCTATAGAGGCCTTTTTAGTGAGAACTTTGCCCAACTCTCACTACCACAGACGCAAGCCTAGGACTATTTTCAATACAAAAATATTTCAGCATATATTCTGGAATGTGATGGGCTAGGTAAGTAACGCTGTCAGCGACGATTACAATTTGGGATCGCAAAAGCAATTTTGTTTGTCGTTAATTAAAATAACTATAACCAATCATTACAAATTAAATTAGCAACGTTTCATAGCCTTATCCACAGAGTGTTTAATTACCCTTTAAGTAAAACCAAAGAAGTAGATATCATAAAGCCAAGAGCTTATAATAATGGTAACAGTGAGTCCTAATAGATAAACTAATAAAGAAAAAGGAACAACAAATAATAGCTAAAAAAATGTATCCCTTCATAAAAGAACCAAGAACATATAAATTTATAAATTATTTTGGAAAAAAGACAACAAAAAAATTGTTCACAATCTTAAAAAATTTAATATTGACACTATATTAGTAAATACCTAAATGCAATTTAAGAACCTTACTGTCTGACAATAAATAATAAAAATATGATAAACTCCAAAAATCTGGAATATACAAATTAAATTGTAAAAATTGTAACGCATTCTATTAGGACAGACTGGACGTAATATCCAAACTAGAATGGATGAACACAAAAAATCAATAACCATCTTAAAACACTCAAATGGTTTAGCATCTCATTGTATTAATAATAAACATAATAGACCAGTGCCGATGCCTTCAAAAATAGTAAAAAGTGAAAAAAAAATTAAAGTAGGATGAAACCCATTGGAAAAGGAAGAGAATGTAACAGAAATGAAAGGAAAAACAATTTACGGGCGATCTGAGGTCGGGAAAGGGATTGGGCTGTTTTTAAGGGTAAAAAACGGTTTTCCATGATTTCCGGAAAAACTACAAGTCTTATGGAAAAAAGTTAAATGGCAAAGTTGTAGGTAATAAAGATATCTACAACGTTTCTATTTACATTTTTTTCACATAACCTCTAAATTTATGTGAAAAATGCAAATAACCAAGTTTTTGGTTTTTTATTTTTATCTTTTACAAAGAATTTTTTTTTCACGAAATTTGGTGAAAACGCCTATTTATGTCCCAAACACGTAAGTTTTTTGATTTGAAATATTTATTTTTTCACCTTATTTTTACTTAATATCGAAGAAGCGTCCTAATTTTCAATCGAAAATTCTTACGTCAAAATATCTGTTAACAACGTTGGTGGGCTTTCTCCTCGTTGAAATTTCTATTTTCTGATGGTGTGAAAAAAAATATACATCACTATGGTAAGTTTTCTCAGGAATTTTTCGATATTAAGTAAAAATAAGGTGAAAAAATAAATATTTCAAATCAAAAAAATTACAGCGTGTTTGGGACATAAATAGGTAAGTTTTCAACAAATTTCGTGAAAAAAAAAATTCTTTGTAAAAGATAAAAATAAAAAACCAAAAACTTGGTTATTTGAATTTTTCACATAAATTTTGAGGTTATGTGAAAAAAGTGTAAATACAAAAGATGTAGATCTTTTTATTACCTACAACTTTGCCATTTAACTTTTTTCCATAAGACTTGTAGTTTTTCCGGAAATCAAGGAAAACCGTTTTTTACCCTTAAAAACTCACCACAATCCCCAACCCGACCTCAGATCGCCCGTACATTGTTTTCCCTTTCATTTCTGTTATATTCTCTTCCTTTTCCAATGGGTTTCATCCTACTATAATTTTTTTTTGTTTCAAAAATTATCGACCCTGGTCTACAATAGATTCAGAAAATGTAAAATTGTTACAAAGTTCCAGAAAAGGAAAACGTTTAGATTTATTAGAACAATTAGAAATTAAAAACGCTATTTATAAAAAAGAAAATGTTGTTAATAACCAAGAACAATTTTTAAATACACCTTTAATAGATTTAAGAATATATGACTGTAACCCTCCCCTTTAAACTTTAGGTACATAAACACTGTATAATAAATTTAATTTTAGTAATAAGATTACTCTTGAAAAAGGCACGACATGTCTAAACAATTGTAGAGATGTTACAATATATTTGAAACATTTAAATGCAATTTAATTTAGTTACCTTCTTAAATAATTAAAATGTTTCACAAAGAACCGACCCTTAAACTCCATTCAAACTATAAATTGTATCTACACGTAATGCATACTGTTTTGTTAGATGTCTGAATTAAGAATATTAAAAAACTGTTCATGACGGCTTCAGCCTATCTGTCATGCCTACTTTAACAACCATGTGTGGGGGGGTAGGGGATATATTGTAGATATTCAAAGGCATTTGGAGCATATTCTTATGTAGGTACCAAATTAGTATGTGCTATTGTCGCTATTACATAAATATGCACATATAAAAGACAAATAATTTTGTTTATACGATTTAGTTATTGCACGGACATTGTACAATTACGTGGTGCTATTGTATTTCTCATTCCATGCGTTTCCCACACGTAACGACCGCGAGACGGTAGCCAATTAGACAAATTTAAGGTACTAACCTAACCAAGCTATTGTTAAATATTTAGAGCATGAAATACTAAAAAATATACAAGGTTATTTTAATGCGGACAAAACAATTGTAAAATTACCAACAAATAGGAATTACCACGCCACGCATGCAATTTTATTGTTTGAAATATGATTATTTTAACTTACTTAACAATGATTTAGAAAATTTTATGGTTTTAGATGAAATTGAAAGGAGACCATTTCAATATTGGATAACCACGTTTTAAAGAACCCATCCTCCCTAATATAATTTAAACTTTGCACTTAAACGCTTTCAGTAAACTTAGTCCAGATTTTGGGGAGTGGTTATAGTCAGATTCAGATCAGATAATGAATTTTATTTCAAAAGAAAGTCCCCAACACCCTACAAATTTTAAGATTACTTTTATATACTCCGTGGGCGTAGAGTAATCACAGCTTCCTGGAATCAAAATACTTAACTAAAATAAATCGACTCTACTAATACATTCCAATCATATTTATATATGGGTGGGGGTAGTTTTCACCTCAGTCGTCTTCCCATTAAATTGATAAGCATGTCAGAAGTTAGTACCTCCTTAGGGTAGTCTTCATATCAAATTTTATTCAAATAGCAGAAGCATCTTTCAGAAAACTGTGCTTATTAAGAATTCTTGTCGGAAATCATCAATGCATCCGAAACTGTTAAAGATATCGATTTTTAATAAAAAATTTAGAACAATACTACGCAGGGGTGGGGGTTGTTTACGACCTTGTTGTAGTTTAATAAAAGTGGTTAATACTTCAGAAAGTAGTAAGTACACTCAAAGAAACTTCTATGTAAGTACGAAATCGTACGAAACATTCTTGATTAGATTAATCAAAGAAAACCCCTTTCACGGGTAAAAACGAAGCAATTTGTTATATAGATAAATGTGATTGAATCAACTTATTTTGATCCTAGGAAGCTGTGGTTGCTCCATGTCCACAGAGTTTCGAGACACCCTGATTTATTTCATAACCAATGACGGCAGGATCAATCTGTCCTGCACTAATTTCAATTAATAAGGAAAATATACAAACAAGAAAAAGATGGATATAAACGAATCAATTACCGAAATACGTAGTTGATGGTCTTAAGTTTTGTTTAAAATGAACATGGAAATAATGTGCCTCGTTCCCCTCTAACCCAATCTAATTTATGTCACTCGTTTTGACGTTTTTGTGCGCTTTTTTGAATTTGCATACCATCATCTAGATTACAAAAATTTTATTTTAGCTTCTATGGTAATATAACTCCTTGAGGATAAATAAAAATTTCGAAACAATTGATATTAGAGTCTTCAAATTCCAATTATTTTACAAGTGCATAAGTATGTAAAAGCAGAATCTATTCTCAAATTGAAGAAAAACTATTTTTTTTATCTCTGCCGCCCTCTCACGGGTAAATGAAGCAATTTGATACATATGTAGATAAATACAATTAAATCAACTTATTCAACAAAAAAAAAAGATCAAAACTATAATGTTTTAGCTGTAGGCACTGTACCTATTCTTTTTGAAGTGCATCCAAATTGTAAAATCGATTTCTAACTGTTTGGATTAATCGTTAAAAGGGTAAATCTCAAGTGAAATGGTTGGGAGGGAAAGTTTGGGCACAGTTCACTAAATTTCACGAAAAGGGAGAAAAGGGTTCAGACGTCAGATTAAATGAAAAACACCTCAATTAATAAATGTCCCCTAATAATATTAATCGAATATATTACTAATTAATTGTTTGATTAATAACTTATTTTTTACTGCCTACCAAAATAAACGATTATAGATTTACTTTTCACGTAAATATGTATATTTCTATATTTAACAGTCTTCCGTTCCAACGTTTAGCTCATTGATTATGAGCTTTACCATCATTAATTAATTAACCTTCCAACACAAAATATAGGAATAATCACCTCAGTAGTTTAGTTTTTTGTATGTGTTATTATTTTTGTACTAGTAAGTAAAATAATCCATCACACAAACTAATTAAAATTAAATTAAAAATTCAACAATTAAAAATAAAACTTTATGTAAAAAAAATGTCCTTTCTTTGCTCAACTTTTTTTATTACTATCGCAGTATTATGCGTCGACGCTAATTATGAACACGACAATAAAATGTTGCAATGTTGTTAAAATATTGGGGTCGCGAGAGATTTTTTCAAAATGACATGGCTATCCAAGCCTTGTTATTTGTCAGATATCTTTGTGAAATTAAACGATCTCAACTAGTCTTTTCAAGGAAAAAATTGTGATTATATTTACTTCGAATGATAAAATTGAGTTTTATTAAAAAGATCAATATTTGGAAAAGTAGGGTAGAAAAAAAATCATTCGAAATGTTTTCCAGTGTCGACAATTTTATAATTGAAAACAATTATTGAAGAACACCTAAAAGCGCTATGCAATTGTTATATAATAAAAAACAGGCACATCCATCTTATTAAATTTTTTCCTTAAATTTTAATTTAATACTTACCACGTACAGACTGCGTTCGAGCGAACTAAGACGGTCAGAATTCCCATTTATTTATGTTATTGCAAAAAATGCAATTTTGATGAAAAATAGTGCATATAATTTTTGTAAGTATAATTAAGTAATACAAATTTACAATTTTTTGTGCAATTTTTAATTTTAGATTTTTGTATGTTTTTTAATGAATTCTAAAACTATATAAGTATTTTTATATAGTATATGTATATTGTTACCTAATAAATAAATCATCAAAAAATATTTTTCTTTTATATTTATATGGGGTCGCCAGGAAACACGCAATCATAAGTGGGGTTGTAAACTCGAAAATGAAAAAAGTTTAAGAAGCCTTGGTCTACATTCTACAATAATACCGGAAAATTATTTCAATTTAGAGCTGAGATTGAAAAGGCTTCATTTTAAAAACAAAATTTCCTTATTCGAAGTAACCACAACACCTTTTAAATTTATTGATGTTTTCAAAAAATTGCTATCGTGTTCTTTTTTTTGAGTTTCATATAAGCAAAAGTTAAGAATTTTGTATAAATTAAAAAAAAACTTATATTTCTCAGGCACTATTTTACGTAGGTACCTAGAATACATTGGCGTGGGAAAAATTAAACAAAATCATACGCGTTCATGTTTTAATATTAAAGTTGTATTCCATTAAATAGGAATCAGCGTTAGTTAAAAAGATTTTTTTTCTCGTTTCAACAATATACAGTGTGTCCACAAATCCTAATTTGAAGAGATAGAGCAACGGTTTAATGGGACATGTTTTACAGAATCTCATGCTTCCAATATATCTCATTTCAAATTCGTTCCAGTTTCATATCTTACACTTTAATAATAAAAAAAATTGCTAGATATTTTATGATGTATTGACTACATACAGTTACAACTTCCCCCAAAAGAAAATTTTAAGGGTGTCAGGAGCCGTGCTCAGGAAATATTTTATATTATGCCTATAACAAACTAAAACCGTGTTTAAACAATTGCAAGTTTTTTATCATTATGAATTAAAAATGGTCTTAGATTTTGCAGTAAAAATGCCCCGTATTACAAAAAATTAAAATGATAGCCCCTCAAAAACGAAACGTCGGACTTCAAGTGTTGCTACCATTGGGTAGCCCGAAAAAAGTGACAATGCAAAAGTGCACCTTATTTTTTTATCCGTTCTCAAATAAGGCCAGGAAAAAAATAAAACGATTTTGAACATTTTTAGGGTTTTCTGGGTATTTCCGGAACTTTTTATACGGCATTTTGTTGGGCTCAAAAATGCGCGACTTTTCTCTAATTTATTCGAATTCATATATTTTACCGTTAACGAGATTTCAATGCTATCCCATACTTACTTAACTTGCTTGGACACACTGCATAATAATTAATCGATTTAAATGGAAAAAAATATTATTTGTTTTTAATAGGTATAAGATATGAATCACGATAAGGCAAATTTGATTACTAAAAATTGAGAAAAATGAATTTAAAAGAACATTTTGAATTTTGCAACAAATTATAAATAAATAAGTAAGCTCTTAAGTAAAAATTTTGAGTTTTCCAAATATTTATGCAATTGCAATTGCTGCTTTTTATTTTATTTATTCTTTTGAGATAAATGTGTTTTTCAAATTAAAAATTTAATGATATTTTTAAGTGACTGCCAATTAAATTAATCTAGTAAAAACTACTCATAAGTTAAGAATACCTTATTTAAATGCAAATTTAGTATTATAAAAACATTATCTAATGCAGATAGCTTGAAAACCACAAACAAATGTCACAGTCGTTCAGGCATAGATAATAATTACGTTCTACCTGGTTTAAAAAATGACAAAACATTTTACGTTTGTTTATAATGTAAATTAGGTACAGTTGATAGCAGTTACCTACCTGCATCATTATCAAAAGATAACTTATTGTTAAAAAAAATTTAAAGAAAAATTATTGTTAAAAAGTAACGCACAAAATTTAACTGATACAAAACAAACAAAACCCTACTTTGTTAGCATTTTCAGACTAAGTTTTAGAGGAGGTTCTCATAGAGCCCCCACATGACATAGGTTGCCGTTTGAAAAAAAAAGTTGGGGTAGCTACAGATTAAGGGGTCGCAGGGGCGTTGAAAATGTCACAAAAAGGCGAACAAAAATTTAAATAAATTAACGTGTGTCAGCGTTTTTCTAAAAAAAAAATAGTCTGCACAGATGTTAATTTTGTGCGTTACTTTTTAACAGCCCTGTATATTATCGACCATTTAGTGTGTATTCATCAACAACCAATAAATATTTATATTTAAATTTCTATTCGTAGCAACAGACAAGATCAAAGGAATTAATAAAATAAACATAGTTTTCAAAGTCAAGGTTGGCAAACTGTTTACGGTGAATATAAATATAAACTCTTTCAGATATCTACTGTACTTTGAATTTAACAGTACAGTAATAAGGATTAGCTAAATTGCAAAAATTTATAGGTAATTTAGTAGAATACAATGAACTATAACAATTTTTATTAAGATTTGAGCATATAATACAAATTTGAATGTCTAAGTAATGACGACGACGAATATGTATTTTGTATTAAAGGTAGGTAGAACTTTAATAAATTGATGACTAAAGCAAAATTTAAGAATCCCTCAACCTTCAACGGCAACGTGACAGGCAGGATAGACGCAACGCTTTAAATATCGATTACCAGTTACCACCATCAAAACAAGACGACAGTAAACAAACCGAAAATAAAGGGCAATTTCGTGTTCACACACTGTGCAATACAAGATAAGTAATAAGAGTTGAAAAATTAAAAAGTTGGCGCCTTTATGAATGATTCAAATTCCGCTGACATCATTATTCGTTCAAAACAAAAGGAACGCACTCCCACGTTATTGACGGAATAATAAAATCGTAAACTCTGCTACTCTACACTCTACTATGGCACTAAATTTACTGAAAGCGATAGTCAGAAAATCGTTGTAACGTAAAAACGTATGCAAGTAATTGTAATACATAATAATAAAAGTTCTACCTGCAACATCGCTCCTTGAAAAATCAATTTGTTTCGTCTGAAATGTGGACTCGTGGATGGACGGACGGACGTTGATGAACAAAAACACAAATTACAACAAACTGCACAAACAAATAAACAAGATAACGATCCGCACTCTTAATGTTATCTGATTACAAATTAAAAAAGTCGAACTTGAACAATGTCGCGAAAGAACAACAAATAATATAACAAAACAGCGACCGGGCCGGTGCGTTTATTACATATAATACATAGGTAAATACTTATCGACGACGAACTCTCGATACACGCAATGAGTAATGTAATGTGTAAATGTGTAGCTCGCCGGTCGTGTCAGCGATATATACGAAATACGAACTAGATATGAAACACGTTGAGATTGGTTTTGTTCGTTCGCTGCTTTGGTTCGGCGGTACACGCCGGCGACGTCGAGTCAATTTAGCCGAGCCGGACTTCCTCATTCTTATATGCGACTGCGCGAATTGCAGGAGGGTTCCCTACTTACGGTCTCACCAATACTTTAGGATCTATCACTGTATCATCCCCAGAAAACAGTGGCGTATCAAAGTGGGGGGATGGGTTATGGGCATGTATATCCATCCTCCCATTAATGCATTAGAAGTCAAAAGCAATACGTATCATTTTGATTATGTTTTATAACTTAAATTAACGTAATTATGTAGAATAATAATGAAATTATTGGTTTTAATATTTTTGAACTGGCTTAATGGTTTAGCAATGTTGAACATACACAGGAGTATATTGTTTATTGGACACCGATGAAGTATTTAATGAGATTACGACAGGGTTTGAAAAAAAGCAGTTTTTTTATTAAATTTATGAAACAAACTGTTCAAAATATTCAAAGCATGTGTTCATAAGTTTTAAACATTTTTTTCTCGTTTATTTAGAATACATGTTTTAAACTTGTTTTCAACAAATTTTTTTTTCAAGTGACCGGTCATCTCTATACAGGCAAGGCTTTACGTTCACCGAACGCAGATTCTTTGTTGGCATTTTCTTTTTAATGTTGCACAAGCGAAAATTCGTAATTTCATAATTTAGTAAACATGTGGAGTATATTTTTTCAACCACGTCTTTGACAACTATTCTAAGGTTTTATATGAAAAAAATGATTAAAGGTGTTTGTAAGATTTTTCTTAAAGCCGTATTTTTTAGGAGATCCATGAATTCCTGATAAAAAAGCAGTCGTTTAAAACTATTTGATGAACTCAATTATACCTAAGGATTTAAACTAATAAATAATTGAGTTTTCGTTTAGTCATAAATGAGATGTTTTCTTTCTTATTTCATATCTAAAACCAATGATTTTTATCTCTAGCCGAATGAATTTAAAAAAAATTAATTTTTAATATTTATTGATACACCCTCGTAACTGATAATTTTGAATTAATTGAAAAAGGTAATAAAAAGGCGAAAAGACACCCCCGAGTCGTATCTCCAAAATTTTAACAAATGTTTTCACTCTATTTTTATTTTTAGGTCGGGTGACATTTTTTTTTTATTCATCTTGACTTATTAATCAAACATTTATTTTGTTTGACTCATTTAGGCGTTTAGGCCACAAGGTTACGGTATGTAAAGACAACACGAAAAATACTTTATTATTTTATAAAATTTTAAGTTACTTTTAATATATCTATTAACATGTTTAGCCGAATTGAAGTGCATTAGGGCTCATAGCTAGGTATACAGAAATAGATAAATTAAAGTATGTAATACGCAGGTATAAGTCGTAGGTCCCGAACTGGGAATTAAAACAGTATGAATTAATGACAATTAAGACGCTGGCCCCGAAATGGAAATGGATCCTTTTTAATAGATACATTAATTGTGGGTTAACTAACTGTGGCTACTCCACCGCCCAAAATTATTAATCTTACAGTACATTCTTGGGACGGGGAGGGGTATTAGTTTAGTACCACAAGAATTAAGAAATTTGGTGTATAGGAAATAAAAGTGGAGAGACATCTCTGTGTTGGCGTTCAACGGTGTCGTTTACTACATTATAGTAAACTAGAAAATGGAAGTGAATTAATTACGTTTGTTGTGTATGTTTCACCTTATAAAAAATGAATGATATTTCATATTTAAATGAGAAATTATTTCCGTACAGTCACAGAGATTCAATAATTTTTAAAACCAATAAAGATAAACTACCATTGATTTTAGCTGGAGATTTCAATGTAAATTTTGCAAAAGATGAATTAATGCCATTTATTGCGTTCCTCCAAAACGAATTTCAATTGCAAATTAACAACAATCCAAGAGAACCTACTACCAGATATGCAACAACAATAGATGTTGTATTTATTAGATGTCTTGATAATTTTATGTCCAATACTTTTGTAACATACTTCAGTTATCCTCGACCAATTATCACAGTAATGCTGTCAGAGGCAACATCGAATATAACTATTACTGAAGTCACTGATTAAAACGATTGAGTTGTCGCAACTTGAAATAAATTTTTGAATTTTTAATTTTTGTATTTAAAAAAATTAAATGTTTATTAAATAAATAGTCATCATATTGTGGAAAAAATTCGTAATATTTGATTTTTTCATTATGGCATATTTAGTTCCTGTCGTAAGATTGTCTTTCATGCACATTACTTGTGCAAACTCGATGTTTCACATCTGCCAGGCGTCCCGTGACGGCTCACATTTTTTTTTTCTTATATTTTTTTCAGATAAATATGTAATTTTTGCTTGACCAAAAAGTCTTATGACTGTCTACTGCCCCACTGTTTTATAAAAAAAAAAAACGAAAAATAAATTAATCTTCATAGTTAATTTTATTTAAATAGTAAAAAAAACAATTTTCCTAAACAATCCTTAACAGAAAGTTTTCTCGTTATCAATTCAACTATGGTTTTCTTTTTTTTTTTTATTTACATGAAAAACAAGCAATAAAAACCCGAAAGTTAATTTTTTTTACAACTTAAACAAAATCAATGAAAAGCAACCCGTTTTCATAAATAAAATACAGTGTGACCAAGATATGAATGGGAGAACACTGGGATATCGTAAACGGTAAGAGACACGGAGTCGATTAAATTAGATAAAAGTTGTACAATTTTGCCGTGTAGAAAATTAGTTTTAAAATTTCGTGCAGTTTCGTTAATATACCGAAAAATTCTAAAATTCTCGTAATCCTTTAATTTTTTCCTGGTTTTATTTGAGAACGGATATCAAAATAAACATTTTAGGTTTTCTAGGGTGATATGAACTGGTAGTCTTTTAAATTGTTTATTCCACAACACAGAAATGCACTAATATATACAACACTTAACAAACATATATAATGATAAAAAAAAAACAACTAACCTAAATATATACACGTGAACAAAGTAAAAAGAGAAAAACATGAAATGTACAAAGCGTAAAAACTAGATATAGATATATATATACAACGTGGCCGACGATGTGACTAAGGGGCTAGAGCTCTCTCTTCCTTGCCGTGGGTCGGTGGAATGTCAGAGATAGCCAAATAGCGTTAACGAGAAAAAAAGTTGCAGAAGGCAAAGGGTGGTTAGATCTCTCTCTTCCTTGCCGCGGGTGGGTGGAATGTCAGAGATGCTTGTACTGGTTTTTTTTTTTTTTTTTTTTTTTTTATGTTTTCGCGGAAGAGGGGAAATCTTCAAAAGACACCTAGTCGTCCGTACGACTGGGTAGTGTCGGATTCCCGAGGAAGGTGACCTCGGTCCTACCGACTAAAACCCCTCTACCTCAGGCCGTTATAGGACCGGTAAAGTCGGTCCTCTTCAGCCATATGTTTTTGTGTTATGTGATTAGATGTTATTTGAGTTGTATGTGTGTGTGTATGTGTATGTGTAAGTGTTATCTGAGGGTAAGAGGGAGGTTTTCGTAGTAATCTACGAATTCCTCTGGGAGTGTGGGAGTGATTGCCAGTAGTCTGGCGGGGGGATAGGGTAGTTTGTGTTTAGGTTTTCGTGTGAGTCTGTGTGGTGTGTGTCGAAGTGTGTTTGTTGATACAGGGTTGGTATTATCGATGGCTCTGTTGACGAATTTAGTTTGCAAGTTATTGATGCGCGTTGTTATAGGTGTGATTGTGATGTTGTCGTATAATTGTTCGGATGGGAAGAATCTATCTAATCTCGCGTTTTTACGTAAAATGTGCCTCTCTGCTGTAAGAATTTTGTGTGTGTGATATCGCGATGCTGTGGTAAGTGTTATTGCCCTATAATCTATTAGTGGCCTAACGAACGTTTTTTAAGTATGGAGTAGTGTTTGTGTATTAGACGTTTTCAATCGACCGTTAATTAATGATATTAAGTTAGCGCGACTTCTAAATCGATCTAGTGTATTTTTAATATCTGTAAAGGGGTTCAATGTGTGTGTTAATGTGATTCCTAAGTATTTTATTTGGTTTTGAAGTGTTAACCGAACATTGAATAGTTTTATGTTTATTTCGTTAGTGTTGAGAGTATTTTTGCGTGTAAGTTGTGGATGTCTGAAAAGGATAAGTTGAGTTTTGGTAGGGTTTGGTTTTATGCGCCATTTGTTGAGCCACAGTTCTAGTTGTTTAATTTGTCGATTTAGTTTGTTATTACAAGATTTCGCGGTTTTCCCGTTTGCCCAATAAGCAGTGTCGTCCGCATATTGCGCTAGGCTTATTGAGGTATCCATTGGTTGCGGTATGTCGTAACAGTATATATTGTAAAGGGTTGGGGCGAGCACGGCCCCTGAGGTACGCCTGCGGTTAGCGCGAAGGTTCGAGAGAGAGTTTTGCCGATTTTAATTTGAGAAGGTCTGTTTGATAAGAAGGAGTGTATTAGTTTGACAAAAAATGGATGTAGATTTATTTCCAATAGTTTTGCTAAGAGGCCGTTATGCCAGATTGTATCAAATGCTCTCTCGCAATCGAATGCGACTGCTAGGGTACAGCCTCCCGAATTTATAGTAGAAATCGTTTCTGTTTGTAGCCTAAGTACTGGGTCAAGGGAGCTGAGTCCCTTTCGGAACCCAGTTTGAGTGTCTGGAATGATGTTGTTGTCCCTGCAGAAATCAGAGAGGCGCGACGCGATAATACGTTCGAAAATTTTTCCGGTATTGTTTACAAGCGAAATTGGCCGATAGGATTTTGGGTCTGTGTGATCTTTGCCGGGTTTCGGGATCAGTATGACGTTTGCTTTTTTCCAATTTGTCGGATAGTAGCCGGTCTTTAGGATTTCGTTGAATATCGCGGTTATGTAGTCGATAGCTGAAGGGGGTAGGTTTTTAATGATGTTATTGGTGATGCGGTCTTCACCAGGCGAATTGTTTTTTAATTTTGAAAAGGTGTTGGTGATGTCGTCTTGTGTTATTTCGCGTATCATGTTATTTTGTGTGTATCGTGCATTTACAAGAGTTTGTGTAACGTGATCGTTTATTCGCGTTAGGTGTGCCAAGTTGTGATGTGGGGCGGTGTATGTAACGTGCAAGTTCTCAAGTGTGTCGGCGAACGCGTTGGCTTTTTCTTCTGGGATATTACAGATTTGATCGTTAATGACTAAATGACTTATTGTTGCGCGTTTTTGGCCAGTTAATGTTTTAAATTTGTTCCAAAATTCCGAACCGTTGTGATAATTTAATTTGGAACAGGTTTCATGCCATCGTTTTTGGTAATGAGTGTTTATTTTGAGACGAACTAGTGCGTTTAATTTGTTCCATTCCGTTTTGATTAGCGGGTTTCCAGTTCTCGAAAAAAGTCTGTAGATTTCTCGTTTTCTCTTTATTAGGTCGATTATCTCTCGCGGGAGAGGTTTCCTACCTAGGCTTATTTTCTTGATAGGCGCTGTATCGTTTATCGCGTTTTGTACAGATATATTATAATTTTCGATCGCGGTGTCGATATCTTCTGCGTTATTTATTTCCGGTGGTAAAAGATTCGAGTTATTTATATGTTCACGAAAGTTGTCGAAGTTTATGTTTTTGTAATCGCGTATTTCTTTGTATGATGTGGTTGTAATTTTATGCGCTTGAATGTTGAGTGAAGCGGATAGTGGTAAATGGTCGCTAGTTATTGGTGTTCCTATTTCACATTTATCGGAGAAGAGTGGCGCGACTCTGTCCGTACAGAGTATGTGATCCGGGATAGGCGAGCCTACGTGGCTAAAGAAAGTAATATTATTGTTTCTAACACGGTAGAGATTTAATGATAGCAACGAGTTGGCGAGTATGCGACCGTTCGCGTTTGTACGAGAATCTCCGAATGAAGTGTGCCGCGCATTGAAATCCCCTAATACTATGGCTCTTGGCAGGGTTGATATGTAAGTTAAGAACTCTACCGGGAGCTTGTTGGTAGGTTTGTTGTATAGTGAGAAAATTATTACGTCACCGGAGTGAAAGTGCAACGTGGCTGCGCAACAGTCGAGTTCTTGGAATTGAGGTGGAAGGAAAAAGCGGCTAGAAGCGATAGTGTTGTGAATGATAAGTGCTGTTCCTCTACGTTGGAACAGTTTATCGTTTCTGTATATGTTGTAGTGAGTGATGTGGTACCTATTCTTCCGTGATGTTAGTGTTTCTTGCAATGCAAGTACGTGTATTGAATCGGTGAGTAGTGTGTGTACCACGTTATTCTTTTTTCTCTTCCAGCCGCATGTGTTAAGTGTGCATATTTTTAGGTCTGCGAATTATAATTAAGCGGGGATGAGCCACCGATAGGTAGTTGGAAGGTTTAGGAGTAGGAGTGGGTGATTGAACTGGGAGGTAGATGTGTAATTGATATGTGGATGCTGTTTCCTTTGTAAACAAAGGAAACTTTGCGTCGGAAAAACTGGGCGGAGTGTTTTGCAACAACTTCTTCGACGAATCTAGAGTTGGGGTGGAGACTAGATAGGCAGAGGTAGGTAAACCGGATGGTGTCCTCGACTCTAGTGAATCGTTCGGGTTCGAGAGTGCCGTCCGTTTTCGAAGAGTCGTCTTCCGACAGTTCTTCGGCGGGAGGGCCGACGCACTTAAGAGGCGCGATCTTGGTAGGTGTTAAGGACTTAGTGGAAGGTCTGTTGGGACATTTGGAGTCAAATGCAAGGTGATTGCCCTTGCAATTTGTACAGGATGGGGACGAGGTGGTACAGGAAGATGAAGGATGTTCCCCGCCGCAGCGGTAGCAGAGAGGGTCCTTCTGTGTGCAGGAAGAGGAATTGTGGCCAAATGCAAAGCATTTGCCGCACTGTAGAGGCTGAGGGCCAGGGGATTGGGATGGTTCGCAACGGTAGGTTTTTGAGAACATTTTAAAGCCTTTAGACAGGAGGGTGTCTATGGCTTTAGGACAGTTTGTTATGACACGGAATAAGAAAGTGTCCTGCCCTGTTTGCCTGGACTTAATGCGCCAGGCGTTCTTAGCTTGGATGTTCTGGGAGTGAAGAGCGGAAAGGATATCCGTATGAGAAATGTTAAGATCTACCGATCTAACGACACAGGAAAACGTAGGATTGTGCTTTCGATATTGGGAAGTTGGAGGGGACGATATGCGGTTAGGAGAGATCTTTAACTTGTCGGACAGTAGGGAACGGAGTGGGGAGAGTTTCTTCAGAAGGTCAGGGTCCTTTGAGGTCACATGGGCCTTGTTTCCCCGGTAGACCGTACTGGGCGAGTATCGCTTATTTATACTGATCCCAGTACTAAGCAAGGGTTGGGAAAAAGAGGGGTTGGAAGTGGGGTGCTGAGAGAAGGGCGGATTCAACAATAAAAACGATTTGGTTTTTAAAGTTGATTTCGCGGTGAAAAATGAAAAAACAGATAACAGTAAACGATAGAGCATGCATGAAAACATAGGGTTGGGAAAAAGAATCGTAGCTTTACGATAAAAAATAACAGAGTTAGAAATTGATTTAAAAAAAAAGAATAGAAACACTGAAACAGGTAATAGAAAAAAGGAAGGAAATAGTTAGAGGTAAAACAACAACCAAAATTCAGTGAGAGAGTAAAAAAAAAATTAGTTAAAATTATAAATAAAATTAATAATCAGAGACAAACTAGAAAAGATAGAAAGGAATGTTAGGTACAAGTTTGGTTGAGGCTAGGGGTGGACCAGGTAGTAGGACGAGGTAATTAGGGTAGCGGCGTCACAGGAAAAACCACATATTGTTGTCGTTTCTGCTGATTACGAGGAATTTGGGTTTCGCTATATAGTGGTTTGTATCAAGGGTTTCTGCTTTCTCTTCATCAATGATTGCAATTATTGCGGTGTTGAGAGTTTGGTGAGTAACGTCTAATTGTTCAGCTTCGTCAAGTTCTTCTTTTAATATTGGAGGAATATTGTCTTTCCAGTAAGCTATTTATGGTGACCTTCATAATTGGATTCTTGTAAAAGTTGCTTGGTGTGTGTGTTGTTGATGAATTTTACTATTTCCTTAAGGGTAAGTTTTAGTTGAATGTATTACATAAACATGTCTCCTATTATTTTGGTTATTTCGTACTTCCAGATGTGATCCATGACTCTTTTGATATAAGTTAAGCAAACGTAGCCTATAAACGAACTTCCTTAATTTTTAATCTCACCATTTCTAGAATATTTAAAAAAGTTTTTAATATAAAAGTGCGGAAGCAGTGCCTATTTTCTCACAACCCTGATGATTAGTATTATAACGTGTTCGGTCACAGAAAACACAATTAACAAAACAAAACAACGAGTTTATTTAATTACTAAAATTAATTTGACTACACTACAGTTATGAACAAGTCCGCACAATTTATTTCACTAAAAGTCACTTTTTAATCGCCGTTCCGGTAGACACTATTTATCGCTCTCTATAAACACTATCGCCTCTATGGTTCGCCTGTATCGCCTATCGATCGCTTTGCATCAGCTGTTACTGTAAACTGTCAACTAACTCGGTGTGAGTGTCTCGTCCGCTTTTATAGTCTTCTCAGCCTTTTTCTAGGGTATTCTACAGCCGTCTAGTAATTCAATTGTTTTCCCATTGATCTTTGCTGGTGTTTGCTAGATGTATCAGGAAAGCCGAGAATATTGCTTATGTAATCAGGGAAGATGTTCATTAATTATGTTCACACCAACTTAATTGGCAAGTACTCGTAACACTGCCCCCTTCTTAGAATTGATCGTCCCGATCAATGTCTTGACCTTTGTAGGGCGCCAGGCGGTCCAAGTGTACAACTTTCATCTTGGCCTTTGGTCCTCTCTGAATACGGTAGACCACGTCATTCAGCCTTCTGACCACAGTGTAAGGTCCTTCCCAGGCTCGCTGTAGCCATCGAGCCAGTTGTCCTTCTGGGTTTTTAAATTGCAGCAGCCATTTCAGGGACGCATGGTCTGTCCTTAGCAGGAATTTTCGTCCGTAGAGATACTTATGGAAATGTTCGAGAGTTTTGACGACTGCCAGCAATTCTCTACGGGTCACGCAATAGTTTCGCTCCGGCTTTGACAGTGCCTTACTGAAGTAGCCAATGACTTTTTCTTTTCCTTCCTGCATCTGCGACAGTACACCACCAATTCCTACATTGCTGGCATCCGTATCGACAATGAAGTCTGTGTCGAACTGTGGGTACGTCAGTATTGGGGCTTGAGAAAGGGTAGACTTCAGTGTTTCAAAAGCTTGCTGACATCGTTCTGACCATTGGAAAGGGACACCATCCTCTGTTAACTTGTGGAGCGGTCGAGCTATATCTGCAAATCCCTTTACGAATCGTCGGTAATAGGAACACAGTCCCAAAAAGCTTCTCAAGTCGTGTTGGTTCTTCGGGACAGGCCAACTTCTCACAGCTTCAGTCTTGTCAGGATCAGTTCTTATTCCTTCTGAGGTGATAACTTGGCCAAGATATTTCACCTCCTTACAAAACAGATGGCATTTCTTGGGACTGAGTTTCAACTTGGCTGCTGAAAGCTTCTTGATCACTTCTTCGACATTCTGGAGGTTGTCTTCGAATGTCTTTCCCAGTACTATCACGTCGTCTAGGTACACTAGACAAACCTTCCAATTCAGCCTTTGTAGCACATTTTCCATAAGTCGCTCGAAGGTGGCGGGAGCGTTACATAGTCCAAATGGCATAACGTTAAAGTGCCCCAACCCGTAACCAGTCGTGAATGCGGTCTTCTGCTTGTCTTGTGGATCCAGTTCAACTTGCCAGTATCCACTCTTCAAATCTAACGTTGAAAACCATTTGGCACCAACCAAGCTGTCAAGGGTGTCGTCGATTCTGGGTAAGGGATAGCTGTCCTTTAAGGTTACGTCGTTGAGCTTCCTGTAGTCAACGCAGAACCTGGTCGATCCATCCTTCTTCCTAACCAACACTATCGGAGAAGCCCAAGCACTTTGTGATGGTTCGATTACCCCCTGCTCTTCCATGTTCTTCACCAGGTTGTTGACTTCTTCTTGCTTAGCCCATGGAACTCTTCTAGATGGTTGTTTAATAGGACGAGCTGATCCCGTGTCTATTCGGTGGTATGTCAGATTCGTTCTCCCAAAGTCGTTGTCAGAGAGGGCGAAGACGTTTCGATACTTGCTGAGTAGTTCTTCGAATTTTCTAATTTGGTCGCTGTTAAGGTTTGTGGCCGAACGCTGCACTAAGTCTCGAAGAACGGTTGGAAGTGGTTCGCTCTCTGCCATTGAGGGTTCAGCTTCAACTTCGCACTGGAGGATGGACACCACGGGTTCAAGGACTCCTACTTCCATTCCTTTACACACTTTTTGCTCGAAGTCCTTCAGATTGACCACTCTGACAGATGCGTTCGGCGTCCCAGTTCGAATTAGTGTTCGTCCTATCAGTATGGCTTTCTGTGTCAAATCCGGGTTTTTGGCTTCTACTATCCCCACCAAACCATCCGCACCTTCGCCGTCGATGTTTATTTTGAGAACTACCTCGGATCTAGCAGGTAGTAACCGGTCTTCTGCAACGATGACCTTTCGAAGACCGTACTCTTTGGTGGGGTTTGTCATCACCAACTCTTCCTTGCCGATGCGTAAAATGCCGGAGCCCAAATCCAGATTAATTTTGTTTCGTTCAAGAAGATCCAATCCAATGATCACGTCGTCGGCGACATCGGCTACCAGTGCCCTGTGTCGAAGGCATACTTCTCCCAATCTCAATTCGATGTCGCATTCTCCTCTAATCGGCGCTGTTTCTCCGGTAACCGTGGTCAAACGTAGCTTCTTCTGCAGGGGACGGATTCTCCACTCGTTAACGATGTTCGGGCGGATTATGGTCTTAGAAGCTCCCGTATCGACCACCATTCTAACCTTCTTGTTGTTGATGTGACCTTCGACGAATAAGGACTTGCTTCCGTTTAGTTGGGAAACGACGATTTCTGCTGGGGCTTGGTGGGGAGAAGCCAACTTGCGCCCCTCAAAGTTGGCTGATCTTAGTTTTCCGACTGCTGTCGGTCCGCACGGCGTTCTTCGGCCGGGCAGTCTCGCCGTAAATGTCCGTGCCTTCCACATTCCCAGCACCTTGGTCTTCCTTTGTTTTTGTCACAGTCTCGGGAAAAGTGACCGACCTTCCCGCATTCCCAACATTTGGCCGATTCTCTCTTGTCGTTGATGGTAGTCTTCTTGACAGTTTCGACGCATTCTTTAATCAGCCTTGTGACTTCATTCTTGTATTCGTCGTCTTCAACAGCTGTTTGGCGTACACGCACGTGGCCCTTGGAAGCTTGTTTTGCAGCTTCGAATTCTAAGGCGTGCGCCAGTGCGTCACTCGCAGTCTTATGGCGGGCCAAACGGAGAACTTGCTGTAAGTCGGTGTCCCTCACGCCATCGACGAATGTTTGGACTGTTAGCTGGTCTGCAAAGTCCTGCGGAGCGGTAGGATAGGCCAATCTAACTAGACGTTCCACATCGGCCTCGAACTCCTGTAGATTTTCTGATGTCCTCTGATTGCGACACTTTAGTTGGGTTTGGTACACTTGTTGTAAATGTTTGTCGCCATATCTCATTTCAAGTCGCTCTAGCAGCGCAGAGAAGTCCCGTTGTTGGCGCTCTGGAATACCTTGAAGGACATCCAATGCTTCTCCTCGCAGGGCTATGACCAGCGCCGTTGCTTTCTCAAAATCGTTCCAGTTGTTTGCTTCTGCCGCTGCCTCGAACTGTCGTTTGTATACAGACCAGCAAACTTTTCCGTCGAAAGTCGGTGGTTTAATTCTGATTGCTTTCGCAGTGTCTTCGGACTTTACTTCCCTAACCGGTCTTGTGTTCTCGACCTTCTGTCGCATCTTCTCTACTTCCTCTTGTACTTCTTTCAACTCATCTCTTAGCTTTTCTTGTCGTATCTCCAATTCTTGTCGTACTTCCTGTAACTCTTCTTTTAATCCTTCTTGCTCAATTTTTATAGTCCTTATATCTTCGACCAATTTCTCTTGAACTGCCTTAATTTCTTCTTTGCTTGCTTTAATTTCTTCCTTCATTTCTTCTTGTGCTAATTTCATTTCGTCCTGTCCAGCTTCCATTTTATTCTTCAATTCTTCCTTCATTTCTTCCTGGCCTGCCTTCATTTCTTCTTGGCCTGCCTTCATTTCTTCTTGGCCTGCCTTCATTTCTTCCTGGCCTGCCTTCATTTCTTCCTGGCCTGCCTTCATTGCCTTCATCATTTCCATTAAAGCCTTTATTTGTTCCTCCATTATTGCTGATTGTTTTCTTGTTATTGGCATAAGGCTTCAAAATTCTTCTTCTCTTCGGATCTCTCCTACGATCTGTCGCGCTAACTTTCTTCGGGAATCTTCAATTCCCTTACTATCCCACTCCTGACACCAAATGTGACGTGTTCGGTCACAGAAAACACAATTAACAAAACAAAACAACGAGTTTATTTAATTACTAAAATTAATTTGACTACACTACAGTTATGAACAAGTCCGCACAATTTATTTCACTAAAAGTCACTTTTTAATCGCCGTTCCGGTAGACACTATTTATCGCTCTCTATGAACACTATCGCCTCTATGGTTCGCCTGTATCGCCTATCGATCGCTTTGCATCAGCTGTTACTGTAAACTGTCAACTAACTCGGTGTGAGTGTCTCGTCCGCTTTTATAGTCTTCTCAGCCTTTTTCTAGGGTATTCTACAGCCGTCTAGTAATTCAATTGTTTTCCCATTGATCTTTGCTGGTGTTTTCTAGATGTATCAGGAAAGCCGAGAATATTCCTTATGTAATCAGGGAAGATGTTCATTAATTATGTTCACACCAACTTAATTGGCAAGTACTCGTAACAGTATTATAACTTTCTATTTTTGTAAGAAGTTTTTTAATTTTTTCTGAATAAAAATTGCATCTGAGTATTTTAGTGCTGTAAGTAGATAAAAGTTTCACGTATGACATTATTTATTACTTTTGTCTTACATTAGATACAAAATAAAATAAAAACTAAAAATTAATTTAATGAAATTTTCTTACGTACATAGGTATTACAAACGTTCTATTACTGACATGGAGCATTTAGAAATTTCATTTTTAACGTTAAAATTTAGAAAAAGTCCAGCTGTTTTAAATTAATCAATGAGACTGGTGATTATTTTTTGTTAGATTTCAACATCAGCTAATGAAAGCGAAAGTACATAGTTGATTAATCGAATGTTTTGATCAGGTTAAAATTTTCTTAATGCTCATCTAGGACTCTACTTATTTGTACAAACAACTGTAAAGAAATAGCAAAACTGCAACTGATGGTTTCTTGTTTCGTCAATTCCTTTTTCATCACCTCATTAAAATTCATCTGAATCCACCTTTTCTTTTCATGTTTCGTCACCTAAAACAAATGCATTCCTGTTTGGTCACCCTACCCCTTTGTTACCCGTGCAGCCCCCATCCCCGCAGCGTAATAATTGGGTAAAACCGGTCTAAAAGGTGTTTAAATAAACACGCAACACCGGGTAGTGCTATGCACCATCAAAAGGTTAAAGTTGGTTAAAGTAGGTGATGGTATGAAATGGTCGCTGTGATTAAAGTTTGCTTTGATAATTAGTAGTAACTTCGAGGTACCTTATTTATTTCAGGTAGACAGATAAGGGGCCGTTCATAAAATACGTTCGCATACAGGGGGGAGGGGCCTTGCTGAGTGTGACAAGATGTGACAAAGGGGGGACATGGGGTCTACGGCAACGTGACGTTCGCCGTTCATCAAAAAATTTTACTGATTTTTTACAGAATCCTTAAATAGAAATATTATTTATTTGTTCGTTACAAAACATATTTATTGTTTTATTTAAATTTTATTATGAAAATAAATGTTCAGGGGGGTTTAGTGTTTAGTTCATAGAAAGTGTGACACAGCGTGACAACCGGAGGAGAGGGAGTCAAAAAAAGCTAATTTTAGCGTGACGTATTTTATGAACAGCCCCTAACGAATCTGGAACAAATGAATGCAATATAAACTGCTGAGCTTAAGGCTAGATCGTTAGAAGAATGCTTTTGAAGGATATTGACACATCTTTTTCGATATAACGATAGATGTCAAATCTTGTTCATGAAAATCGAGTAGAAGATTTAGTGGTTGTCGATTCACTGCCTTTCTTCAAAATCTTTCAGAGTACAATTTAAATATACTATTGCTAAAAAACAAAGCATGCAATCAACGCCATAATTAGGAGCTTGCCGCAAGGGTGGTTTCCAAAGGCACAGGCTATAAAGGAGGTACTTGTAAAATCCAAAATATAAGGTTGAAGATTAAAAGTCACATAATATCCATCAATGCCAACAATTACAAAAGCATTATGGCCGACTACTCCGTAATACTGAAGTAGTTAGTTTGAAAAACAAAATTCATAATGGCTGACAATAGAAGCAAAAAGAAGAATAAAAACAAACACCAATAATGCGTTAACTACGTATTACAAACAATAATCTTTCAAAATTGTAGTAATTAAAAAAATATGAGTGACACATGAATACTAAAAATATGATGGTCAACTTAATTTTTGATTTTTATAAACATAGGTGTTTAACAAATATCTTATGTACAAGTGAATCTTTAAATGCTTAAAAAAACAATTAAAAAAATTAAATATTATCATGGATAATTCTTTATTCACTTATGTTATTTTGAAAGAAGGAGAAAGTTCCCAGGATTCGAATTTTCTACAACACTGCATACAAATATCTTAACATTGTAAAATAAAAAAAATTATTAGTTAACCCTAATTTATAACATGCACATTTTATAATAGGTATTAGATTATTACTTTTTTACTAATTATGGTTTTATTTATTGCGAATTCTGTTTTACTCTAACCTTCAAGAAACAGAAATATTTTGACGGAATTTTCACTGCAGCAAGGAACATTGTCTTTAAAAAAAGTAAAGATACAAAATAAGTTCAATGTGGAAAATAAGTGAAAAAGAAGTTTAAGAAAAGTTCATAATAACAATTTTCCAGGACCTTCTGAAGTTAGGAAAATGTATGGGGTTAAGAGAGATTATTTTATTTAGGTCCATTCTAAAAACGTGTTAAGTAAAAATTTGAAACATTTTGAAGAGAACAAGAACATGTGGCAAATTTTAAGTTTTTGAATTTCTGATAGCTGAGCTCAGTTATTATTTTCCTTAAGCAACCCTGAATTTAAAACCTTCATTTATCCAATTAAAATCAATTATGTTAGAAGGAATAATTACATAGGTATTAACATTCTCTATTTAATTTTTTCCGACACAAAAAAAAATCGATTTTTTGCTTATTCTGTATTTGATATTTATTTATTTATTTATTTATTTATTTATTTATTTATTATCCATGAAGAAGCCCCAAAAGGAGGTCCAATGACCTGTACATTGGGTGGAGAGCAAACAAGAAAAGAGATCAGTAGATGGTAAAGTACAAGAAAACTTACATTCTAACTTACAATCAGAATAAAATAAAATAAAATAAAATAAAATAAAACAAAATAAAACCAGCCTATAGTTAGCAAAGAATAAGTCTTTGCCATTTACTTTCATATGCTGCTATTTGTTAATTTTTAAGTCATTATTTAAGAGCTCTTCAACGTTGTGGGGTTGTGACATTTTTGTAGACCCAACTTTTCAGTTTGAGCTTGGCAGATCTATTCTTTATTATAATTGTTTTTATCTCATTAGGTAATTTGTTGAAAAATTTGATAGCTACGTAATTCTGGTTTTGTTTACCTACTTCGAGTTCACATTTTGGTACGGGTAGCTCCTTGCTTCTTGTGATACTGTCACTCTCTATGAATTCATTTCTCAATTTTTCATGATTTCTTATCAGCACTTTGTATATATATATTTGTCTGATGTTTAATAGTTTTTTTTTATGGTTTTCTACTACTTCCGAATTTACGATTTTACTTATTGAGTTTTGTAACTTCTCTAATTTTTTTATGTTTACATTGTACGCACCACCCCAGGCCAGTATTCCGTAGGAGGCTACGCTGTTGAACATATAATATTTAAATAAACCATTAGGTCATAAGGAATTTTGATTCCCTAGAAGATATTCCTGATCAACTGTTTTTGTATTGTTACGAGTACTTGCCAATTAAGTTGGTGTGAGCATAATTAATGAACATCTTCCCTGATTACATAAGGAATATTCTCGGCTTTCCTGAAACATCTAGAAAACACCAGCAAAGATCAATGGGAAAACAATTGGAATACTAGACGGCTGTAGAATACCCTAGAAAAAGGCTGAGAAGACTATAAAAGCGGACGAGACACTCACACCGAGTTAGTTGACAGTTTACAGTGAACAGCTGATGTTTGGAAGCGAAGCGATCGATAGGCGATACAGGCGAACAACAGGCGATAGAAGTCATAGTGTCTTTGGTATACCGAGCGACAAGTAGTGTTTATAGTAGAAGCGAGCGGTACAAGAGACTTTCAGTGAAATAAATTGTGCGGACTTGTTCATAACTGTAGTGTAGTCCAATTAATTTTAGTAATTAAATAAATTCGTTGTTTTGCTTTGTTAATTGTGTTTTCTGTGACCGAACACGTCACATTTGGTGTCAGGAGTGCGATAGTAAGGGAATTGAAGATTCCCAAAGAAAGTTAGAGCGACATATCGTAGAAGAGGTCCGAAGAGAAGAAGAATTTTGAAGCCTTATGCCAGTAACAAGAAAACAATCAGCAATAATGGAAGAACAAATAAAGGCTTTAATGGAAATGATGAGGGAAATGAAAACTGGACAAGAAAGAATGGAATGTGGACAGGAAGAAATGAAGGCGGGCCAAGTGGAAATTAAGGCAGGTCAAGAAAAATTGATCGAAGATATGAGAGCAATAAAAATTGAGCAGGAAGGATTGAAAGAACAGTTGAAGGAAGTCAGAACCGAAGTGCAAGAAGAGTTAAAGGAAGTCAGAGTAGAAGTGCAAGAAGAATTAAAGGAAGTACGACAAGAATTGGAGACGACACAAGAGAAACTAAGAGATCAGTTGAAAGAAGAAGTACAAAAGGAAGTAGAGAAGATGAGACAGAAGTTCGAGAACACAAAACCGGCAAGTGAAGTAAAGTCCGAAGACACTGCCAAGACGATTAGAATTAAACCACCGACTTTCGACGGAAAAGTTTGCTGGTCTGTATACAAACGACAGTTCGAGGCAGCGGCAGAAGCAAACAACTGGAACGATTTTGAGAAAGCAACGGCGCTGGTCATAGCTCTGCGAGGAGAAGCATTGGACGTCCTTCAAGGTATTCCAGAGCGCCAACAACGGGACTTCTCTGCGCTGTTAGAGCGACTTGAAATGAGATATGGCGACAAACATTTGCAACAAGTGTACCAAACCCAACTCAAGTGTCGCAATCAGAAGACATCAGAAAATCTACAGGAGTTCGAGGCCGATGTGGAACGTCTAGTTAGATTGGCCTATCCTACCGCTCCGCAGGACTTCGCAGACCAACTAGCAGTCCAAACATTCGTCGATGGTGTAAGGGACACCGACTTACAACAAGTTCTCCGTTTGGCCCGCCACAAGACTGCGAGTGACGCACTGGCGCACGCCTTAGAATTCGAAGCTGCAAAACAAGCTTCCAAGGGCCACGTGCGTGTCCGCCAAATAGCTGTTGAAGACGACGAATACAAGAATGAAGTTACGAGGCTGATTAAAGAATGCGTCGAAACTGTCAAGAAGACTACCATCAACGACAAGAGAGAATCGGCCAAATGTTGGGAATGCGGGAAGGTCGGTCACTTTTCCCGAGACTGTGGCCAAAATAAAGGAAGACCAAGGTGCTGGAAATGTGGAAAGCGCGGACATTTACAGCTAGACTGCCCTAAACGCCACGAATGCGTCGAAACTGTGAAAAGAACTACAATCGATGATAGAAGAGAATCGGCCAGATGTTGGCAATGTGGGAAGGTCGGTCATTTTTCCCGAGACTGTGGACAAAACAAAGGAAGACCAAGGTGCTGGGAAAGTGGAAAGCAGGGATATTTAGAGCGAAACTATCCGGCCGAGGAATGCCGTGCGGATCAACAGCGGTTACAAGTATACGACTTCAGCATCGAGCATCGTGCTGGAAAACAACATGGTAACGCTGATGCCCTCTCGCGAAGACCATGCTCGAAGAATTGCAAACATTGCATGGCCGCCGAAAAGAGGGAACCAGTCAACTTGGCAAGGATCTGTCAGACGATTGTGGAACCTGAAGAACACTGGCAGAACGAAGACCTGGCGAAAGACCAAGATAACGACGAAGACATTAAACCGATACTGCGGTGGAAAAAGGCAGGAACAGCACGACCTACCTGGGCAGATGTTAGTAGTACGAGTACCATCACGAAGAGCTATTGGGCCTTATGGGATTCACTCATCGTCGAGAATGGGGTACTAAAAAGAGTGTGGGAAAGCCCTGACGGAACTAAAATTCGACATCAAGTAGTTCTCCCGAAGAACAGAGTCAACCAGGTGCTGACAGAAGTCCATGGAGGTGTTGGTGGAGGACACTTCGGAGTAACAAAGACGTTGGAGAAGGTGCGAGAGCGATTTTATTGGCTAAAGTGTAGAAGAGACGTCGAAAATTGGTGTAGGAAGTGTCCAACGTGTGCGTCAGCCAAGGGACCTCAGACTCGAAGCCGAGGGCGAATGAAGCAGTACAATGTTGGTGCCCCATTTGAGAGAATAGCTCTGGACGTAGCAGGACCATTCCCAACAACAGCTGCTGGCAATAAGTACATCTTGGTAGTGATGGACTATTTTAGCAAATGGCCCGAAGTGTACGCAATCCCAAATCAAGAAGCTACTACGGTCGCTGGAATGTTGGTCAACCAATGGATCAGCCGGTATGGAGTTCCGATGGAGATCCACTCTGACCAGGGACGGAACTTTGAATCCGCAGTATTCCGGGAAGTCTGTGAGCTGCTAGGAGTACAGAAAACTAGGACCACTCCATTACATCCACAATCTGACGGAATGGTCGAACGGTTTAACGCGACGCTAGAAACCAATTTGAAAATGGTTGTTAACGATCATCAGACAGACTGGGACCAGCATATACCTTTGTTCCTGTTGGCCTATCGAAGTGCGGTTCACGAGACCACCGGCAGAACACCAGCCAGCATTTTATTTGGAAGAGAGCTGAAGTTACCGATGGACATCCGGTTTGGACACCCAGAAGATCGGCGACCTTCAGCTACCGACTACGCACAGCAGCTAGAGGAACGACTCGATGCCATCCATAGAGCCGTTCGTAACAAAATCCAAGTAGGGAGTGACCGCATGAAGACCAGGTACGACCGGAGAGCCAACAGCACAGGATTCAGAGAAGGGGACCAGGTGTGGCTTTACAATCCTGTCCGTCGGAAAGGACGCTCACCGAAGCTACAGCGAGCCTGGGATTGACCTTACACTGTGGTCAGAAGGCTGAATGACGTGGTCTACCGTATTCAGAGAGGACCAAAGGCCAAGATGAAAGTTGTACACTTGGACCGCCTGGCGCCCTACAAAGGTCAAGACATTGATCGGGACGATCAATTCTAAGAAGGGGGCAGTGTTACGAGTACTTGCCAATTAAGTTGGTGTGAGCATAATTAATGAACATCTTCCCTGATTACATAAGGAATATTCTCGGCTTTCCTGAAACATCTAGAAAACACCAGCAAAGATCAATGGGAAAACAATTGGAATACTAGACGGCTGTAGAATACCCTAGAAAAAGGCTGAGAAGACTATAAAAGCGGACGAGACACTCACACCGAGTTAGTTGACAGTTTACAGTGAACAGCTGATGTTTGGAAGCGAAGCGATCGATAGGCGATACAGGCGAACAACAGGCGATAGAAGTCATAGTGTCTTTGGTATACCGAGCGACAAGTAGTGTTTATAGTAGAAGCGAGCGGTACAAGAGACTTTCAGTGAAATAAATTGTGCGGACTTGTTCATAACTGTAGTGTAGTCCAATTAATTTTAGTAATTAAATAAATTCGTTGTTTTGCTTTGTTAATTGTGTTTTCCGTGACCGAACACGTCACAGTATTTTGTTTTATTTTCCAGTTACCTATATAGGGTCAAGTAGGGTAATTGTGAACGATTTTGGAAGTTTGACTTTTGAAGCTCGATATATCTATATAATGATAACTATATGATTAATTTAGGTCCTTCTTTGATTTTAAGTGAATTTCAGTTATTAAATATGCAAATTCAGATTTCTTTTGCAAAAAACTTATTAACGCAGTTTTCACCGGTAAAAAAATCTAACAATCGATAAAGACTAGTAGTAATAATGTTTATTTTTGGTCTCTTTTTACATGAAAAAATCTATAGAGTTGGCCTCTACTATGTGAAAGTTGATCATTATGAAAAAACTCAGGAAAAAAGAAAACACTTAAAAAACTTCCACTTAATTTTATTTAAATCTTAACAAATTCGTTTCAACCCATAGGGTCATCTTCAGAAGAAGGAATAATAAACTAAATTTAACAATAAATACTTAATAATGGAAATTAAACACAAATGATGAGGTTTTACACTTTATTTAGAAATCTCTAACAATATTGTTTCAACCTTTCGGTTATCTTCAGAGAGAAGCTATATAGAAACTAGAAAATAGTTTCTATATAGCTTCTGACCCTGTGGGTTGAAACGAATTTGTTAAGATTTAAATAAAATCAAGTGGAAGTTTTTTAAGTGTTTTCTTTTTTCCTAAGTTTTTTCTTAACTCTTTTTACATATAACTGCTTCGATTCTGTCTTTATCAATAAAATGTAACAATAAGTAAGCACTAAACATGTGGGGGATTATTTAAAACCTCGTTCTGTAATTATTTTTATAGTCCCCCATTTTTTTCTGAAAACACAAAAATTCAATTTTCCAAATTGACAGCCCTTCTCCTTTTATAAACAAAAATTGGATCTTTCATTATTGGTATTACCATAACGGCGTCCATTTTCTGACGTCACCCAACGACGCGACGTGGACGGCGTCTACGTCTGTTGATGATTCCGATTAGGCATGGGTAACACACAAAATTTTAGTGTGTCGATACAGTAATACTGATACCGTGTGCTGTATCAACACACTGTTTCAACACAATTGTGTCATATGACACAGTAAAAGATTCACATACGCAATCGCAGTTTTGAAACGATTGCTGAAACGTGCTGAAACAGCAAGCGACAAGTTTGCATGTGATACGTATACCATAGAGTGGCGATAGCGTTAGGCTTATGTTAAGTTCTGCATAAACAGAGGCAGTTCTCACATAAAATATAAAAATATTGTTTGAATTAGAAAATTATTTATTAGAACGATAAGTAATACATTAAATTTGTGTTAAAAAAATTAAAAGTGTGAAACTTGTTAACTTGAAATAATAAAATAAAGTATAAATACAAGACGGATTATTTGTTTACTTATACCTACATAAATAAAATATTGTTTTGCATTATTGTTTCTTGTCAGTTTCACATATCTATGGTTTCATCTTTTTAACCCACACTTCTATTATCTATGGGACTGGCTTAAAGTTGATTCGTTTGTAACTTGTAAGCAAGCTTGCGACTGTCTGATACGAAACGACAAACCGCGAAAAACGACATCAACCAATACAACACGACACAATGATACACTCTATGGCATCTGAAACCGTCTAACACTGACGACACGATGACACCCAACGATACCCACTGATTCCCATACAAGCGAACCTCAGCTCGCTCGTGTGTCGCAACTGTGTTAAGTGTCATTCGGTGTCATTGGTTTCATATGAGCTGTTTCAACACACCTGACACACTGAAAAGTGTCAACACTTTTGTGTGATACGACACTGTGTTACCCATACCTAATTCCGATCCTTCAAGTTTTATTACAAACTTCGTCATGGGATGGATGCAGACAGCAGAGCGCTTCGTTCGGAAGTTGTGTGTATCCCCCTTTGCAAAACAAAATTAGCACTTGGGGTTCTTCGAATTGAAAGGATGACTACGAACCTCCGCTACTCTAAATAAAAAGCACGAGGGTCTTTTATAAAAATAAAATGGAACACGCATGTGGCTGATGTATTTACAAATTAAATACAGGTTGACCCTTAAGAAAGCTACGAAGAACAATGATATCTTTTTCTCAAAATTATATGCATAGATCGTTTAGAAAGTAAATTTAACACTTGTATTATTTAAGAAGGTAACTAAATTAAATTGCATTTAATAAATGTTTCAAATATACTTATATTGTAATACCTCTACAATTGTTTCGGCATGTTATGCCTTTTTCAATAGTAATTTTATTACTAAAATTAAATTTATTATACAGCGTTTATATACCTGAAGTTTAAGGGGGAGAGATAGTCATATATTCTTAAATCTATTAAAGATGTACATATTTAAAAATTGTTCTTGGTCATTAACAATATCTTCTTTTTTATAAATAGCGTTTTTAATTTCTAATTGTTCTAATAAATCTAAACGTTTTCCTTTTTTGAAATTGTGTAACAATTTTACATTTTCTGAATCTATATTATGTTTATTACTAATACAATGAGATGCTAAGCCAGTTGAGTGTTTTAAGTTGGTTATTGATTTTTTCTGTTCATCTATTCTAGTTTTGATATTACGTCCAATCTGCCCGATATACAATGCGTTCTTAGTTCTTCTATGAAGGGATACATTTTTCTGGCTAATTATTTGTTGTTCCTTTTTCTTTATTAGTTTATCTATTAAGGACTCAGTGTAACCATTATTATAAGCTATTTGCTTTATGATATCTACTTCTTTTAAAAAATTGGTTTTACTTAAAAGGTAATTAAACAATCTATGGATAAGGCTATGAAACGTTGCTAATTTTATTTTTAATGATTAGTTAGAATCTGATGGTACAATTGCATCTGTACAGGTATGTTTTTTATATACAGGGTTTTTCAAGTTGATGGGCTATTAGAAGTAAGTATATAAATTAGTAGAAGGAATTCAATTCTGAAACTTGGGCTCATTTAGTTATTCTTTAAGCTGCTTCTTTTAAAAATATTTTCAAATTCGATTTACATCCGGTTATACCGGAAGTCGACACCAACTTTGTTATTTTAAATGGATTGGTATATTTTTTACGCTGAATTCGAATAAAACGTGTAATTCTAAGGTAAGTTTGATAACCAACTTGTACACCTATGACGATCGGTTTCTGAGTTAATTTAATTTATAGTCAAAAAATCGCTACCGCAACCCAAATGATAAAAAATCATTACTTCCACAAAATACAACTCAGACTGTTGGAATTTTTACTGTTAATAGCTGCATACTAGTGCTAACGCCTTGGCAAAATTGAATCAAATAATGTGTACAGGGCATTCAAAATAAAATTCTAAAGTTTAAGAACTTCAAAATATATATATAATAACTTTGTTTTTTCAAATGGCACCTACTTACCATATTTTATTTTTTCAATCGATTCCTTTTTTATCCTCTTTCAATTCATATATATACTTCCTATTGTTTTATTTGAAAAATTTTGAGTCATTTTAAATTATTAGTAGGTACTTAAAATAGCCAATTTTAATATTTTTCGCATAAAAAGGTGTACCTTGGAAAAATGTTAACTAACGGCAATCAATTAATTTTGACGTAATAAGAGTGTGCCTTGGACAATTGACAAACGACAATCAATGTAAAATGTAGCCAAAAATCGCATTTTCGATTAATTTCAGTTACAAAAAATAATCAGAAACGAAAACTTCAATTGAAGTATTTATTATAAACATTTGTCTCGAACATCTCCCCAACAGAAATTAAGCGATAAAAAAGGTTTTACTGTGATTTTGCTTTAATTGTCGTTAGTTGTCCAACTGTCCAAGGCACACTATTATTACGCCAAAATTAATGAAATTATCTATAATTAAAAAATTCAAAATTACTTAAAATTTTTCAAATAAAACAGTAGAGAGTATCTATATGAATCGAAAGAGGATAAAAAAAGGAATCTATTGAAAAAATAAAATATAGTAGGTGCCATTTGAAAAAACAAAGTTATTAGTGTTTGAAGTTATTAAACTTTAGAATTTTATTTTGAATGCCCTGTACACATTATTTAGTTCAATTTTACCAAGGCGTTAGCACTAATATGCAGCTATTAATAGTAAAAATTTCAACAGTCTGAGTTGTATTTTGTGGAAGTTATGATTTTTTATAATTTGGGTTGCGGTAGCGATTTTTTTTCTATAAATTAAATTAACTCAGAAACCGATCGTCATAGGTGTACAAGTTGGTTATCAAACTTACCTTAGAATTACACGTTTTATTCGAATTCAGCGTAAAAAATATACCATTCCATTTAAAATAACAAAGTTGGTATATCAAATTGTAGCTTATATGATGTTTTTGTAATTTCTATGTCTAGAAAATTTAATTTGTTTTGTTTTTCTATTTATAGTGTGAAATGTATTCTTTCATGAATTCAGTTCAGTAATTCTAAGAAATGTATTAAATTATCTTCGTTACCTGTCTAAATGCAAAAAATATCATCAACGAACTGACCTTAAACTCCATTCAACTTGTATTATATTATCAAAAACACAAAAACACGATAACAAGATGATCTACAGAGTGTTTTACAACTTTTCTACAAAACCAGACATTTTTCTAACGAAAATTCAAATTAGAGAGCCTTCGATTTTCTCTGTTGAATTGAATCTTACGTCTTCAAAAAAATTTTGTTTTTCAACTTGTGGAGAAAATTGTGGTCATTCACTCTATGCGACAGCAGATGAGTGTGGGGATTGATCAGAAATCTACCATTTAAATTTTTGTAACTTTTCCTGTACTTTTTGAGTCGAATGAGGTCGTGCATTGTCGTGAATCAAGAACATTTTATCACTCAATAAACCAAGTCCTGTATTCTTTATCGAATTTTTGATGGATTTTCGTTACCTACTCTGTTTCATTTTTTTTCCAATCAAAAAACGAACCATACAACGAAGCTGATATTTGAAGGTATCTCTCAATGGCAGTTCCATGGTAAAACATCAGTGAAAAAGTTCACTTCAATCTATTCGAATTCTTCACAAACACATGTTTACAATCGATGTAAAACTAATCTAATTATAAAAATTTAGTTACTCTACCGTTTCATTAAGCGGAGTACTACAATCGCTTAACCTAGTTTTCAAACGACCCACGTAGTTTCAATTTCTTTTTGTATGTGAAATAAAAAAACATAGAAAATAAGTGTAACGACCTTAATGTAATGTAAACAAAATGTCGCCTTCTCTACAATCTATTTTTATACTGTACTGCTTTTATCAAAATAAAAAGTTTTAAAAGTGTCAGTATCTCTGAAGGTACTTTTGACATACCAAATTAAAATAGAATTCTTGGAGTTATGTATTAGAATGAACATTAATGTCTATTATACGCAGCACTAGGGGCTAGTGCCCAGGACGGCAAATTCCCAGTGGCGGCAAAATTCGCGACTTGAGAATTATTTTTGCGCCAGCAAAAATTCTTTAAAAAGTGTGCATTTAAAAATAAGTACAATAATGTTATACATATTTATACAAAAAGATCAAAGTTGCTTCAACTATTGGATTGTGCAGGTTTAATTAACCAATTTGCAAATCAAAAATTCAGGCGAGCTTGTCTGTGAAAATGAGTATTCTGTATCTTTCATGAATTGTGTGTTATTACTAGTGATGTGCCGGATCGCTAAAATTGTATATCCGCGGATACGGATCTGAAAACGGATATTTGGTCTCAAGATCCGCGAATACGGATACGGATACGGATCTTTACTTTCTTAGAGTACGCGACGGTAAATATTGTAGGTACATCGACCTTTTGAAAGAGACAAACTGTTATGAAACTTTTTAAGAGCTAACTTTTATAATAGACTGTCTTTTTGCAAAGATCCATGTGCAATATTTACCGCCGCGTATAGTTTAGTGTGACACTGGGCAGCACAGATTACGTTTGTGTTTGGTATATCAGTTAAGAAGAATGTCTACAAAACACCATCAAATCCAATAATGCAATATTAATGTCACAATAATTTTAAAACTAAAATAATCTGGTCGCGTCTAATCAATTTAAGACGACCGTCTTCTTCGGCCGTCGTGTGCGTTTTGTCCTTGGTGAACCATGTGGCAGGCGGCATCCCTCTTAATATTTATTTTTTGCTTTATTTATTGCCGCTTTTGTCGGCAATAACCCGCCACGCACTCATCTATACACACAGTACTGCCTAAATCTATATTGATCGGCACAATATATATATATTTCATCTACAAATTTAAAATTAATAAGGTAAAAAATCCGTAAAAGATCCGCCAAAAACTAACGGATACGGATACGGATACGGACCTCTCTTTTCCCTCGGATATCCGCGAATACGGATACGGATACGGATATCCGGCACATCACTAGTTATTACAATTTATGATTTTTAATATGAAATAGAATGATGATCGTGGGCTTTCACGGCCGGGGTCCGTATGCTAACTAATTGTAAGTGTTTTCCGGGCTGTTATTTATAGAAATTTTAATGTAGTGTTCAAGGTTTGAAATTTTTTGAAAACAGTAGCATTCCTACAAGTCTTCAAAATACCAACCCTAAAGCTGTGAAGGCGAGGGGTAAAAGTTTAGTATTAACGCATATTCTAAATAATTAACATTAGTAAAGGAGGAAGACAAGACCACTGCATAACAGCCCGGAAAATACTTAGGAAAAAGAATATTTATTATGTAATCATCCTAATCATAGTAACAATATTTTCAACAATAAATCAATTATTTTATTTATTTTAAAAAAATCTGAAAAACATTTGACTTTGCGGGCCATTCCTCAAAATTTTCGTTATTTTCTAGCTCAAATCGCTTGAAAACTTACGCATTTGCGAATAAAAGAGCTTTTACACCTTAAAAATCCGATAATTGTTTCAGATTACTTTTTGTCAATATTTGGGCAGAACATCTTTTAAATAAAACAACAGGTTGAGGTACGATCCACAGCATTTGTTAATGTCTAAATCACAAGAACCAATTTTCGGTTTCACTAAGAATTCGAATACCGTTTCAAAAAAAAAAAATTCCAAACTTTTCGTCAACGATGTTCCCGTGCTTATAAAAAGATTTTGATGTGATTTACAGCATCTGGCGAAGTTTTTTGAGTTTAAAACGTCGAGATATGATGAATACTCGATTTTCTGGAATCAATAACTTCCCAATTTTGAAAAATTAGTAGTTTTTGTAGCGGAAAGTCAAAAATTAATTTGAATCCTTATCTATTTTGTGTAGAAAATGGGTAATGTAATGGGGCGGCATCTTTTGGTGCCCAGGGCGGCACTGGGAAAATCCGGCCCTGATTATGCGTTTTCCACATTCAAGATCAAAAAATAAGAACAATTATATAAGCTAATGAACGTCTAATGATGAAAAGGCGACGGTTAACATTAAGAAGAATAAAAATTCAAATATTTGACGATGCCAATATATTTGTATATCCACGCCACCAGTCAAACCACGATTTAATAACGATTAGACCCAAAAAAACGCCTTTTTTTTTTCAAATTGAGACCGATTCATACTATAAATCAAGCCAATTCATGGTCACGTACGTAGTCAACCTTAAATTAAAAAAAATACACTAGTCGCCCTCGCCCCTCTTAACTTTAATTAAAGAAAAAATACTGTAATATGTACAAAGGAGCATGTGATATGTAAGCAACCCACCATATGCTAAGGCCTATACATATAGTAAATTGTCGGTATTCAATTAGAAAACAAAAGAGCTTGGAGTCTTAGAGTATTCCAAAAACTACTAATAAAGAATATTTTGTATAAAGCGGATATGACAAAGGACAGAACAGTATGATTTTAGCGACGAAGCGATAAAAAGCGAAGAAAAGAGAAATAGAATGATTTGTGAATTTTAATGTAGTATTCAAGGCTTGAAATTTTTCACATAAACTCTTATATAACAGTAGCATGTAGTGTAACTTACCTACGCCAAAGTGATCGTCAAAAACTTCTTACCCTTCGTTGTGTTGAAAAGCCAGGTCTTTCCAAAAATGACAAAATTGTACTCTGGTACGAGTTTACCATTAGAGGAACAAGGTTAAATAAAAGTGAATTAATTCCTACTTTTTAATTCAAAATCAAAATCAAATGTAAATTTGGAAATGAGAGTTGTAGGGTTCCCGCCTTATATTCCTTTTATCCAAAATAACATCCAGAAACAGTAACTATAGTGCCATCTGGAGTCGTCCTTTTGAATTCAGATTTCCAATCCGGGAGTTTCCCGTTGTTTCGCGGAAATTTTGCAATAGTTGTTTAACCCGACTGGGGCCCCTTTGCTGATATTGTACGACCATGTCACGCGATTCCTTCTCTTTTCCGCGGCGTGAAGAGATGTCCAGGTATGGGACTAGGTACTCCTATGTACTTACTATTTAGAATAAGTAAGCACAAAAGGAATTTAGGGGGACGCGGGGAAGACGGCTGCGAACGACGAGAGTCGGACAAGGGAAAAATTTCGGGGACATTCGAATTTGAACCACACTGGTGACAAGTATAAAAAAGTAAAATTTTGGGTGCAGTGAAAAGAAAACAATTTATATTGTGATTTGATTTGTGAAAGAAGGTAAATATCTTTTCTTTGTAATTTTTGATTTTTAAAATAATTCTTTTTATTGCAAATAGATTTTCTTTGTTAATTTCTTTGATTGCCTGGAAAGTATTCCAGTTTAATTTCCGTTTAAATCGAAATTCTTTTTGTAGTTTTTATTATATTCAATTTTATTTGTTCCTGGAAGCAAGTACATTTTGTTTTTGAAAGTATATAAGTTCTTATGTACAAATCACTAGGCGTTGGCTACGATGGCGTTATGTATTTTATAAATTTTTTCTCTTTAAAAGGATTTCAATTTTAATCCGTTTAGATTATTAAGGTGATTTCTTTTATTTGAGGCATGATTATATTTTTTTTTGTGTATTCTTTCATTTTACGTAATGTCGCGTTTTGTGTGTTGATGTGATTCATTCTTCTCATTATCCAATATGATATACATTTTAGAGACGCCTCGAAGCGAATCTCGACTTTAACGTGCCTAGAAGCACAACTTCGATCAATGCTAAGAATTTATCACTGAACTTGTATAATTTAATTAAACCGATTTCCTTCTTATAGTTTGTTTTGACAAAGATTTCACCTTATATAACAAAAATAGAAACGTGATCATTTTGATAGATTTTACCAACTCCTAGTGGTCTTTTTGATAATTTTGTCCTTCTATATACAAATTACATGTTCGTATTATGAGAATTAAACAAACAGTTTAAGGGGAAATTGAATAACAATATATTAATGTTTTTTTTTTCGTTTCATCGTGGTTTTTCTTCCTTTCCCCCTCATTTATACGCAGTGTGTTAGCATTGTTTGAACTCAGGGTTGGGAGTTGTCCGTAGTTAGACGCTTTGGTGTATTTAGCTAGGGAGGGTTTACTACAGAGTGTCAGACTCAGCCTGTGGCTAGCGTGGTAAAAGAGCCTGACAGAGAAAACCACGATCTCAGCCACTCAATGATTTAAAAACAAATTCAAATAAACATAAAAATCAAAATATCAAATTCAAGTAAATCACAAATAAATCAAATATCAATACAAAAAATCAATTCAAGTAAAACAGGTAAATCAAAATATCAATGCAAAAATCAATTCAAGACAAACACATGTAAATAAAAATATCAAATCCAAGTAAAATGGTAAATCGAAAAATCAAGGTAAAAATAAGTTCCAGTGTAACACAAATAAATCAATAATATCCAATGCAAAAAAAATAAATTCAAGTAGAACACATAAAAATCAAAATATCCAATGCAAAAATAAAATCAGGTAGAACATGTAATTGTAGAGTAAAACCCATCACAAAATAAAATGCACATAAAAATAATCAATCAATAAGAAAATTCAATAAAACACATATAAATCAGGGCACACAAATACACATAAAAGGGTAAAAACACAATAAAACAAAAATAGAATAAAATATATGTAAAATAACTTGGATAGAATTTGCGGTAGGTTCGTAATGAAACATTGTAATAATATTCTTGTAATCCTCTTTGATAATGACCGAGAGGTCGAAACGTATATGTTAGAGTTCCTAATAAAAAAATTGTGTGAATTTTTGAATTTTATTATTTTATATTATATGTAAAATAATCAATAAGAAATTGTCGTAAATATTGTGACGTGTTCGGTCACAGAAAACACAATTAACAAAACAAAACAACGAGTTTATTTAATTACTAAAATTAATTTGACTACACTACAGTTATGAACAAGTCCGCACAATTTATTTCACTAAAAGTCACTTTTTAATCGCCGTTCCGGTAGACACTATTTATCGCTCTCTATGAACACTATCGCCTCTATGGTTCGCCTGTATCGCCTATCGATCGCTTTGCATCAGCTGTTACTGTAAACTGTCAACTAACTCGGTGTGAGTTAGTGATGGGCGGGTAATACAGTAACGAATACTTTATATCCGTTACTTCCAAATACCCGAAGTAACGATTACTCGTTTTCAAAAGTAATCGTTACTCGGTACCGACTCGCTTCTTACGTATCTGCGTACGTGCTAATTCGTATAACGTATATCGTATATGTATCGTAAATCGTATATCGTATCTCGTACTATGTTTCTGTTATTGGTATCGTACGAACACCAACGACTTCGAATAGGAGCGAAAGTACTGAGGTAGAAATCTCAGCGCTCTCTGTTATTCAACTTACCTATTACTCTTTCTCAAGTCTGCTTACGTATCTGTCGTATCTGTTATTATTCAGTACAGGTCGCTTTTCAAATTCGGTAGTATAAAAGTCTGTACTCGATACATATATACATTTGTGAAAGTGTATATATATATAAACCGCATCATTACCGGTTCCAGCTGATGTTAATACCTACCTATTGCCGGCTATCGTTAATGATTACTAAGTACCGAATACAAAGTAACGAATACCAGATCCGAAAGTAACGATTACATACGAGTACTGAAAAGTAACGACAATTCCCATCACTAGTGTGAGTGTCTCGTCCGCTTTTATAGTCTTCTCAGCCTTTTTCTAGGGTATTCTACAGCCGTCTAGTAATTCAATTGTTTTCCCATTGATCTTTGCTGGTGTTTTCTAGATGTATCAGGAAAGCCGAGAATATTCCTTATGTAATCAGGGAAGATGTTCATTAATTATGTTCACACCAACTTAATTGGCAAGTACTCGTAACACTGCCCCCTTCTTAGAATTGATCGTCCCGATCAATGTCTTGACCTTTGTAGGGCGCCAGGCGGTCCAAGTGTACAACTTTCATCTTGGCCTTTGGTCCTCTCTGAATACGGTAGACCACGTCATTCAGCCTTCTGACCACAGTGTAAGGTCCTTCCCAGGCTCGCTGTAGCTTCGGTGAGCGTCCTTTCCGACGGACAGGATTGTAAAGCCACACCTGGTCCCCTTCTCTGAATCCTGTGCTGTTGGCTCTCCGGTCGTACCTGGTCTTCATGCGGTCACTCCCTACTTGGATTTTGTTACGAACGGCTCTATGGATGGTATCGAGTCGTTCCTCTAGCTGCTGTGCGTAGTCGGTAGCCGAAGGTCGCCGATCTTCTGGGTGTCCAAACCGGATGTCTATCGGTAACTTCAGCTCTCTTCCAAATAAAATGCTGGCTGGTGTTCTGCCGGTGGTCTCATGAACCGCACTTCGATAGGCCAACAGGAACAAAGGTATGTGCTGGTCCCAGTCTGTCTGGTGATCGTTGACAACCATTTTCAAATTTGTTTCCAGCGTCGCGTTAAACCGTTCGACCATTCCGTCAGATTGTGGATGTAATGGAGTGGTCCTAGTTTTCTGTACTCCTAGCAGCTCACAGACTTCCCGGAATACTGCGGATTCAAAGTTCCGTCCCTGGTCAGAGTGGATCTCCATCGGAACTCCATACCGGCTAATCCATTGGTTGACCAACATTCCAGCGACCGTAGTAGCTTCTTGATTTGGGATTGCGTACACTTCGGGCCATTTGCTAAAATAGTCCATCACTACCAAGATGTACTTATTGCCAGCAGCTGTTGTTGGGAATGGTCCTGCTACGTCCAGAGCTATTCTCTCAAATGGGGCACCAACATTGTACTGTTTCATTCGCCCTCGGCTTCGAGTCTGAGGTCCCTTGGCTGACGCACACGTTGGGCACTTCCTACACCAATTTTCGACGTCTCTTCTACACTTTAGCCAATAGAATCGCTCTCGCACCTTCTCCAACGTCTTTGTTACTCCGAAGTGTCCTCCACCAACACCTCCATGGACTTCTGTCAGCACCTCGTTGACTCTGTTCTTCGGGAGAACTACTTGATGTCGAATTTTAGTTCCATCAGGGCTTTCCCACACTTTTTTTAGTACCCCATTCTCGACGATGAGCGAATCCCATAAGGCCCAATAGCTCTTCGTGATGGTACTCGTACTACTAACATCTGCCCAGGTAGGTCGTGCTGTTCCTGCCTTTTTCCACCGCAGTATCGGTTTAATGTCTTCGTCGTTATCTTGGTCTTTCGCCAGGTCTTCGTTCTGCCAGTGTTCTTCAGGTTCCACCATCGTCTGACAGATCCTTGCCAAGTTGACTGGTTCCTTCTTTTCGGCGGCCATGCAATGTTTGCAGTTCTTCGAGCATGGTCTACGCGAGAGGGCATCAGCGTTACCATGTTGTTTTCCAGCACGATACTCGATGCTGAAGTCGTATACTTGTAGCCGCTGTAGCCATCGAGCCAGTTGTCCTTCTGGGTTTTTAAATTGCAGCAGCCATTTCAGGGACGCATGGTCTGTCCTTAGCAGGAATTTTCGTTCGTAGAGATACTTATGGAAATGTTCGAGAGTTTTGACGACTGCCAGCAATTCTCTACGGGTCACGCAATAGTTTCGCTGCGGCTTTGACAGTGCCTTACTGAAGTAGCCAATGACTTTCTCTTTTCCTTCCTGCATCTGCGACAGTACACCACCAATTCCTACATTGCTGGCATCCGTATCGACAATGAAGTCTGTGTCGAACTGTGGGTACGTCAGTATTGGGGCTTGAGAAAGGGTAGACTTCAGTGTTTCAAAAGCTTGCTGACATCGTTCTGACCATTGGAAAGGGACACCATCCTCTGTTAACTTGTGGAGCGGTCGAGCTATATCTGCAAATCCCTTTACGAATCGTCGGTAATAGGAACACAGCCCCAAAAAGCTTCTCAAGTCGTGTTGGTTCTTCGGGACAGGCCAACTTCTCACAGCTTCAGTCTTGTCAGGATCAGTTCTTATTCCTTCCGAGGTGATAACGTGGCCAAGATATTTCACCTCCTTACAAAACAGATGGCATTTCTTGGGACTGAGTTTCAACTTGGCTGCTGAAAGCTTCTTGATCACTTCTTCGACATTCTGGAGGTGGTCTTCGAATGTCTTTCCCAGTACTATCACGTCGTCTAGGTACACCAGACAAACCTTCCAATTGAGCCCTTGTAGCACATTTTCCATAAGTCGCTCGAAGGTGGCGGGAGCGTTACATAGTCCAAATGGCATAACGTTAAAGTGCCACAGCCCGTAACCAGTCGTGAATGCGGTCTTCTGCTTGTCTTGTGGATCCAGTTCCACTTGCCAGTATCCACTCTTCAAATCTAACGTTGAAAACCATTTGGCACCAACCAAGCTGTCAAGGGTGTCGTCGATTCTGGGTAAGGGATAGCTGTCCTTTAAAGTTACGTCGTTGAGCTTCCTGTAGTCAACGCAGAACCTGGTCGATCACTCCTTCTTCCTAACCAACACTATCGGCGAAGCCCAAGCACTTTGTGATGGTTCAATTACCCCCTGTTCTTCCATGTTCTTCACCAGGTTGTTGACTTCTTCTTGCTTAGCCCATGGAACTCTTCTAGATGGTTGTTTAATAGGACGAGCTGATCCCGTGTCTATACGGTGGTATGTCAGATTCGTTCTCCCAAAGTCGTTGTCAGAGAGGGCGAAGACGTTTCGATACTTGCTGAGTAGTTCTTCGAATTTTCTAATTTGGTCGCTGTTAAGGTTTGTGGCCGAACGCTGCACTAAGTCTCGAAGAACGGTTGGAAGTGGTTCGCTCTCTGCCATTGAGGGTTCAGCTTCAACTTCGCACTGGAGGATGGACACCACGGGTTCAAGGACTCCTACTTCCAATCCTTTACACACTTTCTGTTCGAAGTCCTTCAAATTGACCACTCTGACAGATGCGTTCGGCGTCCCAGTTCGAATCAGTGTTCGTCCTATCAGTATGGCTTTCTGTGTCAAATCCGGGTTTTTGGCTTCTACTATCCCCACCAAACCATCCGCACCTTCGCCGTCGATGTTTATTTTGAGAACTACCTCGGATCTAGCAGGTAGTAACCGGTCTTCTGCAACGATGACCTTTCGAAGACCGTACTCTTTGGTGGGGTTTGTCATCACCAAATCTTCCTTGCCGATGCGTAAAATGCCGGAGCCCAAATCCATATTAATTTTGTTTCGTTCAAGAAGATCCAATCCAATGATCACGTCGTCGGCGACATCGGCTACCAGTGCCCTGTGTCGAAGGCATACTTCTCCCAATCTCAATTCGATATCGCATTCTCCTCTAATCGGCGCTGTTTCTCCGGTAACCGTGGTCAAACGTAGCTTCCTCTGCAGGGGACGGATTCTCCACTCGTTAACGATGTTCGGCCGGATTATGGTCTTAGAAGCTCCCGTATCGACCACCATTCTAACCTTCTTGTTGTTGATGTGACCTTCGACGAATAAGGACTTGCTTCCGTTTAGTTGGGAAACGACGATTTCTGCTGGGGCTTGGTGGGGAGAAGCCAACTTGCGCCCCTCAAAGTTGGCTGATCTTAGTTTCCCGACTGCTGTCGGTCCGCACGGCGTTCTTCGGCCGGGCAGTCTCGCCGTAAATGTCCGTGCTTTCCACATTCCCAGCACCTTGGTCTTCCTTTGTTTTGGCCACAGTCTCGGGAAAAGTGACCGACCTTCCCGCATTCCCAACATTTGGCCGATTCTCTCTTGTCGTTGATGGTAGTCTTCTTGACAGTTTCGACGCATTCTTTAATCAGCCTCGTAACTTCATTCTTGTATTCGTCGTCTTCAACAGCTGTTTGGCGTACACGCACGTGGCCCTTGGAAGCTTGTTTTGCAGCTTCGAATTCTAAGGCGTGCGCCAGTGCGTCACTCGCAGTCTTATGGCGGGCCAAACGGAGAACTTGCTGTAAGTCGGTGTCCCTCACGCCATCGACGAATGTTTGGACTGTTAGCTGGTCTGCAAAGTCCTGCGGAGCGGTAGGATAGGCCAATCTAACTAGACGTTCCACATCGGCCTCGAACTCCTGTAGATTTTCTGATGTCCTCTGATTGCGACACTTTAGTTGGGTTTGGTACACTTGTTGTAAATGTTTGTCGCCATATCTCATTTCAAGTCGCTCTAGCAGCGCAGAGAAGTCCCGTTGTTGGCGCTCTGGAATACCTTGAAGGACATTCAATGCTTCTCCTCGCAGGGCTATGACCAGCGCCGTTGCTTTCTCAAAATCGTTCCAGTTGTTTGCTTCTGCCGCTGCCTCGAACTGTCGTTTGTACACAGACCAGCAAACTTCTCCGTCGAAAGTCGGTGGTTTAATTCTAATCGTCTTCGCAGTGTCTTCGGACTTTACTTCACTAGCCGGTCTAGTGTTATCGAACTTTTGTCGTATCTTCTCTACTTCCTTTTGTACTTCTTCTTTCAACTGATCTCTTAGTTTCTCTTGTCTCGTCTCCAATTCTTGTCGTTCTTCCTTTAATTCTTCTTGCACTTCTACTCTGACTTCTTTCAATTCTTCTTTTAATCCTTCTTGCTCAATTTTTATTGTCCTTATATCTTCGATCAATTTCTCTTGAACCGCTTTAATTTCTTCTTTGTCTGCTTTAATTTCTTCCTTCATTTCTTCCTGGCCACATTCCATTCTTTCTTGTCCAGCTTCCATTTTATTCTTCATTTCTTCCTGGCCTGCCTTCATTGCCTTCATCATTTCCATTAAAGCCTTTATTTGTTCTTCCATTATCGCTGATTGTTTTCTTGTTACTGGCATAAGGCTTCAAAATTCTTCTTCTCTTCGGACCTCTTCTACGATCTGTCGCACTAACTTTCTTCGGGAATCTTCAATTCCCTTACTATCCCACACCTGACACCAAATGTGACGTGTTCGGTCACAGAAAACACAATTAACAAAACAAAACAGCGAGTTTATTTAATTACTAAAATTAATTTGACTACACTACAGTTATGAACAAGTCCGCACAATTTATTTCACTAAAAGTCACTTTTTAATCGCCGTTCCGGTAGACACTATTTATCGCTCTCTATGAACACTATCGCCTCTATGGTTCGCCTGTATCGCCTATCGATCGCTTTGCATCAGCTGTTACTGTAAACTGTCAACTAACTCGGTGTGAGTGTCTCGTCCGCTTTTATAGTCTTCTCAGCCTTTTTCTAGGGTATTCTACAGCCGTCTAGTAATTCAATTGTTTTCCCATTGATCTTTGCTGGTGTTTTCTAGATGTATCAGGAAAGCCGAGAATATTCCTTATGTAATCAGGGAAGATGTTCATTAATTATGTTCACACCAACTTAATTGGCAAGTACTCGTAACAATATAATTAAAAGTTCTCAAATAAAATGAAATCAAAAACAACTTTGAAAAGATAAATTCAATTTTTGTAGTTCTCAGGCTCAACAAAAATGAAAAATAATTTGTGTAAGAAAATTTAGAAAAACTTATGAAAAATTCACAAAATGTACAACACCCAAATTTTATTATAATTTCCTAATGTTTCATTAATTTTGACACAATTTGAAATTCAATCCCTACAAACAGCAGCACATTTTAAAACCAAAAACATATTTGTTAGTTATTTTAGGGGTCTGGAGTCCTGTATGGAAGCAATCCAGATAACGTTGATCGTTGGAACCTATCGGGCTACACGACTAATGCTTCTTTGCATGCTTTATCTAATATAGAACCCTATTGTTGGACCGAGACATCATCGATAAACTATCAATATAACAAAAGCCCCTGTTATACTCTCATCAACGTCCACACGGGAGAAAATATTAGTACTTACAAGGCATTTCATAATTAGATTGAACCACAAAATGTTTTACCCTTTTCGAAAATATACACAAATTATTATAATTTGAAAAACCTTTTAAGTGAAATAATTTTAAAAATATAATTTAGTAAGATTTGCCTGAATTGAAATTATTTAAAAAAATAATAGTTTATTTAATTTAGTGAAATTTACCTGAATTGCAATTATTTAAAAAAAATTAATTATTTAATTTAGTATGATTAACCTGAATTGAAATTAATTTAAAAATGTAAATTATTTAGTTTAGGGAGATTTACCTGAATTGAAATTATAAAAAAAAAATAGTTTATTTAATTTAAAGAGATTTACCTGAATTGAAATTAATTTAAGAATTAAAAACCTTAGACAAGGAAAGAGAGGGGACTGGTAACGTTCGATATTACGATAACGAACGATGTGTGACCGAAATCGAAGCGAGCGCCATTAAAAAGGTGACAAAGAATTGTCACCCATTTGGTTTGGTGACAGAAAGTACGTGTTTAGAGTTTTTTTTATGAATTTTGTGATTAGTATAAAATGGTTGGATGTTCTACATACGGCTGCCAAAGTCGCAGTGAAAGAAAAGAGCCTGGAGTTACGTTTCACAGTTAAGAAAAAAATTGCTTCTGTGCAATGCAGAATCATTTTAATCCCAAATTTACAAATTTACCAAACGATGCTTCTGTCTATAAAACGACGACTACAATACATTAATATTAACACAGAGACATTACGTATAACAAATATTATAACGATTTTCATTCATGTTTCATCCTTTATAAATTATGCATACAATATAATCGTTAATTTATCCATAGGCGTAGTTACTGATTATGTATAAAATTTTGGTGTTATATTCGTCATCAGATAGCAGGTCCGGCGGAAGCCTTTTTGGGTGTATTTATAGTAAACCCTACATACGAAAAACTTCCCTTTGTGAAATTCCACATTCGAATTATATATTGTATTATGTTTGTAATGTTTATATGGCGCATGCTGCATGCTCGACTTTATTCCTTCGATTGTTTTGCACTGAAAGGGTTTTTTTTCTCCAAAATTCTTCCGAAGAACTGTTTTTCGTAAAGATGGGAAATAAAATTGTTTTTATCGTTTAAATTAAAAACAAAAAATATAAGATTACGTTGCACTGCTTATTTGAGCAGTAATTTTATGTTTATTACGTACGTCATCAAACAAAAAATAAATTCTTATTCCTTTAAATTATAACATTTAATTCAGTTAAATGCAAAATTACATTTATTTAAATTTGAGGTAAATTCCTGTAAGAACTAATGTTCCACAATTTTAAATGTTAGTTGTATTGCAATTATATTATATTAATAATATCTATGCATGTATGATATAAGTAAAGTCTCCTACTTGTTTTGTTTGATATATGTTTCTGGTATTACTTATTTATTCTATTTTTTTTTTAATACATTTCGGTCACAGGCGAGATTGTTGTGGGATTCCTTTTTTTCTTTATAGCTGCTTTATTTTTTTTAAGTTGCACGAAAGAGAGTAAATGTTTATATATTACGCCTCTGGCGCAACCGTCCGCCATTAGATTGGTGACGATCGGTCACACTGCCGGACGCCGCGTTATCAGTCCTCTCTCTTTCCTTGTCTAAGTTAAAAACGCTTGAACATAATTTCCATAGTTATAATAAAAAGTGCAATTAAATTTGAAACAATTAAAATTATAAAAATGATAAAAAAAATAATATTCATTTAAAATAATAAAATAATTATCATACCTGTTAGAAATGTAAGTAATTTATAATAAAAAGTGAAATTAAATTTGAAACAATTAAAATTATAAAAATGATAAAAAAAAAAATTAATTTCAAATAATAAAATAATTATCATACCTGTTAGAAATGTAAGTACTTAATGCAATTTGAAACAAAAACTCAAAAACACAAAAAAAACACACAAAATACAAATAAAGACACAAAACAAATTTTAAACTCGGACTTCAAAATCTGAATCTGAATGTTGAATTGAAAATAATTGAATATGATTGTTGAAATCTGAATCAGAATTGAATCGAATGAATCGAATCGAATTGAATTGAATATGATTGTTGAAATCTGAATCAGAATTGAATGCCTTAAAAATTACGTCGCAGCTCTTTTAAAGACTCCCTCTAACACGTCATCAAAACCAATCGAACCCACGCCGCATGTAAGCAAAATTCCCACAGGAAATCGATCTACGAGCCAAGTAACAAAAATTTTACCTAAACGAGAACAGGTCACGTCAGCTCAAGAGTATTTATGGTTATTACACCCCATGTGTGCGAAACGCCAGAACACCAATGGTAAAACTATGCAGACCACACAAAAAAAAAACATGTGGTTGTTTAGTTTATTTTACTCATGTAAAATGCAAATAATTATTCATAAAGCTATCAGAAAATTTGACAAAGAGTTTTGTAATACCATGATCGAAAAACTATATAATTTTTTTTTTTTTTAAAGAAGCGTGCGTAAAATATTTAAAGGATTAACGATGACCATCGGATACCACAAGCTTTACCTACAAGTCTTCGAAATACCAACCCTAAAGGTGTGAAGGTGAGGGTTAATAGCTTAGTATTAACGCATATTCTAAATAACTAAGATTAGAAATTAGAACCTTAAAAAGCATAATTGACACAGAGAAAGTGTTTCTGAACATTTGACCTTTAAGGTTAAATGAAGGTTTTTAAATTTGCAATTTCAATGCACGGCCGAAACGACTAGGTCAAGATTCTAGAAACATGCAATTTTCTATAAAAGATCCTTACATTTCCTTGCGGTACACAATATTTATTATGGTCTGATTGCGAGTCAGGCTTTTATGGAAAGAAAAACAGAAAATTGGGAAACTCGAGAAAATGAAAAAGAAAAACTGCTATTTGTAGATAACGTACATCAAAACTTTTCAGTCCGATATAATATTATTTTCTTTATTTATGGGGGTGGTCTTGCAGAACACTAAAAAAGTATTACATGCAATGATCTCATCAATTCAATATTATACTATTCGGTATAAGTAAAAATTCCCCCATCCTCTAGTATTATTCACTTTTCAGCTCGTTATTAATACTACCACGGAACAGGAGTAGCTGTTACTACTTAGAATAGTTATCCATATATTGACCAGGAATTCTAGTAAAAGATACTACATTAGAAGTAGAATTTACTCCCGATTTTTCTCCGTGTGCTCCCAACTAAAAACACTTAAATTATGGGCTATGGACCATCCCCCCTCCTCTTCGAGCGATCCCAAGATTTATAAAACGTTTAAAATTTCATCTATGCCAGTCATTTGTGATAAATAATTTTGTACGTGCCTAATAATAAGATAACTAGAAATTAATAGCGTCATTTTAAAAGCAAATTTAAGGGGGTTTTAATGATTTGTGATGAATTTAACAATTTTACATTACATTAAAATAACATTTATTAACCAATTATAATAAATGCATAAAATTAGTAGCCTTGTATTTTTTTATATACTGTGGGATACTGAAAATAACAGGGACCGAGGGACCTCTGGACATTAGGGTGAGTGATAGTAGTCACCTACTACACTACCTTAACCCCTCTGGATTGCTTAATTGAATTCTGAATATTCAAACGATATTCTTCTCGAATGCATTATTTTTCCAGGGAAAATTTAGAATGTCAATGATTGAACTATGTCATCCGCCACTTTCTATTTGCTTTTCAGCTGCCAGGGGGGATGTGTGCTCTCAATCATCAAACTGTTCGCATTTTAATTTCAGAAGGGCTGACTATAGTCAAATTAATGACAATCTAAGTCAGGTTGATTGGGAGGGTGTGTTTCATGAACTTTCTGATGTAAATGCAATGATAGATAAATTTTATTTGATTATTTTTGAAATTATTGCCTGTTGCACTCCCCTTTCAAGACCTTACAAGAGCTCATATCCTCCTTGGTTCAGTGGTGAACTTATAGATGCTGTTAAATACAAAAAAATTCTACACTCTAGATATAAGCAATGGTTTAACCCTCTTGATCTTCAGAAATTTAAGACTCAGAGGTCATTTTGTAATATGCTTTCTGCACGACTTAAGAATGATTATCTCCGAAATGTTGAAAATAGTATTGTGAATGATAGTAGATGCTTTTGGTGGCATATAAACTCACAGGGCAGGGCTGCGGCTTCTAACACCAATATATTTTCATACGATAATAAGAAGTCGGATTCTCCAGAGTAATCTGCTGAACTTTTTGTTGAATACTTTTCATCATGCTTTAAACATACTTCAACAAGTCAGATTGCCCCACCTCTGCCTTTGAGTGCGATTGATAAGTCTATCAATGAACTTGATTGTGAACAGTGTTTTGATACAAGCGATGTTAAAATATCAATTGATGAGATTGTTTTGAAACTGAGAGGTGTTAATAATACCCTTCCTGTTGGGCCTGATGGGCTGCATCCGCTCTTTGTTGTGAATACGTGCTCTACTCTTGCTAAGCCTCTTTTTAATTTTTAAGAAATCCATAGAAACTTTGACTTACCCAACTAAGTTTAAGGAAGCATTTGTTAAACCTGTTCTCAAGTCTGGTGTAAGAGAATTCATTACTAATTACCGACCAATTGTCAAACAAAATATTTTGGCCAAAGCCTTTGAATCAATAATCTATGATAAGCTTATCACATTCTGCAAACCTAGAATCTGTCCTGAGCAACATGGTTTTGTCCCAGGACCTTCAACTGTAACTAATTTGATGGTCAAATGCAAGTATCTGACATCATGCTTGGATCAGGGTTGTCAGGTGGATGTCATTTACACTGACATGACAAAAGCGTTTGATAGAGTTCCACATGCGATTCTTATAGAGAAATTACGTGGATTTGGCTTCTCTTGCTCTATGTCTGGGTGGATTGAATCCTATTTGAGTAACAGATCCTTGTGTGTTCACTTGAATGATTGCTTGTCGGGGAGCTTTAGGGTTCCATCTGGAGTGCCGCAGGGTTCTCATCTTCGATCTCTTTTGTTTGTGATATTTGTTAATGATGCCAAAGATGTTATAACTAGTAGTAAATTATTGGAATATGCTGATGATTTTAAGTTTATCAGAGTAATCAAAAATCCTGATGATGCTGCGGATCTCCAAGGGGACCTTAACTCCCTGGCAGAATGGTGTGACTGGAGTGGGCTTGAGCTGAATCCAGCTAAATGCAGAGTTATCACCTTCACGAGATCACAACCTACATACTATAATTATTCTATCTCTAAATCTCAGATTGAGAGAGTGTCAGTGTTTAAGGATCTTGGTGTGTCTTTTGATGAAAACTTTACTTTTATTGACCATGTAAAGGTGATAACTAGCAAGGCTTACAGAAAATGGTATACCATATTGTCAAAGATCAGAGGTTTCAGATCCATTTTGGTTATTTATTACGCATTTGTTAGATCCATTCTGACTTATGCTATTAACATATGGGCTCCGTCCACTCAGATATTATGGAAGGAGTTGGAGAGGGTTCAGCATAGATTTATTAGGTTTTTGGCGCTGATTGTTTTCTTGTTACTGGCATAAGGCTTCAAAATTCTTCTTCTCTTCGGACCTCTTCTACGATCTGTCGCACTAACTTTCTTCGGGAATCTTCAATTCCCTTACTATCCCACACCTGACACCAAATGTGACGTGTTCGGTCACAGAAAACACAATTAACAAAACAAAACAACGAGTTTATTTAATTACTAAAATTAATTTGACTACACTACAGTTATGAACAAGTCCGCACAATTTATTTCACTAAAAGTCACTTTTTAATCGCCGTTCCGGTAGACACTATTTATCGCTCTCTATGAACACTATCGCCTCTATGGTTCGCCTGTATCGCCTATCGATCGCTTTGCATCAGCTGTTACTGTAAACTGTCAACTAACTCGGTGTGAGTGTCTCGTCCGCTTTTATAGTCTTCTCAGCCTTTTTCTAGGGTATTCTACAGCCGTCTAGTAATTCAATTGTTTTCCCATTGATCTTTGCTGGTGTTTTCTAGATGTATCAGGAAAGCCGAGAATATTCCTTATGTAATCAGGGAAGATGTTCATTAATTATGTTCACACCAACTTAATTGGCAAGTACTCGTAACAATATAATTAAAAGTTCTCAAATAAAATGAAATCAAAAACAACTTTGAAAAGATAAATTCAATTTTTGTAGTTCTCAGGCTCAACAAAAATGAAAAATAATTTGTGTAAGAAAATTTAGAAAAACTTATGAAAAATTCACAAAATGTACAACACCCAAATTTTATTATAATTTCCTAATGTTTCATTAATTTTGACACAATTTGAAATTCAATCCCTACAAACAGCAGCACATTTTAAAACCAAAAACATATTTGTTAGTTATTTTAGGGGTCTGGAGTCCTGTATGGAAGCAATCCAGATAACGTTGATCGTTGGAACCTATCGGGCTACACGACTAATGCTTCTTTGCATGCTTTATCTAATATAGAACCCTATTGTTGGACCGAGACATCATCGATAAACTATCAATATAACAAAAGCCCCTGTTATACTCTCATCAACGTCCACACGGGAGAAAATATTAGTACTTACAAGGCATTTCATAATTAGATTGAACCACAAAATGTTTTACCCTTTTCGAAAATATACACAAATTATTATAATTTGAAAAACCTTTTAAGTGAAATAATTTTAAAAATATAATTTAGTAAGATTTGCCTGAATTGAAATTATTTAAAAAAATAATAGTTTATTTAATTTAGTGAAATTTACCTGAATTGCAATTATTTAAAAAAAATTAATTATTTAATTTAGTATGATTAACCTGAATTGAAATTAATTTAAAAATGTAAATTATTTAGTTTAGGGAGATTTACCTGAATTGAAATTATAAAAAAAAAATAGTTTATTTAATTTAAAGAGATTTACCTGAATTGAAATTAATTTAAGAATTAAAAACCTTAGACAAGGAAAGAGAGGGGACTGGTAACGTTCGATATTACGATAACGAACGATGTGTGACCGAAATCGAAGCGAGCGCCATTAAAAAGGTGACAAAGAATTGTCACCCATTTGGTTTGGTGACAGAAAGTACGTGTTTAGAGTTTTTTTTATGAATTTTGTGATTAGTATAAAATGGTTGGATGTTCTACATACGGCTGCCAAAGTCGCAGTGAAAGAAAAGAGCCTGGAGTTACGTTTCACAGTTAAGAAAAAAATTGCTTCTGTGCAATGCAGAATCATTTTAATCCCAAATTTACAAATTTACCAAACGATGCTTCTGTCTATAAAACGACGACTACAATACATTAATATTAACACAGAGACATTACGTATAACAAATATTATAACGATTTTCATTCATGTTTCATCCTTTATAAATTATGCATACAATATAATCGTTAATTTATCCATAGGCGTAGTTACTGATTATGTATAAAATTTTGGTGTTATATTCGTCATCAGATAGCAGGTCCGGCGGAAGCCTTTTTGGGTGTATTTATAGTAAACCCTACATACGAAAAACTTCCCTTTGTGAAATTCCACATTCGAATTATATATTGTATTATGTTTGTAATGTTTATATGGCGCATGCTGCATGCTCGACTTTATTCCTTCGATTGTTTTGCACTGAAAGGGTTTTTTTTCTCCAAAATTCTTCCGAAGAACTGTTTTTCGTAAAGATGGGAAATAAAATTGTTTTTATCGTTTAAATTAAAAACAAAAAATATAAGATTACGTTGCACTGCTTATTTGAGCAGTAATTTTATGTTTATTACGTACGTCATCAAACAAAAAATAAATTCTTATTCCTTTAAATTATAACATTTAATTCAGTTAAATGCAAAATTACATTTATTTAAATTTGAGGTAAATTCCTGTAAGAACTAATGTTCCACAATTTTAAATGTTAGTTGTATTGCAATTATATTATATTAATAATATCTATGCATGTATGATATAAGTAAAGTCTCCTACTTGTTTTGTTTGATATATGTTTCTGGTATTACTTATTTATTCTATTTTTTTTTTAATACATTTCGGTCACAGGCGAGATTGTTGTGGGATTCCTTTTTTTCTTTATAGCTGCTTTATTTTTTTTAAGTTGCACGAAAGAGAGTAAATGTTTATATATTACGCCTCTGGCGCAACCGTCCGCCATTAGATTGGTGACGATCGGTCACACTGCCGGACGCCGCGTTATCAGTCCTCTCTCTTTCCTTGTCTAAGTTAAAAACGCTTGAACATAATTTCCATAGTTATAATAAAAAGTGCAATTAAATTTGAAACAATTAAAATTATAAAAATGATAAAAAAAATAATATTCATTTAAAATAATAAAATAATTATCATACCTGTTAGAAATGTAAGTAATTTATAATAAAAAGTGAAATTAAATTTGAAACAATTAAAATTATAAAAATGATAAAAAAAAAAATTAATTTCAAATAATAAAATAATTATCATACCTGTTAGAAATGTAAGTACTTAATGCAATTTGAAACAAAAACTCAAAAACACAAAAAAAACACACAAAATACAAATAAAGACACAAAACAAATTTTAAACTCGGACTTCAAAATCTGAATCTGAATGTTGAATTGAAAATAATTGAATATGATTGTTGAAATCTGAATCAGAATTGAATCGAATGAATCGAATCGAATTGAATTGAATATGATTGTTGAAATCTGAATCAGAATTGAATGCCTTAAAAATTACGTCGCAGCTCTTTTAAAGACTCCCTCTAACACGTCATCAAAACCAATCGAACCCACGCCGCATGTAAGCAAAATTCCCACAGGAAATCGATCTACGAGCCAAGTAACAAAAATTTTACCTAAACGAGAACAGGTCACGTCAGCTCAAGAGTATTTATGGTTATTACACCCCATGTGTGCGAAACGCCAGAACACCAATGGTAAAACTATGCAGACCACACAAAAAAAAACATGTGGTTGTTTAGTTTATTTTACTCATGTAAAATGCAAATAATTATTCATAAAGCTATCAGAAAATTTGACAAAGAGTTTTGTAATACCATGATCGAAAAACTATATAATTTTTTTTTTTTTTTAAAGAAGCGTGCGTAAAATATTTAAAGGATTAACGATGACCATCGGATACCACAAGCTTTACCTACAAGTCTTCGAAATACCAACCCTAAAGGTGTGAAGGTGAGGGTTAATAGCTTAGTATTAACGCATATTCTAAATAACTAAGATTAGAAATTAGAACCTTAAAAAGCATAATTGACACAGAGAAAGTGTTTCTGAACATTTGACCTTTAAGGTTAAATGAAGGTTTTTAAATTTGCAATTTCAATGCACGGCCGAAACGACTAGGTCAAGATTCTAGAAACATGCAATTTTCTATAAAAGATCCTTACATTTCCTTGCGGTACACAATATTTATTATGGTCTGATTGCGAGTCAGGCTTTTATGGAAAGAAAAACAGAAAATTGGGAAACTCGAGAAAATGAAAAAGAAAAACTGCTATTTGTAGATAACGTACATCAAAACTTTTCAGTCCGATATAATATTATTTTCTTTATTTATGGGGGTGGTCTTGCAGAACACTAAAAAAGTATTACATGCAATGATCTCATCAATTCAATATTATACTATTCGGTATAAGTAAAAATTCCCCCATCCTCTAGTATTATTCACTTTTCAGCTCGTTATTAATACTACCACGGAACAGGAGTAGCTGTTACTACTTAGAATAGTTATCCATATATTGACCAGGAATTCTAGTAAAAGATACTACATTAGAAGTAGAATTTACTCCCGATTTTTCTCCGTGTGCTCCCAACTAAAAACACTTAAATTATGGGCTATGGACCATCCCCCCTCCTCTTCGAGCGATCCCAAGATTTATAAAACGTTTAAAATTTCATCTATGCCAGTCATTTGTGATAAATAATTTTGTACGTGCCTAATAATAAGATAACTAGAAATTAATAGCGTCATTTTAAAAGCAAATTTAAGGGGGTTTTAATGATTTGTGATGAATTTAACAATTTTACATTACATTAAAATAACATTTATTAACCAATTATAATAAATGCATAAAATTAGTAGCCTTGTATTTTTTTATATACTGTGGGATACTGAAAATAACAGGGACCGAGGGACCTCTGGACATTAGGGTGAGTGATAGTAGTCACCTACTACACTACCTTAACCCCTCTGGATTGCTTAATTGAATTCTGAATATTCAAACGATATTCTTCTCGAATGCATTATTTTTCCAGGGAAAATTTAGAATGTCAATGATTGAACTATGTCATCCGCCACTTTCTATTTGCTTTTCAGCTGCCAGGGGGGATGTGTGCTCTCAATCATCAAACTGTTCGCATTTTAATTTCAGAAGGGCTGACTATAGTCAAATTAATGACAATCTAAGTCAGGTTGATTGGGAGGGTGTGTTTCATGAACTTTCTGATGTAAATGCAATGATAGATAAATTTTATTTGATTATTTTTGAAATTATTGCCTGTTGCACTCCCCTTTCAAGACCTTACAAGAGCTCATATCCTCCTTGGTTCAGTGGTGAACTTATAGATGCTGTTAAATACAAAAAAATTCTACACTCTAGATATAAGCAATGGTTTAACCCTCTTGATCTTCAGAAATTTAAGACTCAGAGGTCATTTTGTAATATGCTTTCTGCACGACTTAAGAATGATTATCTCCGAAATGTTGAAAATAGTATTGTGAATGATAGTAGATGCTTTTGGTGGCATATAAACTCACAGGGCAGGGCTGCGGCTTCTAACACCAATATATTTTCATACGATAATAAGAAGTCGGATTCTCCAGAGTAATCTGCTGAACTTTTTGTTGAATACTTTTCATCATGCTTTAAACATACTTCAACAAGTCAGATTGCCCCACCTCTGCCTTTGAGTGCGATTGATAAGTCTATCAATGAACTTGATTGTGAACAGTGTTTTGATACAAGCGATGTTAAAATATCAATTGATGAGATTGTTTTGAAACTGAGAGGTGTTAATAATACCCTTCCTGTTGGGCCTGATGGGCTGCATCCGCTCTTTGTTGTGAATACGTGCTCTACTCTTGCTAAGCCTCTTTTTAATTTTTAAGAAATCCATAGAAACTTTGACTTACCCAACTAAGTTTAAGGAAGCATTTGTTAAACCTGTTCTCAAGTCTGGTGTAAGAGAATTCATTACTAATTACCGACCAATTGTCAAACAAAATATTTTGGCCAAAGCCTTTGAATCAATAATCTATGATAAGCTTATCACATTCTGCAAACCTAGAATCTGTCCTGAGCAACATGGTTTTGTCCCAGGACCTTCAACTGTAACTAATTTGATGGTCAAATGCAAGTATCTGACATCATGCTTGGATCAGGGTTGTCAGGTGGATGTCATTTACACTGACATGACAAAAGCGTTTGATAGAGTTCCACATGCGATTCTTATAGAGAAATTACGTGGATTTGGCTTCTCTTGCTCTATGTCTGGGTGGATTGAATCCTATTTGAGTAACAGATCCTTGTGTGTTCACTTGAATGATTGCTTGTCGGGGAGCTTTAGGGTTCCATCTGGAGTGCCGCAGGGTTCTCATCTTCGATCTCTTTTGTTTGTGATATTTGTTAATGATGCCAAAGATGTTATAACTAGTAGTAAATTATTGGAATATGCTGATGATTTTAAGTTTATCAGAGTAATCAAAAATCCTGATGATGCTGCGGATCTCCAAGGGGACCTTAACTCCCTGGCAGAATGGTGTGACTGGAGTGGGCTTGAGCTGAATCCAGCTAAATGCAGAGTTATCACCTTCACGAGATCACAACCTACATACTATAATTATTCTATCTCTAAATCTCAGATTGAGAGAGTGTCAGTGTTTAAGGATCTTGGTGTGTCTTTTGATGAAAACTTTACTTTTATTGACCATGTAAAGGTGATAACTAGCAAGGCTTACAGAAAATGGTATACCATATTGTCAAAGATCAGAGGTTTCAGATCCATTTTGGTTATTTATTACGCATTTGTTAGATCCATTCTGACTTATGCTATTAACATATGGGCTCCGTCCACTCAGATATTATGGAAGGAGTTGGAGAGGGTTCAGCATAGATTTATTAGGTTTTTGGCATTTGTTGATGGGTGTCCAATTGATAAGAATACGCATGAGTATTCAGCAGTAATGTCTAAATTCAGAATTCCTACTATTAAAATCCTATGCTGAGTACTCTGATACTCTTTTTTTATTTAAAATAAATAGTGAACTGATTTATGAGTCTGCGCTTAAAGAGACTCTTGTACCATATCAGCCTGGCAGAGAGCTTAGAGAGCGGAATCCAGCTTTTGTTCTACCAACACATAAACCACAATTGATGCTACGATCACCAGTGTATAGGATGATTCAACTATTTAATAAGAACAGTCAATTTATAGATTTGAGTGTCACTCTTGAAGTGGCTCGATACCAATTCAAAAACATATTTTCTTTAAATTTGAATGAACTTTAACAACTTCTTTTCTTTCTTTTTTTTCCTTTTCTTTTTCTTTGATAATGAATTTGTATTTTATTATACTAAGATAATTGTACCTCTTATGATGTTATGTTAATTATGTAAAGGGAATTCCCGTTTGAATAAAATAAATAAATAAATTACATTATTTAATGCCCTCTAGTATGATTATTAGTAATTTTCCTTTCCTTAAAATGGCACTAGTATTGTTGCTGTGGTAATATATACTATAAGGTAAACTATGGTTAAATTAGAAGGCATTGCCAAATTAAATTTATTTTTTAATTTTCTTTGAAATGCATTCATGACAATCTTTTTCGTTTATATATATATATGTATATATATATCCATAATTTACAAAAGATTTAAAAAAAACGATTAGGTACCCAGAGTTTTTGTAATTAATTTTAAAAATATGTTAGAGATTAATTTCTGTTTAGCTAAGTGTACACAAACAAAATCGTTTATGTTACAAACGACATAAGTTATTAATGTAGGCGAAAGAAAACAAACAAATCAACTTTATTTTACGTTGACTAACCATTATACACAATACATGTCTATCACATCTCTATAGTTGTAATCGCTTTAATCTGGATTGTCAACATCGGGTGTTCAGTATGTCATTTTGTGAAATAGTTGAGTGCCCACGTAATAGATGGCGATTTAAAGGTCGTAGACAGGGTATGGGATGTCGACGGTAACGCCATCGTAGCATCTGTCCCACCAACTAAATCGCCTTTATTTATTACCTCTAAATTACTGACATTAGAGAAAATTTGGTTATGATCGTTATGATGACGATTAAAAATTGTCGTTGCGTATTAATGCACATAGGGTGCGCATCAGTGTGCACGTAAAGTTTGGGATTTCCTACCATATGTGCATCAATTTGTTTATGGTTTATGAATTTGTTGTTTGTTGTCGTATGATCGATCAATCGTTGTACAGTTTTGTGATGGTTTTGTGTTATAAGTTTTTCGTTTTTGTTTGTTGACATTTTTGATAAAGTGTGAATTACCTGAAAACTTGTTTTTTCACTTGAAAGAGTATAAGGGGCATAAATTATTCCATCCCTCAAGTAAGTTTACTGCCTTGATTAGAAACATCACTACTCGTTGCGAGTGTTACCAGATCGACCAGATCTCCTTCATCAAACTGCTCTTATACAGAAGCTACTGGATTTTAAGAAATCAACAATTTTTTATCTCCTGTTATTTAAAATTTGCTAATTTTTTTATACTTTTAAAATAGAATAATGCAATAGTTCTTTTATATAACATTCTAACTGTATTTGTATTACTGTATTCGCACTATTTATTACGTTACTGTAATTATACCTTTAATTAAATATATGTACTTTTGTGTTAACGTGTTTTGTTTATTTTTATAATAATAAATTATGATAACAAAAACCCTACATGCTTCATGCTTTTAAAATTCCCGCCATAGCCGATATGGTAGTTTTCTATATAGAATTTTCCATCTTCTCTCTCACTCGTCAATGTAGCTTGGTGGGACAGTTGGTGAGATGGCGCTGATGTCAAATTAAGAAATCGAGCTTCTTATCTATAATCGTCATCTAGGGTCGTAGAGTGGGTTGTCTAATAAAGAATGCTGTTAAAGCTAGGCATGGGTAACACACAAAATTTTAGTGTGTCGATACAGTAATACTGATACCGTGTGCTGTATCAACACACTGTTTCAACACAATTGTGTCATATGACACAGTAAAAGATTCACATACGCAATCGCAGTTTTGAAACGATTGCTGAAACGTGCTGAAACAGCAAGCGACACGTTTGCATGTGATACGTATACCATAGAGTGGCGATAGCGTTAGGCTTATGTTAAGTTCTGCATAAACAGAGACAGTTCTCACATAAAATTATATTGTTTGAATTAGAAAATTATTTATTAGAACGATAAGTAATACATTAAATTTGTGTTAAAAAATTTAAAAGTGTGAAACTTGTTAACTTGAAATAATAAAATAAAGTATAAATACAAGACGGATTATTTGTTTACTTATACCTACATAAATAAAATATTGTTTTGCATTATTGTTTCTTGTCAGTTTCACATATCTATGGTTTCATCTTTTTAACCCACACTTCTATTATCTATGGGACTGGCTTAAAGTTGATTCGTTTGTAACTTGTAAGCAAGCTTGCGACTGTCTGATACGAAACGACAAACCGCGAAAAACGACATCAACCGATACAACACGACACAATGATACACTCTATGGCATCTGAAACCGTCTAACACTGACGACACGATGACACCCAACGATACCCACTGATTCCCATACAAGCGAACAGGAAGTAGTGATGTCAAGTACGATTACTTTTTGGTACTCGTTAGTACCAGTTACTTTATTAATCAATACTCGTTACTTTGTAATCGTTACAAATACTCGTTACTTTTTCTGTAATACGTAATATCTTTTACCTAGGTACGATCCACAGTAACGACGATTACCATGGCGATTACCAATAAATAATCGGTAATATGTATATGTATAATTATGTTATTCCCTTTTTATATGTATTATCGTTTATTCCTAAATAAAAAAAAATAGTTCAATAGAAATTAAGAGTTTTATAATAATAACAATAACAATAACAATAACAAAAGTGCAGCTCTCTTTATCAATCAATAGAATTCAACAAGCCATTTTTTAACATTGTACCTAGTGCCTAAATTATACATAACTATAAATACTATTAGGAATATTTTATTTAATTAAAACAAAGGTAAAACTAATTAACAGATTTCAAAACACCCGTTCTATTCACTGCTTATAACACGTCTTTCTTAGTCGAATTCTATTAATTAATTAATTAATGATGAATAATGAAGGTGTTTCCCAACGCTTCCCTCCGCCCTCACTGCCGTGGACCCGACGGTCGCGCCACTCTCGTGCCTGCTTGGCGAATTCTTCACTTATCACATCTCTTATCGTAGGTACATGATTTCTTTCCAACACGGCCAATCCTGACCGAAACTCGTCCTCGAGGTTCATTGGCTCTCAGGATTTTCTGTCTTTAGAATGACTAAATGGGACCTGTAAGTTCACAAAGTTTTACTATGTTTGTAAAATTCGAACAAGGTTATCGGTGCTAATATCATTGGCACCAGTCTGACAACAGAGTTTAAACAATAATGTCTACTTTTGATATCTTTTGTACTAGTCTGACATTACTTATTTCGCAAAACTGTGAACTCTGATATCTTCGTACCAACATGACATTGAAATTTGATAAAAGTGTCAACATTGATATCTTTAGTACCAACCTGACGACAAAATTTGGTAAAAGTGTCAACTTTGATATCTTTAGTACCAACGTGACGACGAAACTTTGATATTCTTGCCTTTATTGACTGCAGCAAATGCGTAATGTGCCTACTTTGACATCTGAGTGCCAATGTGACATCAAAACTAACGTATTTCTTGCCTTCATCAGCGGCAATGAATACGTGATGTGCCTACTTTGACATCTAAGTGCCAATGTGACATCAAAACTAACGTAATTCTTGCCTTCATCAGCGGCAATGAATACGTGATGTGCCTACTTTGACATCTAAGTGCCAATGTGACATCAAAACTAACGTAATTCTTGCCTTCATCAGCGGCAATGAATACGTGATGTGCCTACTTTGACATCTAAGTGCCAATGTGACATCAAAACTAACGTAATTCTTGCCTTCATCAGCGGCAATGAATACGTGAAGTGCCTACTTTGACATCTAAGTGCCAATGTGACATCAAAACTAGCGTAATTCTTTGTCCAGGATGTCGATGCCGACTAGCAATTATGGGTCTTTCATATTGGTGATAACGTAGAAGTCTGATTCGATAGTAATTTCTGGAAATTCAACAATCTCTTTTGTTTATCTTTTTTGACGGTTCGTTTCTTGGTGAGTCAGCGATAGCGTGTTTATTGAAAGTATATTGTGATTTAACGTATCCGCGGCAACCGCAGTCAAAGCATCGCTTGTTTGAAAAAATAGGGGTTCGATCTGGGGAATTCTGACAATTATGATTGCGAAGTTAATTGTGACGACCGTAGCTTTCGCGCATCAAATTAGGGCCCTTTCCCACATCGTCAAATTCGCAAAGTAACTGTTACGGACACCCGGTATCTTGAGAAAAATGCGTACGTGGTCAAGTACAACTACCAGTTCAGGCCTCTCTGGAGTCGATGACAAACGATATCAGGAGATATCAGGTTGCCGGTGACGTCAAATTATGAAACAACGCGCGATTAATATAATGAAAACATTCATGGGTCGAATACAAAAAACAAAACAAATCAACACAAAAGAAAAGAACATTCTCTTTAAGATTTCCAAACGATTGTCGCGGCATGTCATGTAATATTCGTAAAGTTTAATAAAATTTATTAAATCACCAAAAATAAATTTGTACCTGTGTAAATTAAAGTATCTCACATCAATTAAATCCGAAACGGACTGTTTTTGAGCTTGCATTGACTTGTATTGAGTCCTTTTACACTCAATACCCCTACATATTATACTTATAAGTTCTAGATCGCTAAAATTTTTATTTAGTCTGATCAAAAGTGCCAGTTCTGTTCTAGCATAATTAGCATAGGATAAAAAAGAGTTTGACTTACATTCTGCCGCCTTCTCAAACCTTATGCCAAAATCAATAGTCCTTGAGGACGAACAGCGCAATTCCTCAACAAATGTCGACCATTTCCTGTCCAAAACTTTCCATTGATTGAACCATTCTTGAGCTTCCCCAGTGAGGTAGATAGGAGCTCTGTACATTGTTTCACACTCGTCCCATCCGTGCAGTTCTCGGGCTTTCTCATCATCGGCGATCCAATCATGCACATCGTCTTCTTTTGGATTAAAGGTGGACAATTTGATTTCCTGGGTCTTGTTATGGGAAGATGCACTTTTTTGGGTTACATAAGTTCCAGCTTCCAAAATATTTACGACAGTCGAAGCGACCCTTTCCATTGAGGTCACATATCGCCGCATCAACTCCAGAACTTCCAAAGCACCAGAATTTGCAGAAGAGTTCGATGCCACTTCGTCGGAAAGGAGAGTCCCTTTTCTATTCTTCGCAGTTCTTTTCATTTTATATTATTATTATTTTCTCTTCTTTTTTTTTAACACGAGAAGTGAGTAATTATCCCACTCCTGATATTAGGAATATTTTATTTAATTAAAACAAAGGTAAAACTAATTAACAGATTTCAAAACACCCGTTCTATTCACTGCTTATAACACGTCTTTCTTAGTCGAATTCTATTAATTAATTAATTAATGATGAATAATGAAGGTGTTTCCCAACGCTTCCCTCCGCTCCTCACTGCCGTGGACCCGACGGTCGCGCCACTCTCGTGCCTGCTTGGCGAATTCTTCACTTATCACATCTCTTATCGTAGGTACATGATTTCTTTCCAACAATACAGATATTTATATTATCGTATGTTGACGCAACAACGACGCGATGCTGCTCTACATGTTTATAATAAAATAATAATAACACGATGAATGGTGCAAGTAGTCCTCTAAGCACGAGCTTGTCTTCATCATAGATAGTCTTCGTTCTGTTTCATTTCTACCCATACATCATATATACCTAGGTATGTACTTAGGTACATAATATGGATATTGAATATAACAGGTGTACATGGTACATTTTTTATACGAAATAATATTGGTAATCGAACTGGCATGGCATATCGATTACTTCGATTACTTCGTCTTACGACTCCTACGACTAATGTACCGAACAGTACCGATAGTACCGATTCAGTACCGATGGGATGCAGTAGGCGGTATAACTAAAAGTAGTACTCGATTACTACGATTACTACCAAGTAACGAGTATTGAGTAACGAATCATTACAATATTGACATCACTACTAGGAAGCGAACCTCAGCTCGCTCGTGTGTCGCAACTGTGTTAAGTGTCATTCGGTGTCATTGGTTTCATATGAGCTGTTTCAACACACCTGACACACTGAAAAGTGTCAACACTTTTGTGTGATACGACACTGTGTTACCCATACCTAGTTAAAGCTAGATGTTAAAGGCTAATGGGGAAATCCGTACGAACGTAAATATAAGTGCAAGTGTGCCGGGTGCCGGCAAATATTTCGATTGAAAAGCGTAAAAAAATGTGAAAACCTGATACTCATTATCATTCGAAAACAAAGAGGAAAGAATACACAAATGGAAAACGTATGCAGACACAAATTAATACAAAGAAACAGTTCCTTGTCCAATACTTTCGGTAAGTGTTTCCTTACTATACGATTGGTTTTATACAAATATCACATAGAAAATAATTACAGTATATTTATTTATCAATAGAATAGGCAGGTCTCAAAAATGGGTTGTTTTATATTTTCAGACGTATTGACCTTTAATTTATAAAACATTGCATATCACCAAAACAACTTTAACCTGAAGTAAAGGATAACGTAAAACGTGAAACACCAATTAATTATTTCTGTAGTTGTTACATTTGTATGTAAATTTGTAATTTCTATTAATTTTCTTATTTATAATTGTAAATTGTATAAATTTATTTGCCCCATATAATAAATAATCTTAATTTAGTTTTTTATTTTAATTTTTGTTGTTACTCCCCCGCATTTTGTTACTGAAGTTATAATTTGACATGTTTTAACCCATATTCTTAAAGAAAACAAAAATTTTCTTTTTGTTAAAGGGTTATTTCATGTTACATTATAACTTTTTCATATTAAAATATTACAAAAATAAACAAATTACATTTTTATTATTCGTGGCAAATAGTTGAGTGCCCACCTGGCAGACGGCGCTGAAACTCCAATGCTCGAGTGATCCATCTATAAACCTTCTCTAATCTATGATTGTCAAAAGGTGTCAAAAAGCCAGAAACATGTCAAAACATTGTCAAAAGAATTGTCAACTGTATTGAAAAGTTGTAAAAGTTAATTCATGTTTTATTTACATCATTTCTTCAAGTTAAAATCTAAATATAAAATAGACTTCAAATTTTACCACAATAATGTTTCTTCTTTATAGAGTGTAAACGGTTGTCATTTGGTATTTTTGTCTCCATTTATTTTTTATAAGGTTATAACTGCATGATGTTTTGAATATTAAAAATTTCACTATGAATGCAAATCCGTTTGCTGCTTTATTGGAGGATACTAATTATCCTGATTCCAGCGCTCATCAAGAAGATAAACTCAATACTCTAATTGAAAATATTTTTGGGTTTACATTAACAAAAACAAGGAAAAATCTGGTTTATTTAAAAGATATTTCAGAGTCGTTTTCAAAAACCAACTTTGATTTGGAACTTTTAGAACATTCCCTATTTGAACGCTTATTATTAGAAAATGCTAAGGAATCAATTTTGTGTGACAAAGAAAGTGATGTTTCTAATGAAGTATATGAAAAAGATGTCATTCTGTACTTATTTATTTGTTACAAAAAAGCCAAAGTTTATTGTGAAGATAAAAACCTGTATAGTAAGATAGAACAATTAATTTTAATAAATGCAGTCACTGCTTTAAAACAGCCAGAGTTGTATGAAAACCAGGATATAATAGGACAACTTTATAACAGTTTGAAAGAACAAGAACCTTATTCAGATGAGTTCTTTATTAATATATATAAGAAGTTTATAGAGGATGAAGGTATTCAGAAAATATGCATTTTTTTATAGTTGAAATTATCACGTGTATTTTTTTAGATAATATTGAAGTTCTGAAAGAGCCATTTACAGAATTATTAAAACGAATTCATATGGACATAGCAAAGTCCAATCCTGTAACTTTACCATCTACTGTATTCTTAATTTTGAATCTTTATGCTAGTATTGATAAATTAGCGGTAATTTTCTTGGATTACTCTCAACCAAAAGATGCTGATGTTGGTATAGAATATGCCAATACTTTATTGGGAGCCCTGTTCAGTGTATCCATTTTACCAAAAACAGTAAATGGAGCTTATGAATTTTTTAGAAATCCTCTTGATCAGGTTAGTACATCTCCATGTAGATTTTAAGGGTTCAAAGTGTATAAATGTATCATAAATGAATAAAATATTTTCTTACAAGTGTTTTTCCACAAAACAACTTTCCAAAACATTTTACAGAAAGTAGTTCTTTAATAGGTTTAATTCAATTTCATTTAACCACATGAAAATAAAAATTAGTTATGGAATAAAGATTTCTACATATTATAAAGATTAAATGATTTTAAAATATCCCGGAGTACTTATGCACAAATGTAAAAGACTACGAAAAGCAGATACGTTATAATGAAGTAACAGAAAAAAATTGAAGACACCTAAAACTAAGCCTATCCTGACCTGTACAAACTAAATAATAGAAATAAAGAAGCCAAATTAGGGAAAACCTAAAACCGGGAAAATATAAGGCATATGTATAAAACTACAAATGCGTAACATACTTACAATAGAATAATTACTCTAGTATTACACAGATTATACAGGATGTTTAGTAAATATACAGACAGTAAAACTTCAAGTAATTATTTTTCCGAGATTGTTTTAGAATATTTTGTCCTTTGATTAGAAAGACAAATTAGATGAGTGATTAAAGTTATTTTCCTTTATTTTTTAAAACTATTATTTTTATACTTTTAATTAATCATTCATTCCTTAAAATTTTATAGGCCAGCATTATGAGAACCGAAAATATGCTATGGACCAACAGTGATAAGATTTCTAGTGATATTCATTCTCTTTTTCTTACTCTTCTAAAGTGTAGCCCTGAAATAAAAAAAAGCACTTTATCATGGATTGGCGGTTGTCTTCGTGCAAACGCTGATAGAGGGAAACTATGGAACAGCCAAATACCTGATTTTATTCCAAACAGCCATGCAACAGTCAGCGACGGTTTTATGATCAATTTAACATGTGTTTTAATGAAACTCTGCCAACCATTTTGCTCAAATTTGAATGCCAAGAAAATACTTAAAGTTGATCCAACGTATTGTGCTGTAATTGTAAGTACTTCAGAGCATTACTATGTAAGTCATCACAATAACCTTACATGAGTTAATAATAAAACCTTCTGACTATAAATATTAATATTTGATGGTATTCTTTTAGAATGAAGATTGTGCAAGTAAAGGTATCCATCTTTTAGAAATGTCTAAAGAAACTTGCCTAATTCCTCCATCTGAAAATTCTGAAGGGAGCTCAAACAGTCGTCCTACTGCTCTTTTATATAATTTTGTAACAGAGTGTTTCTTTATGGGTCATAGGGCACTCGACTTAGGACATAGAGTTACAATTGATAAACTTATCAGGCTGAATCAAGTAAGTAACTGCCAAAATGGTTATCGTAATTCTTTAATAATTCTTCATATATGTCGCAAATATATAATAAAAATTGGAATTTCGTCTAATTCCTAAGCTGTATGAACCATTACAAATTATGTTAAAATAAAAGATTATGGTAGGGAAATACAGTATGAACGAGTTGAGTATTGTCGTGATAATGTCCTTTTTCCTTCATTTCTTTAGAAAAATGACGTCATATTGTTAGTCCTTTTGGGATTTGTTTAAAATTTCCGTCATTTACCATGACATATATGTATATAAAAATTTCCATTTTTTGAAACATTTAATAAATTTAAAATTTAGCAATTATAATGTTTTATAAGTAAGTAATGACACTTTTCCTTCTCTTTCTTTACGGTATTGATAAAGCCTTAAAAATCAGCCAGTAGAATCGATTTTGTTCATTAGCATTTTAAACAGAAAAAAATTAAAATTTTGTCAATAAATACATTCAGAATTTGTGATTATACTAGTACCTCCTAATAGTTTTAGGGCTTATATGCACTTGATGACTTACTGATTAAGTTTCTCATTCTACCAATACTTTACATCTTCTTTTCCTTTTTTGCTTATTTCATTCAACGCTCACCATATTTTATCTTATACGTAGGACATGGCTAGAATAGAAAGAGCTTACAATGAAGCAATTAATCAAGCTAGTGCGATGTCAGACGTTGTTGAAAGTATAAAACAGCGCATGGAAACGGAATTAACAAAGTATATAGTAAAATAACGGTAAAAAGTTAAGAAAAACAGATGTTTATATATGCTGTCTTAGGTACTTATCTCTTAAATCGAGATTATCCGAACCTGGTATGCTGGAGAGCATATGTGACTTTTTGTCTGCTACTGCATATTGGCTTAGCCAAATTGCCATGGACACAGACAAAGCAGTGTCATCAGAAAATTATGCACCTACAATTGAAAGACCTGTAACATTTCCGCTTCCTTCAAAAATTCCCGATACATTAAAGTAAGTAAAACAATGTTGTCTTCTTCATTAAAATAACAAATCAATAAAGTTCAGAGTATGTAAATAATGTTGAAATATTTTAGATGCATTCCAGAATTTGTGGTAGAAAATATAATCTGTTACCTAATATTTCTAAGACGATATAATCCTAAAATGTTCGAGGAGCGAGGTTTTGAGAAATTGTCACCACTTCTTACGTTTATTTTAATTTACATGGGATCAGCCGAAAAGATGAAAAATCCTCATTTAAGGGCTCATCTGGCTGAAGCTTTAGAATCGTTGCTACCTTACCATAAAGATGAACCACCGGGATTAAATCCTTTAGGTGGTCGACAACGCGAGAGGTTATTTATTGAACACCAACATCGAAACCAAGTAAGTTTAACAAATACAGAATGCATTTTAATTGCCTAATAGAAATAATTGTTTTCAATATAAATATTAAAAGTCTGTAAAACATTTTATAGGAAATATAGAAACTGACTCACATTGTATCGCAAATTAAAAACTATATCAATTTAATTAGAATCAGAACAGTTCTTAAAATTGGCATTGTAGTTATAATATTGTTTTTACAATACTTCAAAAATGAAACAAAATACAGCCCATTTTATTTAAGAAAATATTTTTGGTTTTATATTATTATTTAAATATTTCTTTTTAATAATCTAACTGGTTATTTATTACACTATTAACTTGTTCTGTGCGCATTAATAGCCTAATATCCTATCAGTTTTTGGATAATTATTTATAGGTCTATAAATTTTTCCTAATTATTTCCGAAAAATCTGCGTAAGTTGAATAAATTTTTAGATAGTTACCAGTTTGTTGGATGTGTTTGTTGGTATAGAAATGACAGGTCAAAGTGTGCAGTTCGAGCAAAAGTTCAATTACAGAAGGCCAATGTATACAGTTATGGATTATTTATGGGAAATTGATGAACATAGAAAAAATTTTGTGTAAGTTTAAATACATACATTAATATATATTTTCGAGATAATTCACATTTTGGATACATTATTCTTTATGCTAAACGAATTCCGGAGATTTCGGAATTATTCGATTGGACTCGATAATATTCGGGCAATATAAATACACGTTGTATTTTCTTTCCCAAAAGCATCGTAATTAAATAATCTCAAAATACTATAAAAAAGATGTGGCTTCGATAAGCTATGAAAAATTTCCCCAATGTGACAATCACTATTTTTTTTCTCAACTTAACGCTACAACAAATTAGAAGTAAAAGTAACTACATTTTCTTTAGAAGAATCGACAAACTGAGGTCAAAATTGTATTTTTTGGAAAATATTACCCTCGTTTTACTATATCGAGTTTTTTTAGACGAGTGTATTTTTTAACAGTTTTTTGTATTGTTTATCTCTATAAAACGTGTCAAAATTACCTTGCTAAAAAAATGCGTCCATGTCCTAAAACTCGATATATTAAAAAAAAAAGAACCCTTTTGGATCTGTTTGTCGATTTTTCTATTAAAAAAACTTCAATTTTACGTTCAATTTGTTGTAGCGTTAAGTGAGTGTTGTGTATTTCACTAAAAATAATGAGAAATTAAAAAAAATTCTTTTTTTTGGATCACTTTTCATAGTTTATCGATAAAAAAAATTAATCTGTCTTTTCAGTGATCTTTTCCTCTTGTAAACTTAGTTTTGACGGTAACAAATTTTTTTTTTATTAATTTCCTTTATTTACTTTTTATTTGTTTAGGAATTTAGCTGGTGAGGCCTACAGGAACATGGAAGCAGTACAACCACCTCTTTTTCTAAGATTTATTAATTTGCTTATTAATGACGCTATATTTCTGCTAGACGAGTCTTTAACTAATATGGCTAAATTGAGGGAAATGCAGACAGCTAGGTTTGTTATTTTTCTTTTTTAAATCTAACTCTTTTGATAACTAATTGTAATTGAATAGTTCAAGTTCGTATTGTATAAAATTTTCTTTACAATCATTATTAAAATAGTATGTACTTACTGCTCATGTTAATAATATTATTTAACAGGGACAGTGGTGAATGGGATAGTTTGCCCATAAACGAAAGGGCTCAGAATATGGATTATATGCAACACATTGGTATGTTAGCTAGATTTAATAACATTCTTGGACGAGATACGATTCGTACCTTAGAACGAATGACATCAGAAATTAAAACAATATTTACACACTCTACCATGGTAGATCGTATCGCAGCAATGTTAAATTATTTTTTGCTCAATTTGGTTGGACCAAATAAAAAGAACTTTAAGGTATAATAATTAAACTGTTTATTAAGTTTTTAAGTAAGCAATTAAACGTTGATTAAACTTTTAACATTGTAATATCTAATATATTTGTTACTAGCAAACGAGAGGTTAAACGGAATTTGCTTTTTATTTAAAAACATTTTACTTTCAGGTAAAAGATCAAAAAGAGTATAGCTTTGATCCAGCTACAACGGTACTGGATATCTGTAAGATTTATGCCAATCTTAAAGAAAGTGACTCGTTTTGTTTAGCGGTGTCTCAAGATGGAAGGTCGTATAAACCAGAGCTTTTCCAATTAGCAGAGGATGTATTAATTCGCATTGGTGGAGGTCCCTTAGTAGGGGAATTACAAGAAGTTGCTATAAGAGTTTCGGAAAAGGCCGCTGAACAACAAGCAAACGAAGAGGCAACCGCGGAAGCTCCTGAGCATTTTCTTGATCCTATTATGTCTACTATTATGTTGGATCCAGTTATTTTACCAAGTTCAAAACAAACTGTAGATAGATCAACCATTGCAAGGTATGTATGAAAATCAGACAAAGTTTTTTAGAAAAATATAATCTTATCTTCAAACTTCGTAGTGCTGCCAACATAACTTTCAAGCATTGTAATAAACTGTAACTGAAAGTGCATGAGGAAGGATAATAAAAATATATTCCTAAGATTATGATTGAAATCAGGGCAACTTAGCTTCACCATAAGATCACCTAAATTGTTAATTTTGTAACACCAAAGTGGAGTATATTAGGCAATATTCATAAAAAATAATGGTTGGCAGTATTTTAAAAGTTTGATATTTGATTTATTGCCACGCCCACTTCTGAGAAATTGTCCTAATTTATAGAAAAGGACATTCAAATAATATTATAGGAGACTGTGGCAAGCAAATAATAAAAATTTTTAAATTGTGTGTTGTAATAGGGGTGTCTTCAAAATTTTACTAAAGAGGGGGAGTCCAAACCTTTGTATTTAAATATGTGAAAACGTAAATTCGAATATGAATTCTTGCTTGATAATAGTTTTACAATATATTACATACATACAAAATTAGCTATTCATTAGAAAGATAAATGACCTAGTTAATGAATACCGAAAAATTAATATATTTTTGTTATTCTTTCGGTACATGGTAAATTATCTTTGTTTAGGGAGGCTTCGTACCAAATAAAAGTTTATTTCTTCTGAAAATTTAATCAGACACAGTTAACTTAGATTTTCTGTTATTGACAATGCAAATTGTTAATATATTGTATGAGGGGGGGCCCCAAAGGAAACCTAACTGACTATGGTGTACCGTGTTCCCCCGTCGGGAGGATATACAGATATCATTCCATATCGATCTACAAGGCATTGCTCCCCTGGAAGATGCTGTTCCGTTCACGTGAATTGTTTTTGTTTTGCCCGCCCGTTGCTTTTTGCGATGGATGATTTCAATGAAGAGCGTGATGCCATCAAATTTTGCTCTTTTTCTGTGGAAAAATGGCAAAGAAACGTTTCAAATATTACAGACGGGCTACAAGGTCTTTGAATGGCTTCCCCGCTTCAAAAAAGGGAAAAGTCAAATGTTTACCAACTTCGTTCAAATATTTTTTTATTTCTGCGACACACACTTGTACACTGGGTCATGTTAAGTTAAGCTAAGCTTTTAGAAGTTTTAAAAAGGTTGCGTAACCGTTTGCTGCGAAAAATACAAAACAATTCTCCGCTCACACAAATGTTTGCATGCCGTTTTTTCTGACTAAAAATGATATGACCCTTGTGCCCTACTTCTCCTACGTACCCGACAGAAGCCCTTACGACATGTTTTTATTCCCCCCGAATGAAAAAATAAAAATAAAGGAAAGCGTTTAACCGTATATTAATGACGTAAAAAGAAAATGACTAAGACGCTATCAGGCATTAAACAAGATGAATTTAAAAAATGTTTTGATCAATGGAATAAAAGATTAAACAAGTGCATTAGTAATAATGGGGACTACTTCGGAGGAGGTTACAGATTTTATGTATATAAAATGAATAAAATTTTTTATAGTCAGCCCGGTTTTTTTTGGGTCCCCCTCGCATGTTCATTCATCAGATTCTATATTTAAATTGTTTGTTATAGACACCTTTTAAGTGATCAAACGGATCCATTTAATAGAGCTCCTTTAACCATGGACCAAGTTATTTCAAATGTTGAATTAAAAGAAGAAATTAGAAAATGGCTTGAAGAAAGGAAAGGTAGTCAAAGTTCGTCTAGTTAATTATAGTTTAATGTGTAAATTATAATATACATGTAGCATAAAGTTGTTTAAGTAAAACGGGATCATGTAATTTTTTGTTTACATAAAACTTTATTATATCTTTATAAGGAGTGTTTTAGATAAATTATGAAAATACATTCGGGAATTTGATCTATTTACAAAATATCTTTGTTAATTTGTTAGCACATATAGTTGAATTATTTTATCATTACTATCACAAGACATATACTTGGTTTATTGTAACCATGCAGAGAGAGTGTAGTGAAAACAAAATGTATGTTCTTGGAACAACCAACGTCCATGATGCGTTCTAATTTTAATCCACATGAGACAGATAAATTACAACGTATTGCGTATATCGTTTCTAAGGTGATGAGATATTAGAAAAAGGAGTTAGGTTAGGGTTCTCAGGTTGTCACATTTGCCATCTGTCATTATGTACAAACCTCGTCTAATAGTCTTTCTTTCTTGTGAGTTCATTTTTCATTTAAAAATGTGCAATATATTGTTAGTAAAACAGTTTTTTCGACAACATTATTGTCACGCAATCGTCTGCAAAAATACTGTTTTTTTATATATGTATTATATAACCTGTCAATTTATTACGATTTTATTCATACAGATTACAAGTCACGTCATGATAAAAATTAAATAATTCTATTATACGTAATTATGAAAGTTTAATTTAATTGTATATTGAATATTTTGAAAAAGGAAAAAGAAAACTGACTCACAAATTACAAAGTTCGCTAGATGCTTGTATAAAACACTTCATTTGGAGTGTTTGGAGTACGTGAATGTATCCATAGCCACATTCAAATAACACCTTCAAAAACCTAACCTAAGTCTATGAACCTAACCTAAGATAATATATATATGCTATCATTTTGATCTGTTTTTAAATATTTGCTTTGTACTATAAACCAAATGAATGAAATAAAAATATTAAAATAAACTGCATAAAAATGCCACAAACGTTTTCGTTTACTGTATCAGTTCATCTGGACAGTTTATTTACTGATAAACGTTCTCGTTGCAAATTATTTGTGTCGAGTGAACACCTAGAAACTGCTGGTGATTTTTTACTCAAAATAAGAAAAATCTTCAAAATAAATGTCCCAATTGATATATACATAAAAGAATTTGAATCGCTTTACTACATTCCACCTGGTGAAGATGTCCGAATTTTGCAGTCAAATAATGTTATTGTGTAAGTTAATCATTTATTCATGATTCAATAAACTAATTCATTTAGTATTTTAGAGTAAAACAAAACTGTAACGAAGATATTAAACATGAAACATTCTATGAAAGTAAAGTAAGGAAAAGAAAGCGTGCATTATCATTAGAATATCAAAATGAATGTGAAACACACGATGATATTCCCCAAGTTAAAGAAAAGGGCAAAAAAAAAGATAAGACGACAAATAGTAAATCTCAAATTACTACAATAAACTGTAAGGAAATTATTAATAACAAAAAAGAAAAAAATACAACACTAGATAAAGAGGATAAGAACAGTGAGAATCTGGGTCAAGGTGATAGCCATAAGCCAAATCTTTGTAATTTTGTGACACATATGGAAACAGATCAACAAAATTCTTTGCAGGAGCACATATTACCAAGTTTTAATAGCACAAACGAATGTAACTATAGAAAGATTTATAATCCATCTTACAGTAGCACTACCTTTAAAACTTTAGAAACAATGGCAACTTCAAGAAAACATACGTTTACAGAAAGAAAACCCATTCAAACACTGAAAATATCAACCGCCCCAAAACTAATTCAACCAGTTAAAGTAGTTGATAAAGAAACTCCACAGTTTAATAAGAAAATTGAAGATACAAACAAAACTTCTGTAAATTTTACTCCTAATACTTCAGAAGTGTTAGAAGATTATGTAAATAAAGCTAATAGTAAAAATTCCATAGAATTATCTCAAAAATTGATAGAACATTCTGATACTTATGAAAAAGATGAATTAAATGTAACAAAAATCGAAAACTCTTTAGTAATCTCAAATTCAACACCCATTATAATTGATTCTTCTTTAAATTACACAGATATTAAAGAGGAAACAGAAAAATGTGATCTTGACTACTTTAATGCAAATTTTGTTACAAAAAGAAAACGGAAAAGGCACAGGAAAAAGAAGTCATGTCTCAACAAACAAACGGAGGATTATTGCAAATCAACTCAACTAAATGAAACTCCCAGAACTTCGATAAAATCATCTGCACCTCTGATACACATAAAATTTGCTGATGATGACAATCATCAAACAAATCAGAATAACGAACAAAGGAACAGCAACTTTGAAAATGAAAGACTGGGTGAATTAGACTCAAGTAAAATAGAATCAAATACTCTTAAAAATGAAATAGAGCAAAACACAACTGAAAATATTATTTTAAACAATAACTACAATGGTCAAATTGAAAAACCAAAATCAGAAATTAAAATTTTAAGTGATATCAAAATTTGTGATTCATCCATAACAAACTCAAATAGTGTTGACAAAACATTTATAAATGCAATAGATAATAAAAATAACAATGAATTCTTACTAAATTCTAATATAAACAACACAACAAACCATACTAAAACAACTTGCAATAGCAAATTCAAACCAAAAGCCAGTCCAAAAAATAATGATAAAAAAAGAATATCTACTGCCATGCAAAGAGCAATAAATAACTTCTTCAAAGACTTGAATGCTAATAAAACAACGAAAAAAGAGACCATTCAGCAATCAAATTCTAGTGATAGTTCTTCGAATGAAAGCGACTTTTCATGTACTGATGAAGAAAGTAATTTTACTGAAAATTATTTAAAATCAAAAAATAGTTCTAGTTTAGGGGAAACCACTACAACATTGGATAAAAAACAATTTAATGGTGCCAATAAATATACTGCAGACAATGTAGAATTTTTAAACAGTGCGGTCCCTACAGTAGAAGTATTTTCTCCTTTTTCAGTTAGTGAATCAGATATTTTAAAGAAGCCTATCATGAATGTAAAACCAATGAAAGACAACATTGTTGCATTTAAAGTAAACACAAATCTAATAAAATTACAATATGCTCTTTTATGTTTATAAAATTTTTTTTAGACTGTTGTACTGACTGAAAACTACACACCAGAAGTATCAAAATTTATAATTGCAAAAGTTCTAGATTTTCAAACAGGGGATAATTTCGTCAAATTTTATATCTTAAGTAAGTACAGCATGTTTATTAAAAATTGTTAATTGTTCAATTGGCCTTTAACATTTTAAATGTAGACAAAAGTTCCAAATATGAATGTGAACAGCATTTAGTAAATAGTACATCTTTTCTTATTTAACAAAACCTCTTATCAATTATGTTTTTAAAATTTTAGATGGTGGTGATCAATTAAACCAACCAAAAGGAAAGTTTTCTCTGGAAGAAGATACTGAAGAAAATAGTACAAAAGAAGTTTCTTATAAATGGCAAGATGTATTAGAACCTCGAGTGTTGCATTTTTAAAAAGTGTTGTCCAAATTGTACCTAATGTACATATTTAAGAAATAAACATGGATCCTTAGATACATTTTTAACAAAACAATCAACTAATCAGTGACTTTAAACTTTCTTCGGTGCATTTATTGAGAAACGAAATTTAGCTAAAATCCTCGACATTAGTAACAGCTAGCATTAGCAAGAGTATATTGGAAATGCTGAAATTTACGAAGGAATTTACAATTATATATTATTTTTGGGTGGTTGCCATCTATACAAGATTATGAGAGAAGTGGGAATTCTCAGAATCTAATTCAATTTGATTATACAGGGTTGCTCATTAGTGCGTTAAAGGTCAATATAGCCTTTATTAAATCAGATTGGAGAATTTTTTTTATGAGAATGATACAATATCAAAAGACGCATATTTTAAAAATAGTTTGACATGTACAGATTGAATCACTAAATCGGAGCATGTTCCAACATATTTTTTTTTAATGAAACACCCTGTATATTATTTGTTTTTCATAATCTACTTAAAATTGTCTTTTCAATGATACAATGATTTTTGGGTTTGGATGTTGCATTGTTGAGTTAATAATGAAAATGTAAAAAAATTGGTTGCAACAGGGTTTGGCTTTTTAGTTCAATGCATGAGTATTACGATTAGTTGAGATGAAATATTTAGTGGTTATGCTGCCAACGGGTGTACTAAACCTAAAAAATAATAAAATCATAATTTTATTATACAGGGTGTTTTTTACGGTGCAGTCAATTGAGCAACCTTCAAAGAGCGATTTCTCCATTTTTTCAATTGGAACACCCTGTATATTATTGAATTTTTGGAATGGTGCGTTAATTCTGCTTAATGTTTCTTTATATTTTATACCTAAACCTCGTAATTTCAGAGATATTTCACTTTTTTACAGGGTTATTCACGATATACGGCACGGAATATTATGGCCAAAATATGAAAATTTCAAAAACTGTAACTTTTGGGTTATATAGGGGTCTATTATGCTTACCTTTTAAAATTATTTTCATATTATACAGGGTGTTCCAAATGCCCTAAAAGTATCAAAGTTATGTTTTTTTAAATGGAACCCCCTGTATATTATTGCATTTTTGGATTCTTCGATTAAAATAAGTGTTTGTTTTGATAAAGTTTACAACACCTAAATCTTAAGGTTTTTCAAATAATTTGTTGAATTTTATCGAAATCTAACCTAATTTTCACGTTTCAAATACTTAAGAAGTATTTAAGTTATGTAAACAAAATTTTCAATGAAGTGTAACAATAGATCATATTTTATATCCCAATTATAATAGACTCGTCATCTAATACAGAGTGTGCAAAAATGAATACTACTTAAGTAAGAACTTTAAGGGGTTGTAACTTGATTAATTTAAATGGAACGCCATATTTTTTAACATCCCAGAAAATGTATTTTTTAATTGCCTATCGATTGGTATTAGGGTGTTCATAAGCTAAATCTTCGCGTTTTTTCAGGAAACGCTAAATAATTGTTTTATGCGCCATTTGGAGTTTTTTAAATACAAGTTCCAATGTATCTAGTTGCCTTTGGTGTTTATTGTCAGATGTTATTATTTATTATTAAGGTGTTGCTTATTCAAAATGAAAATTGATTCAAAAGAGGAGCGTATTGATACGATTTTTATCCTTGGGGAATTTTATAAGAATTGTTTACACTGTATCAAAAAAAAATTTTCATTTTCTGACGCTATCCAAAGCCCACATGCAAAATTCAGTTCGGTTATCAAAATCATTTCCAAAAATGTTCTTGACAAAGCTGGATTTTATAAGGATAAAAACAGTGTTTTTTAAGAATTCTTGAAATACTTGATTGGCTAATGTTCTGTATTTTTGGAAATCTGATTTTGACTAATATTCGGATTTTCGATAACTGATCCGATTACCATAAATAAATTTTCTTTATCTTCAGTGACTGATTTTATTGTAATGGGTTTTTATAAGTGACACTTCCGCTTTCCTGAAATTGTTTTAATAATCTTTCAAAAACGGCTGGCTCAGTGGCGGACTAAGCCCGTCAGAAGCCCGGGGCGGCAAAGCTGAATGAGGCCCCCCAGCTTTAAAAAAAATGTAGTTTTACAAGCTTATCTTATTATTATATAGATATACAAATGTACAGAGACTTTGCCATGTTGAGTCTCACGATGACAACTAATACATACCTACGTCCCTAATAATAAACGTTTACTACAAATAAAACAAGGACCACTCGCGAAATGCAAAAACTGAAGCAATGTACTCGTAGGTGTATATTGACTAGAAACTACGGATTATAATTTCTAGAAGAATTACTTACTTTTTCCAAATACTCGAAAATGCACTAACTCAATTCTGAACTCATTTACTTTTATACCGCAACAAAAATCAACACTATTACACTTTTTAATGAAGTTACTTTGAACGGATAAGATCGCGTTTATTACTTTACAATTTGAAAGAGACATCCGTTCCCGAAAATATCAGAACACACTAATAAACTATTAAATAATGTCAACGTAATGAAATTTATTATATTTTAAATGAGGCCAATGTTTAGTTTTTGACGTAAATAGAATGTAGTGAATGTATCGTAAATGTAGGCGTACAAGAGTGAATTATTTGCACTTCATTCATTCAGGGATTCCTGGGGAAGTTCCCGCTACAAAGACGGGAACTCCCCCAGCGTATTGGACGCGTTCAGCAAAGTTAAAAGAATATTCGTACCGCGTAAAAAGTAGATGGCTGTAGTGTTTTGATCTTGATGAAATTATGTAGGTACTTAGCTACTAAGCACATTTTTAAAGTCTTGTTTAGGATTTGGTCAGGGGAACGCGGAGGCATTTGGGGGCCCCCCAAGACCGGAGGCCCAGGGCGGGCCGCCCCTTCCGCCCCCGTGTTAGTCCGCCACTGGGCTGGCTTAGGATGTTTTCTTTCGGGAAACCTTTGAGCATAAACTCGAAAAGCCAATAAACAATTCTTTTTTGCATGTGGGCTTTGGATAGTGTCAGAAAATGAAATTTTTTTCGATACAGTGTAAACAATTCTTATAAAATTCCCCAAGGATAAAAATCGTATCAATACGCTCCTCTTTTGAATCAGAGTTAGAAGTTAAAGTTTTTGAAATTTTCATATTTTAGCCATAACATTCCGTGCCGTATATGCAGATGTTTTAAATTTTCCTTTTTTGATTTTTAGATTTTCTAATAACTTGAGCTTTTACTTTTTTGAATATTAAGATGTAGTAGGACTTGTTTTTTCTACATTCACATTTTGATTAATATGTGAGCCGTATGATGTAAATCCCACGAGTAGGTATTAGCCAACAAACATTTTTTAAACATCCACTTTATATGAAACAATAAAGATTGATTTTTATATAACAATAAGTAAAAATTTATTGTGAAATAATAATTGAAATTACATGCACTTTTTTCATGTTTTTTCAATATCGAGAATACTCTTCTTCGATTTAACTTCTTGAGCAGTGCGAAAGTGTTCGGCAGTTCTTTTTCTCATCTCTTCTAAACCTTCGGAAGCAGCCCATTCTAATACTAAACGTCTTCCATACAAATGGGTACTTTGACAAATGGCTTCAAAAGCTTTCTGTGAAGTAAAGAAAGGAAAACAAAAATACACTAAGTTACAAAACACGAATACAAAATTAGATTTTAACATAAAAAATATTTAATATTTTACCCAAACTATTAATTTCATTCTCAATTAATTTGGTTTAAAAAAGTAAAAATGTTATTTTTTTAAATTTTACCTAATCTAAAAAATTTAATTCTTAATTGTTTACGTCTGTTAAATATAAAAAAGAATGTGTGCTGGGACCCATAGTAGAAGTGAAACTTCAACGGACAAGTGGAAAAACGAATGCATTTTTATGCATATTCTCAGCGAGCGTCTTCTCCATTTTAAACGCCGATCAGTTTAAATTACTGTTAAAAAACATATTGTTACGAGTACTTGCCAATTAAGTTGGTGTGAGCATAATTAACGAACATCTTCCCTGAATACATAAGGAATATTCTCGGCTTTCCTGAAACATCTAGAAAACACCAGCAACGATCAATAGGAAAACAATTGGATTACTAGACGGCTGAAGAATTCCCTAGAAAAAGGCTGAAAAGACTATAAAAGGCGGACGCGGCACACACCGAGTTAGTTGACAGTGAACAGCTGATATTTGGAAGCGAAACGATCGATAGGCGAACAACAGGCGATAGAAGTCATAGTGTCTATGGTATAGTGAGTGTTTGCACCAGAGGCGAGCGGAAAAATAGACTTTTTAGTGAAATAAATTGTGTAGACTTGTTTATAACCGTAGTGTAGTCAAATTAACTTTAGTAATTAAATAAATTCGTTGTTTTGTTTTGTTAATTGTGTTTTCCGTGACTGAACACGTCACAATATTTAAAAAATAAACCTTTAAATAAAATATACCTATATACCAACAGAGCAGATTTAACAACTCTATATATATGTTGCGTCTGTATTTTTTATTTTACACAGACCGCAAATAGAGGCAATGATGCCCAGCCACGTAGCAGAGGTAAATAAAAAATGCCCGGCGACTATTCTCGGCGTTTCCTCTTTGTGCGGATCTTCGTAAACTGTTTCTGTCTACGTAAATGGCAATTAGAAAAAGACAAGGAGTTTAACAGATTTGTTAGCTCTACGAGCTAACTCTCATGCCAAAACTCCTATAGTGTCCCATAAAAAGTTTCACTTCAATAGAAGTCCTACAACGCGTTTGTTAGTCTAATGAAACTAATTAAAATGCATATTTAAATGTATTTTTAATTTTTCATCTTTTTTGTGAATCAATATTCAAAAGTTTTTAGTAAACGGGGGAAAGTTATGTTTCTGTAACATTGTTACTTACCTTCGCGTCACTTGCTGCCACAAAATCAACAAAGGCAAAGCCCCTATGCGCATTTTGATCTGTAGACATTTTCTTGGGTAGACGAACTGTTTTTAACTCTCCAAATGTGTTAAATAGTTCCCAAATCTCCTTCCTGTTAGCCTGGAATGGAACGTTACGAACAAGGATTTTTGTTCCTGTTTGCTTTGTAACTTTGGGTTTCTTGGATGCAAATTTAACATCAGTCCTAATCACAGAAATAAAAGAAAAAATCGTTTATGTTACTAGTTTTAAAATGAAAAGTATTGATACAAGAAAATTACAGTAGAAAAAACGTTTTGTCTTCGTAAATTGCTGATAGTCTTAAAATTTAAATAACGCAAAAACACATTTCCACGGGTTGAAATGTTTGACTTAAACTTTCCTAATCGTTCAGTAAATTTTCAATTTCAGTATATTATAAAAAACTAATCCAAAGCAATCAATAAATGGCGAACGAATTTATTTTATGCAATCAAATTTTAATGAGATTTTACTATAAATTGACTGATAAGTGTATATGGGTGAAATTCAAAAACATTTACTTAATTAATATCATCCTGATAATCAATAATAAATTTAAACTTACTTTAACGTCCTTTCAGATCGTTTCAATTCTAAAGTTTTTCCGTCCAACACACTAGCCTGAAGTGTTTTCAACGCTTTATTGCAGCTTGATTTATGATAGTACTGCACAAAACCGTAACCCATTGATAATCGATTTTTAGGATTATTTTTATCTTTTTTAATGGCAACGTTTGCATAAAATATTTTACCACATTCTTCAAAGTGCTAAAAAGTAAAACAATAAAATGTATTCCTACAAATCAGGATAAATCTTTACACATTAATATTATAGAAAGGAAAAGTTAATTTTTGTTAAGTAGTAAAGGATAATTTAAATATAAATTTATATGCTTTTCAGAATGGAAATGGGAAACACTCAATATGAATAACGATAAGAACAATTATTGGTTCACTCATAAAACAAAAATACCTATAATATAATGACATCTAACCTATTACCTTTTTAAGCACTTCATCGGTTGTTTGAAAACTTAAATTTTTAACGAACAAAGTTGTATCTTCCTCTGGCATTTCTTCCTCCCCTTCTTCTTCTTCATCTTTACTAATAATTTTTGCATTTTGATTTTGTTCTTCTTTTACAGCAGGTATACTTTTACTATCGGTTTCTTTTACTCGTTGAATTTCTGACAAAGTTTTCTCTTGTAATGAACCGTCAGGAGCCCATTCCAAGAAAAGCGGTACGTGTTTAAATTTTGAATAGGCCAATTTATTAAAAGCTTTCCTAGCTTCAGATGGTTCAATAAACTCGATTAAAGCTTGTAAAAGAAGGAAGCATTATTGAGTTGTTTTTGAAAACCGTTATTTACAATCAATACCTGTAATTCCAGATGGTGGAAAAATTACTCTTCCTAAAATCCCGTGTTTCTCAAAAATTTCCCTTAATTCTTTAGCGGACGTACCATGTGGTAAATTTTTTACAATGATAATATTTTTTGACCTTTTCTTTACTGGCTAAAATCATAGTACATATTTACTACTAAATAAATCAATAAATTCATAAAAGCAAGTGTGCTAAAATTCCGTAACCGAACCCTACAGCCCCGTGCCGCGAGGGGTATACGATGTTCATAAAGCTCTTCAATGTTATATAATTTGCTACAGAAAATAACTTTTACAAAAATAATATTTTCTTAATGCTGATTTTGGCAATAATTTTCTATTATTGAATTCAATTTAAACTGTGCAGGACTTTTTTTTTTTTAATTAAGTGCATATCCTAATAGCAATCCGCTGTAATTTAGTTAGTGTCAAATAAATGTTGCAACTATGTGAAGATTTGATCAAAATAACTTAATAGAATATAGTGTCATTTTTTTATGCGGGTGACTACATTGTCTCCTGAAATTCGTTTGTAGCTGTAATGTTTTTGTTCCCATTTGATTTTCAGAAAAAAACATCGCTTTCCCTAACATTGTAGTTTATAAATATGTAAGCATTCATTTTCAAAATTGTACCTTTTAAATTATACTTATTATTTTAATGTAGATACATATTATGCAAAAAATAATTGTATTAGTATTTATATATTTTTATATTGAGAAAATAATAAAAAATCTAACTGTTAATCCTTAAAAATTGCGAATATACTATTCCTCACCTTCTCAAACATGTCTAACACAACTCCCTCTTCTTCCAGAAATTTTTTCGTGTTTTGAACGATCTGAGTTTCACCTAATGCCAGCCTTACTGCCGCATTACTGTCCCCATGAGGACCTAAAACAGTTTCTTTTGTTGTTCCATAATTTTCGGCAATAACTTCAGCCACAGCATTATGGCCCAAAAATAAACTATTCCAGTTATGTGAAGAGCCTGCTTGTGACTTTTCCTTAGAAGCTTTGGCTTGTTTGTAGTTTGTCGAATCTAAAAAATAAAATAAGTTAAAAAAACAATATAGTTGTTTAAATTAGTGAAACGTTGTATCCAGCGTTTTTTCTTTAATTGTGCACATTGTAAACATGTTTAAAATGTATAAACAGTCCATATTTCTAAATAGAAGCATTAGTTATTACTTCGGGAAAATGGTGGAAGTACTTCAGACATTAGGCATAAAAAAAGTGAAGAAAAAGGTTTTGCGTTCATAAAAAAAGCTTTTTCTTTAAAACCGGAAATGCAACTACTACAAAGCTACTTCTTTTTATAGATAAGTTGTTTGTCTATTGATTATGAAAATTGTAGTTTTCTGAGTATGTGATCGTAATTAAGTGTTTGTTATGGCTGATGTGGTAAATTAACGTGCAAGAAAATATTATAAACCAAGAAATGTTATTTAGATTTGAAAGTCTATTTTGTATGGTTATTGGATCACATTCTGGGATATAATCAAGAAAATCCTGGAGCAGCTCTGTTTTTTATGTATAAAATGAAAATATTTTTGCTTAATGGTGCAAATCCCGGATTTTAATTGAGTTACCACTTTTTCCATTTTCTGAATCTGCAATTTTTTGATATTTGAATAATAAAAAATTGCTGCACAATTTGTCACATAACTAGTAGCACTTCTGAATTCAGACGTAGGCGTCTAACCACACTGCAAGTTTAAATCTTTTTTTCCACCTATTACTTTAATCATTGAAAGGATTTGCTTCAATGAAAAAAGTAAAGATTATGAATACGAATTAAAGCAAAGCCTTTTACTTCTCCTCCTTTCAAAATAAATACTTCATTTTTTATAAATATGGAGTAATATTAGACTAATTAAAAACAATTTTATGTATCACAATTTGTGCTTAATAATGTTTGAAGAGTGTGGAATATTGCCGATTTTTACCGAAGATTACATCTAATAAGTGAATTATTACTTATGTGGAAAGAGATTCCAGAATGATTCGATTAGATTCGATAATGAAACAAACATTTCGCCTTGTTGGGGCGTACATAGAGTACAATTTAATAAGTTATAGTGAAGTTTCTCCAAGTGTTTTGTTTGTTTCTTTATTGAATATGTTTCACCAAGCGCTAACGGCTCAGAATTATTAGATTCGATATTTTGCCAACATAATACGTGGAGTATGTTCTTTCTCGAAAATATAAATGTGGATAATACATAACAATCCCACAGCTATTTGTTTGTACGATTTTATTTCTTATGTTGATATTTACCTATTTCTTGGTAGATATCCTTTACTTTTCCCGGTAACAAATGCAACATTCTTCCTTGGTGTATAGTACCATCAAGTTCTGAATAAGCCTTTACTGCGTGCTCGGGCATCAGAAACGTAACGACCCCAAATCCTTTCAATTTTCTTGTTATTGGATCAATTGGTAAATTTACTTCCGTTATAGGCCCTTAAATGAGCATTATATCTTTAGAAACAGCAAACAAAAAATGTAGATTTCGTTACCAAACTTGGCAAATAATTTCTCTATATCGTCTTCTGTAGTTGTATATGCTAAATTTCGTATAAATATCCTTCCTGATTCGGCAATGTCTTCTTCATTTTGTAACGATTCCTCTTGTGTTTTCCATTTCTTTAGTTTAGGGTCCACGTTATTTTCTTCGCTACTCTCCTTTTCAATGTATTTTATTATTTGAATTTGTTTCCCAGCTAAGGAATAAATTATTTAAATACTACATTATACATGCGTATAATTACTTTACCAATAAAACTTTTATTCTTTAATAAAGCTTGATTCGCATGCCTTTCTGATTGGAACCCAACATATGCAAAACCTTTTACTTTTGGTGGTATCCTTATAGTATAAGGAACAAGTGGCTTCAGGAATAACTTTATATCTTTTTTCTTACATTTGTATGGCAATCCTTTTAGCTGCAATAAAAATGTAAAAATCTTTTCATATTATTACTAAAAATTATGAAGCATGGTATCAATTAATAACTTATATTTATTTATTTATTTATTTATAGTATAAACGGGAATTAAATTCCCTTTACAAAATAATGATATTCATAAGTGATGGCTAATTAAGTTAAGTTTTTATAGTAGTAATTTTATACTAAGTAATGCACACAATTCCGTGAATAACATATGATATACTATATGAAGTACTACCGATTAATCTGAGAATATTAATACTGAGATTTTGGTATCTGTGTAGTAGATTATTTATAAATAAGTAAAGCATCTCGTGCTTTATTTTTAAATGCACTAACTGAGTCATTGTACCAATCAACTCTATCAGCGATCAAGTTGCCCGTGGACATGATACGATGCACAACAGATATAGAGATACGTGATCTTTCTACGAAAAAGTCTTGGTTCCTTTCTCTCAATAGTCTTCCGGGGAAGTAAAAATTTATAGCATCAAGTAGATTGGGACAGTCTATGTAGTTACGCAAAATCTTGAATAAAAACATGGCATCGTAGTAGTTACGAAGCGAGGACAAGGTGGGCAGTTTAAGCTTGTTAGCAATGATAGTATAGTCGTGGCAGTCTGAGTCCATAGGGCAATTCAACTTGAATGACATAAAACGTAAAAAACGATGCCGTATAGACTCAAGCCTGTCCGATAAATAGTCCTGATGTGGAGACCAGACCTGCGACGCATACATTAACACAGACTGCACCAATGACGTGTACAGTAGAATCAGGGTTTTGGGATCTCTGAACTCTGATCCTCGTCTAACAATGAAATGTAAGTTTCTTGAGGCTTTATTTACTACGTTATTAATATGAGAGGCAAACTTTAGTTCAGAGTCAAAGATAACTCCCAAATCCCTGATCTCATCCACTCTCTTCAACAGACATCCATCTATTTTATAATCAAATTTGATCGCACTGCGCCTGCCTGTAAAAGAAATACAGCAGCATTTCTCAACATTCATCACAAATCCTCTGTCAGACAACCATGACTTTAGAGAGTCTAGGTCATTTTGGAGCTCCTCAGCCTCTTCCGCTGTGCTCACTTTCTTGAACAATTTTGTGTCATCGGCAAAATTTTGACATTTAGATTTAGATAAACAACTAGTAATATCATTTATAGCTATTAAAAAGAGGAGAGGCCCACAGTGTGAGCCCTGTGGAACTCCATTCACAATATCGTAGCTTTCAGACTGAAAGCCATCCATTACTACAATTGATCTTCTATCAGACAAGTATGAGGCAAACCATTTTAACAATAAATCACCCATTCCCAATTCATCCAAACATTTCAACAAATACTCATGATTTAGTGTATCAAACGCAGCGCCCAAGTCAATATAAATGGCATCCATTTGCTCACCTTCAGCCAGGCCCTCCTCAACAAAGGCCTTAAAAACACACAAACCTGTTACTGTTGATCGACCTTTTAGAAATCCATGCTGCTTCTCTGACAATCTTGCACTAAAAAATTGATTGATTTCATCAAAAATAAGGCTATCAAAAATCTTAGCTATATTGCCAAGCATAGAAATTGATCTATAGTTTTCTATGTCACTCTTATCACCTTTTTTAAATGTGGGCCTGACAAGTGATAACTTCCACAAGTTAGGAAATACACCATTATTTAATGATTCATTAAAGAGGAGTGTCAGAGGTGCAGCAAGGCTCTGAGCGTATTTTGACAAAAATATTGCTGGCAACCCATCCGCTCCTGGAGCCAATGAGTTACCAGCATCACGAAGACTCTTCAACACACGATCAAGTCCAATAGTGATGTTATTTAGACAACTTGACGCTTGTTTATGTAAAGGTTCAATTAGCTTTTATGTCTTTTAGGAACATAGAGTCAGGATATATAGATTTCTTACTATTTTTATTTATATACTTCCAAAATGTTCGACTATCACTTTTGATATCTCTCTCTAGTTTAGTGATGGAATTGTATCGCATTGATTGAGACAGACGTTTACAATATGCACGACACTCTTTGAATTTCTCACATATATAGTTGGATTTAAATCTACGGTAGAGAGTATGTAATCTCTTTTTTTCTAAGATGGCACGCCTGAGCTCAGGCTCAACCCACGAGGGGAAACTTGAATAGCCCCGGCAACGCAGAGGGACGTTACACGATATGACTTGAAAGATACTACTATAGAAAATATCAACTTTCTTATTTAAAGACTCTGCGTTAGAAAAGAGTTCAAGCCATTCAATTTTATTAAGATCATCGAGTATACAATTGTAGTCGCCCCTCGCGAAGTCAAACCCGGGCTCAGTCGCTCCATGCTTACAACTAACATCACGGTCAACTGAGAATTCAAATGCAGGGTGGAAAATATCTAAACAAACTAGTGGGTTCACAGATTCACAACACCCGACACTTCCATCGGCGAAACACAAGTCTAACTAATTACCCACTGAGTTTGGTGTTTCAATTAGTTGTTGTAGTTCCAGTGCATTGACCATCGTAGACACTTGTTGAATCGCATCTCTAACGTCAGTACAAGCGTGATTACCAGTATAAGAGGTATTATCGTCTTTATTAGACCAGGTGTAGCCAGAGAAATTGAGATCACCAAGTAAAATGTATTCAAAGTCCGGGTGTGATTCACTATGCTGCAGAATGGTCTCATTCATTATCTGAACATCAAGGATGAATTTATCACGTTTGAATACTGATGAGTATGGTGGGATGTAGATCAGGAATATTACTGGTCTCAAACTGGGTAGTATAACCGAAAGGTATTCCACAACACCCGAGTAGGTATGTCCAGTAGTAGCATCAATAGATTTCTTTGTTAATATTAGAAGACCACCCCCCCGAGTCTTGCCTGTATCAGAAAATGATCTGTCCAGTCTGTGCAACTTAAATCCAGGAACTGCAACATCTGTGTCACTAAACTCATCATCCAACCATGTCTCTGAGACAGCAATCACATCCATCCAGTCTGAGAGTAAAATGTTAGTTTTAAAATCAGTTAGCTTACCTCTAAGACTATGTACATTTTGATAATATATTTGTAGAGGTTTTTTGTAAAGGGAATCAGTCAGTTTTTTTTAAGATGAATTACTCTTCTCACCCAGTAGTGATGGGTGCTTTTTGTTGAAGTGGACAATAGTGAGGGATTCCGTTTTTGTATCCTAGCTTGATGTCTTTATCTCCCTTGGCTTTACGTTCATCCAATTCATCGATGACCTTCTTGATGCTTTGGCGTTGATATAAGGTCTTGTCATTGGTACATTTTATGTTGTCACCCATTAACAATCATCCAATGTGCACTGCTTTGTTGATCCAGGATAAGTTTAAGAGGCTGATTTATTCCATTATTTGACTTGCCTAGTCTAGTCAATTTAATCTTGGTTAAATCAAAGGGAGCCTCAGTAAGTTTAGCAGCCAACATTGCCAGAACTTCATCATCACTGAGTGAGGAGTCCATGCCATGTATAATCACACAATTACTCCTTCTGCGTCTCTCCTCTAGTTCTGAGATAGCTGCATCCATTGTATCTGTGACTGAAGATGCCACTGAGTGCTCCACAACACAAATTCTGCCAGACAACTCACTAATAACTTTATTATTATCATTAGCTGTTTGATGTAATTCTTTGTAGTTAGTAGCTAGTTAATTATGTTTTATTATATTTGTATGTCTTTTTCTAATTCCTTTATTTTTTAAAGATCAATCAAATTGTTACAGAGAATATACTTTTTTTTAATTTTTGTCCTCGTAAATATAATAGATGACAAATTAAATAATTCTGAGAAAAATACATACATATATTAATATTTTATTTTTATTTACCATGACTACATAGTAAGTAAATTGAAAGAATGTGAGACTAGAGACCATAGACTCTAGAGACTAAGGGATTACATTCTTTCATAATTTGTCTTTTCTGAAACACATTGAGAATGTGTCCGTGAAAGTCAGTGGATTCATTGGTTTTATAAAACCTATGTCTTTTGATTTTAGAAGCGCTTATACTATTATATTATTAAGCTTTACAAAACGATAGCTTCTACAACTCTTAATTATGGTTCTGAGATTTCGTCTCCTCCTAGAAATTATTCAAATAAATACATATTTACTATAAATTGTCCAAAATAAAAATTTGAAATTTATTGCATATAAATAAGGTAATCCAATAAGTCCACTGGACTATAACTATAGCCCAATTAGGAAGAAATATTCTATCCTTACGGCTTTTGAGGACACAATGAGGTAAAATTATGTATAAATTAATGAATGACATTTTTTATTGTCCAAAGCTGTCTCCTCTCATGTCCATTACCTACTACCTATGATCTTAGTGCGTATAGAGCTTTAAAAGAGGTAACTCATAATTCAAACTCTGACTTTCATGCAGCAGTTCCGCATCTAAGGGATTCTGGAATTTTTTTCCACACATACAGAATTCTCCTTTAAATATCTTTTGTACTACAACTTTTCCTATGATCATTTCATTTCAAAAAAATATTCGTTTAGTATAATGCGTGCGATTTACATTTTCGAATTTGTTTAAATAAATAAATTAATTTAAATTACAGTGCACAAAGTATAGATAAAGAATAAAGCAAAAATAACTTCGAAATCTACTTTAAATGTGAAGAAGGAAATCTTCCTCCAATGAAATGTTATAAAAAAAAGCGGTAATAATAAGCATTTATCTTACATATCTATAAGATTTAAATTAATTAATTGTTTCAGATATTCTACTTTCATTAAATTAGGATATTAATTTTGGTGTAAATTTTAAAGCTTAATATCCAGTAGCGGACTAAGCCCGTCAGAGGCCCGGGGCGGCAAAGCTGAATGAGGCCCCCCAGCTTAAAAAAAATGTAGTTTTACAAGTTTATCTTATTATTATATAGATATACAAATGCACAGAGACTTTGCCATGTTGAGTCTCACGATAAGAACAAGTACATACCTACGTCCCTAATAAACGTTCCTACAAATAAAATAAGGACCACTCGCGAAATGCAAGAACTAAAGCAATGCACTCGTAGGTGCATATTGACTAGAAACTACGGATTATAATTTCTAGGCTAAATTATACGAAGAATTACTTAATTTTTCCAAATACTCGAAAATACACTAACTCAACTCTGAAACTATAATATTCTGAAGTCCCAATCAAAGCAGATATTTAACAGAAAGCTGCCTACATTACGGCTGAAACACAAGATGCATCTTTTGGACAAAGTTTAAAACAATAAAAACGGCAAAAAAAGTTTATGAAAGACTTTTTGGGAACATATTTCATTCGTAAATTACAAAAAGATTTGAATTTCTGTATTTTTTGTATTCTTCTTAGTAAAAATGATCCAATTTGGATCTTACAAAAACCATTTTGTAGAAGATTATTTACTTATATTTTATTGAAAGTAACGCAATTAATTAAGTCAATAACGCAACAGTTTTTATTGTTTAAAACAAAACCCAATATTCAGCTGGAGTTGCATTTTTGTTTTAGTCATCAATTATAAAAAAGGAAACAAAACTGCATTTTACTCACCTTAACTGTATATAACTTCACTTTTTCCTTTTTCTTTCCTAGAACCCCTGTGTTGCTTTCTTCTTTATTTGTTTTTCGCATTAGTGACTTCATGTACTAAAACAGTAGGTAATATCATAAGTAGATAAAATATTTTGTATATAAACATGGTGTAATAACTGGTATTTTACAAACTATTTTTGTTTTTTATTATGATTATAATATCTAATAATATTTAGAGCAAAAGAGTTCAAGTTTTAAATTTTAAATCATATCATGAGGAATTTTAGGAATTTTGTTAAAACATTGAATATAAACTTCATTCTTTAGAATTTAGACTTAATAAATCAGCAATTGTTTGTATAGTAACAACACATATTCAACTTAAAATAAGAGTTGTTTTTTAATACTGAAAATAACATACTCGTTATGTTTTGATTTCATATTGTAATAATAACATCATTCTTGGAGTCTATAATTACCTTATTTCGTCTTAAAAAAATTCTTAAAACTCACCTCAAAATCAGAAACTTTCTGAAGAGCAATTTTTTCTTTATCGTCATGGTCATCTGTACTACTGTCAGCAATTACTGTACTTGAATCTGGCACTATACCTTCATCAGATGTTTTAAAATCCTGCATCAAACTTTTAAGTTTTAATTTTGCCTGTCCTGATAAATTGTACTGAAGAAATTCTTCAAATTCTGGATCATCCTTGTACTAAAAAGAAATGCCAATAAAATATTTATAAAAATCTACTCATGTGGTAAAGGGTAAAAATCTATTAGGGAGGATTTCAGTTCTAAAAAAGAGAAAAACATTAAGTTAATCATATTAATATCATTTCACAATTTTGCATTTTTAATCACCTTTAAAAGCTCAGCTGTAGCAATAGAATTTTGTTTGTCATCTTTATCATTGTTTTTATTGCATTTATGTAAGTGTATAAGTTGAAAAAATCACTATTAATAAATAAATAAATAAATAAATAATAGGGCTAAAAGCTTTCCTTATGAACTTCATCTTTTAAAATAGAAAATTTAATACATTACCTTTTCTAATAATTCCTGAAGTTTATTTTTATTTGCTTTTTGATTATCACTTTCATTATCAGCTGGAATAGGAGGGTTATTCTTAATTTTATCATTTGAATATTTACTCCAAGCTTTTGGTTTTCCTTCATCTCCTGTAATTACATAGTGAGAATTAAATATTATCCTTCGATAACTATGTAAACATACCTAATAGAGCACAAGGTTGAACGACTATTTTATTTGTTTTTATTCTAGAATTATTAAAAAAAATTATAGCATCTTCGGCTTCTTTTTCATTTTGGTATCCAATGAACCCAAACTGTCTGAATTTACCATCTGGAGTATACTTTAATTGCACATCAGTAATTGTACCCTTTTCGCTAAATAATTTTCGTAATTTATCTTCAGTTATCTACAACTTATGAATTAAAAAGAGTTAAAACGAAAATACCAATTTCTTACATCTTTTGGAAGATTCTTCACAATAATACGAGACATTTTTCACTACAGTAAATAATATAATATAAAATAAAATTAGAAAATTTTTAGGTTAAACTGGTACAACACATGGTACTAACCATAGCTTATTGTATTTAGGTTGTATTGCATAGTTTAGAGTTGTATTGTAAATTGTTAATATTCCAATTGAAAACGTGTTGAAAACTCACGTCATTGGTCAATTCAAAATTAATTTTTACAATGAATTTAAAATGATAATCATGATAAAGTTAAGGAGATAAGTATTTGAAAATAACATTTAAAACCAGTTGTAGTTGCATAAAACAAAATACCATGGTTCTTATAAGTACAGATATATCGTGGTGTTGTTAGTTGTCCAATATTTAATATTGAAAATACAATTACATCATATTAAATAAGCACTAAAAGAGTCTATAATTAAAAGTTATTGTTATTTTTGGTATAAGAGCGTCAAAATAAAGTAAATTCTCGAGAATTCTGGAAAGTTCTGTTCCCGTCTATTCTCGATTGTTCTTTTCTTTACAGTTGCCTACAAAAAAAAATAGAATATATATTTCCTCAAAATTTGAAAGTAATTTCGGATATTGTTATTCGTTGCGTTTAGTACTGATTCAAAAATTTAAAAACTAACAGTTAGATTGTAAAACTAATGAAATTGAATAAATAAATTAGGTATGAAAACTAAGCACCTACTCATTAATTTTGCATTTGACTGTAACTAAGTTGTTTGTTATTTTCTGGAAAGTTCACCGCACGTGTTACGCATCATATAAATACTCCTGATTCGAGAAAACAAAACAGTCGGTACTGAACAAGCAAGCTGTGTACTTTCCACAAACACTTGAACACATTAAGCGTTATTAAGCCTAGACAAAGTTATTAAGTTTTGAAATATTGCACAAAATTGTTAAAAATGTCGCTCCTGCCAAGATACGTTATGCGTGAATTAATGCGACCCTTAAGACAGTTGGAACAGCAAATGAGGGTGTTTGACGACATTTTTTATGCACCAAGTGCATTCGCCAGACTTCCAAGGATTGGTGGTGCAGGATTTACGGAAGAACCAGAGCAAGTAGTCCACGATAAGGATAAATTCCAAGTGAAATTAGATGTTCAAAATTTTGCTCCAGAAGAAATAAAAGTGAAATCAATTAATGGACGGTCCATAGTGATTGAAGGAAAGCATGAAGAAGACCACGATGGGAAAGGCTTTATTTCAAGACATTTCGTAAGAAAATTCGTTTTACCAGAAGGGCATGATATAAAAGATGTTACAACCAAGTTATCATCAGATGGTATCTTAACGATTGTTGCCCCCAGAAAGGGAATTGCAGAACAAGTCCGTGAGTTGCCTATCAACTTTACAGGACCAGAAAAAGAAAAAGAGAAGATCGAAAAGGGGGCTGAAAATAAGGAAAAAGCTGCCTCAGGTTCTTCATAAACGTTATATATTTTTCTCTGTAGACTGATCTTTTTTGTACTGTAGGTATATGTATGTATTAAAATGTTAAAACTAGTCAGTAAGTTTATTCATAATATCTTCTACGTCTTGTTCCTTTATTTTTGTAGAGATAAAATAAATTTTGTTAGTCACTAATAAATTGTTTTTTTTATTCCCGAAAAACTAAAATAGTTTTTTATTTATTAAAGAAATCTAAACCATGGTTTATAATTAATAATTTTTACAAAAGTCCAAACCGATGTTAGTGTAGTGTGTGTCTAAGATGTCATTCAATCTATAATCTAAATATATATATAAAATGCTAATTAGTACGTAAATACGCGGTTTTCTCTATCTATACCTACTCCATCCAATCAACTTCCTGTTGGGATGGTAAATACCCCTTGGTCTCCAGGTGGGAGTAAGGGAGTTTGGTTGCGGAGGGTGGAAGTGGGTAGTTGTAGGTGGCAGAAAGGTGAAAAGAAATATTTCTGTCCTTTTTTAACTCACAAGGACTTCCGGAAAGATCTCAAAATTTCTGAAATGATCTAAAAAATTCTAAAATGAGCGCAAACTGTTATTATCGACTTAGAATGTTCGAGAAAGTTCTAAAAATTTCTTGAATGATCTAGAAAGTTTCAAAAAGTGTACATCTACGTTTCAAAGTGATGTACATCTAAATATTTTAAGTGTTCTAATACTGGAAATTTCGATGTCTAATGGTATATAAACCAAAATTCAGTGACTATGTAAATAAAACATAAATTTTCCATTTACTAAGCTGTTTCTTAAAATTATTTCATTTCGTTAGTTAGTTCACTCTATCAGATATACTCTATATACACCTATGATATACACCGTATGTTTATTGGCCGAATAAGTCTTTCAATATCTACGTTATCTATGATATAAATCTATAATATCTACGTTAAAAAATAGATCCCTACATATTTTTCATACCATTAAACATGTATTTTATCCCGAGCAACGCCGGGTTTCACTGCTAGTAAACATATAAATAGGTAGATAGTACATACAAATCTCGACGAATAAGTAAACACATTATTAAATATTGTCATAAAGAAGAACGAATTTTATATGGTGTTTTTAATGATTTAATAAATTAAATAATGTTTTAAAAACTAATAACTAGGGGTTGGTAATGGCAGGGACTTTTAGTAGGACATTAGGGTGAGTAATAGCGGTAACCCACTACCCCCCCCCCCTACCCTTCCCACTTGCTTGATCCTTCTTACTACTCGCTGTCTGTCAAAACTAATTCTTTTAAACTGACCCTGACCCTAGGCATGGGTAACACACAAAATTTTAGTGTGTCGATACAGTAACACTGATACCGCGTGCTGTATCAACACACTGTTTCAACACAATTGTTTCATATGACACAGTAAAAGATTCACATACGGACATACGCAATCGCAGTTTTGAAACGATTGCTGAAACAGAAAGCGACACGTTTGCATGTGATACGTATACCATAGTGGCGATAGCGTTAGGCTTATGTTAAGTTCTGCATAAACAGAGACAGTTCTCACATAAAATATAAAAATATTGTTTGAATTAGAAAATTATTTATTAGAACGATAAGTAATACATTAAATTTGTGTTAAAAAAATTAAAAGTGTGAAACTTTTTAACTTGAAATAAAAAATAAAGTATAAATACAAGACGGATTATTTATTTACTTATACCTACATAAATAAAATATTGTTTTGCATTATTGTTTCTTGTCAGTTTCACATATCTATGGTTTCATCTTTTTAACCCACACTTCTATTATCTATGGGACTGGCTTAAAGTTGATTCGTTTGTAACTTGTAAGCAAGCTTGCGACTGTCTGATACGAAACGACAAACCGCGAAAAACGACATCAACCGATACAACACGACACAATGATACACTCTATGGCATCTGAAACCGTCTAACACTGACGACACGATGACACCCAACGATACCCACTGATTCCTATACAAGCGAACCTCAGCTCGCTCGTGTGTCGCAACTGTGTTAAGTGTCATTGGTTTCATATGAGCTGTTTCAACACACCTGACTAGGTATGGGTAACACAGTGTCGTATCACACAAAAGTGTTGACACTTTTCAGTGTGTCAGGTGTGTTGAAACAGCTCATATGAAACCAATGACACTTAACACAGTTGCGACACACGAGCGAGCTGAGGTTCACTTGTATGGGAATCAGTGGGTATCGTTGGGTGTCATCGTGTCGTCAGTGTTAGACGGTTTCAGATGCCATAGAGTGTATCATTGTGTCGTGTTGTATCGGTTGATGTCGTTTTTCGCGGTTTGTCGTTTCGTATCAGACAGTCGCAAGCTTGCTTACAAGTTACAAACGAATCAACTTTAAGCCAATCCCATAGATAATAGAAGTGTGGGTTAAAAAGATGAAACCATAGATATGTGAAACTGACAAGAAACAATAATGCAAAACAATATTTTATTTATGTAGGTATAAGTAAATAAATAATCCGTCTTGTATTTATACTTTATTTTTTATTTCAAGTTAAAAAGTTTCACACTTTTAATTTTTTTAACACAAATTTAATGTATTACTTATCGTTCTGATAAATAATTTTCTAATTCAAACAATATTTTTATATTTTATGTGAGAACTGTCTCTGTTTATGCAGAACTTAACATAAGCCTAACGCTATCGCCACTATGGTATACTTATCACATGCAAACGTGTCGCTTTCTGTTTCAGCACGTTTCAGCAATCGTTTCAAAACTGCGATTGCGTATGTGAATCTTTTACTGTGTCATATGAAACAATTGTGTTGAAACAGTGTGTTGATACAGCACGCGGTATCAGTGTTACTGTATCGACACACTAAAATTTTGTGTGTTACCCATGCCTACACCTGACACACTGAAAAGTGTCAACACTTTTGTGTGATACGACACTGTGTTACCCATACCTACCTGACCCACATAGTGCTCGTAGTGCTCTTTTAGTTACCTCCAAACGGACTTAGAAAGTTGGTCACGGCCCATTTTTGACGTGCAATTAAATTGAAGTTCCGTGTTTCATAAAATCAACACGTTGCATATTTAAATTGGGACAATTGTAATTAATGAAATAAAAAACAAAGGAAAATATTATTTTGGAAAAATATGAGCACTATGTGATAATATTCTTAAAATATTGTTGATTTCATTTTTAGTGTATTACAAAACAAATACATTATAAAATGCAGGCAAAACATACAGAAGATGCGCAGTCATATTTGCGCAACGTACTTCACCATGGGTACCAATTACCAATACATTAACCTAACCTAACCTACCTGTCTAGGAAACCGTCTACTTATGTTAAAAACCATTTGGTGTTAAAAATATCCCAGCTAATTTTGAATGTCCCCTGTGTAGTGTTCTCGACTAGTCCTTATCATAACACTTACTTAAGAAGTTGCTATGTGTAGCATGTGATGCAAATAAATTAGAAATAAAATAAATTTACACATTTTCCATCTTACTTAAACGATACTAAAGTTAAAAGTTGAACAGAACATTTATTATTTGTATATTTCTTCACAAATATGTACACCCAATACACTTCTTATTTATGGGAATAAATCGTTAAGTGACCTATTAAGTGAGAAGAAAAAGAAAAAGACAAAAACCACATAACATAACTATGCACATAACCTATGAATAAAGTAGCTGTTGGCGGCTATTATCCCATAAAATTTCTTAATTTAATTTCTGTTTGTGTATATATTTAGTGCACTAATGAAACTTAAATACAATTCCAATTAAAATTTACAATAATGGAAGACGTAATTTTAATTTCGTCCGATGAAGAAAGCACCGAACCCCCATTAAAAAAGGTAGAAAATTGCTTGTAGTTATGGAAAATAATATTTTAGTTAATCTGGATTACGATTTGAATAATTATTTAAGGAAAAATACGGTAGTGATGTGGATGATTGTATAGTTATTTCTTTTGATGAAGATGGGAATTCCGCCTCAGGTAGCGCTAAACAAATCGAAGCAGACTTAGTTGCAGAGACAAATGTAAACCCTCTAGAAGAACCATCAAATAAACAGGAGCCTTTACACGAAGTCAAATCATTGAATTATACAAATGACCATTTTAATATAACTAACAGTGAATCTAATTCTAATTCGTCATATTTTCAAAATTGTTTGTCAGAGTTTTTGGATTTATGTGTTACTAAAGAAACCAATGAAGTGTACAGGAATGTGATACAACAAAAAATACCATTATTAAAAGAAGCGTCTGCTAATATTGAATGCAAATGCTTAGAATCAGATCTAACAGATTTAATAAATACAATCAAATTAAATAAAAAACTAGTAAAAGAAAATCCAACATTAACATTAGTTTATTATGATAGTGTGTATGGTATGCTTAAATCAGCATATTGTACAAAGAATTCTGATCATGAACCAAAAAAAGAGAAGATTATCAAAAATTTAGAAAAGGTACTTCATGAACTTAGAAAGAAAATAAGAGTATTAGAAGAGACTGAAGTTGATTTTGATGAAAATGATAATTCTGCCTATATAAAAATGCAAAGGTATGTGTTAGTTAACACTTCTTTTTGTTTAATTTATACACAGACTGTTCCACAAGTCTTGCAATACATGAAATCTTATCATGCCTGTTTAATTGAATGTATAAATAGAAACCATAATTTTAGGTTCACAAGATTTGTCACCCCTTGATAGAGAGTTGAGAATAAGTTTGACAAGTTCAGATTTTATCGACCTGTAAACCTTCCAATCCTATATATATCTCTCCCATAGAAACCCTATTGTTATAAAAATGTGATGTTTCCATATTTGATAGGCTTCTTGTGCAACGTTTTTGTGGCTTTATTATTTCGTGAAACTTGTATGGGATGCCGGGATAGTCTAAATTTCTTTTTCAGATTTTATTTTATTCTTAAGACAATGAACCTAGAAAAATGAAGACTGGAAAAACTTTGGCGGTTGTTGTAGAACGAACAAAATAACTCAAATCCCAACGCCAAAACACGACACTTTAGTTGTCCGAAGCACTTTTCGGTAATAAGTTTACTTTGTTCGTTCTAAAATGAACCTAGAGTTTTAATACATACTTATTTAATTTAATATTTTTATTAATTGTAAATTATAATTACTTTTCATTTTCTCAACAAGAGTAATAGGATATTGTATTCAGAAGATACAAAAAAGTGTTGATGTAAATTTCATTAAAAAAATAATAAAATGTTGTAGGTATCGAGAGAGAGCAGCTCTGTTATATAAAAAATATTGTTGGTACATGAATGAAAATCCACATAAGGGCCGTCCATGTTACAGCAAGTTGGACATATCCTGTTCTAAATTTCCAGAAATAAATAGAGCGATTAATAAACATTTCAAAAACAAAGATATATTTCCAACATACTACGACATGGAAAACCTTATTAAAAAATGCATTGAAAAGCATAAATTAGAACTTTCTCAAACTGAATTTAACGATGAGGGTACTTTCTATATCAAAAGTTAATGATTATCTGGTTAATGAGTGACTTTTTCAGTTAAAAAGTGCTTTAAGAAATTGGGAGAACTACTTCAGGCAAGAAGGAAACGGGATTTGGATAGTATTCATTGCAGCCTTTTAGAAAATTTAATGGATCCAGCAAAAGATAATCCAGAATTAGACAAGAAATTAAAAGAAAACGAGGAAATAGGAAAAATCCGAATTAACGAAATTTGTGAAAAGTAAGTAACACCTCTGACAGAATTTGTACACATTTCATTATTACATTCTTGTTTCTATATTTAATTCTTGTATCAAATATTCTTGAAAATGTGTCAAATGATTAGCTTCTGTATTTTATCTATCTGTTTAAACGTTGCTTAAAGGAATACGGAACAACTAAAAAAATTCTGATGAAATTGTGCGCGTTCTGCAAGGAGAAAGGAAATGTAGAGCGGTGCACTAATGGACGACAAAATTAACACAAAATACGTGACGATAGTTCTAGTCCGGGAGGTAGCGTTGCATTTTTCATGGTTATTTCAGGCCGATCAATTTTCAATTTTATTGAAAGTTTATATGAAGTTGATAATTGAATAGCGGTTCAGCAGGCGCACCCAAGGTGAATGGGCGGGATAAAAAATTCTGATTATGTAAAAATAGAAAAATCAAAAAACGTTTTCAGGCCGCTCAATAATTTATTCAGTGATTGCTTACATAATATAAAAAATTACAAAAATAGTCAGCAGCATAGAGAACGGTGGATTACACGTCAGCAATCGATGTACACCTGATTTGAAACAAATTACCTTTGATTCATTTCAAGTCGTGTGAAACTAACAGACATGACTCGTTTTATCAATTAATTGATAAAAAAAAGTCAGCAAGCTGTTCGATGGTGGTAAGGTCGTCAGCAGGAAGGTAAAGGCTTCTGAGTAGCCATTCAATTTCCATCAAAGGCAATCAAATGTCATATTCAGCTGACAATTATTCCACCCGTAAATATTCTGCTGACTATTGTTTTTATTTACTACATTATTGAAACTATCTCTATTATTAATTTCAAGCGGCCTGAAATTGATTTTATTATTTAAATCATCATTTTTATCCTTCTGTCTTATAGCATATAAGATATGAAGGATTTTCGCGAGCTAATTGATAATAACTACATATTTAAATATTTTGTTGACCTTTTTTTTAAATTAATATATTGTTTAAAGTAACTATAATTAATTTTAAATTACTTGCAATCAAGTCAGTCATCTTACATTTTTACCTGGGCATTTTCACATAAACTCCCTGAGCCTTTACGTATACCGTTAGAACTAAGGTAGACAATATCGACTATTCGGAGCTCCGAGAGCTCGCTAGGGGTTCGGCAGAAATTGAACAACTCAACGATGAAGAAGGCCAGGAAACTGAGGAAGATGAAAGAGCTTACGACTTATTGGATGACAGCAGTGAGGAAACCGAGTATGAATCAGATGAGTGTAGATTCTGATGCTAACGATTAAAAGAAACGTAATGTTTAATATGATAAATTTGTTTACTGTATTAATTAAAAATTTCAAAAGTAATTTATAATAAACTTTAATTTCTACGTGAAAATGTGATTTATAACATGTTCCTTACATCCCAATTCCTTAAAACATGGTTTCAAAAAGTTGATGGAAAATATAATTTTTGATGACTGATTGAGAGTAATTTAAAATTAATCATAGAGTTACTTTAAACAATATATTAATTAAAAAAAAGGTCAACAAAATATTTAAATATGTAGTTATTATCAATTAGCTCGCGAAAATCCTTCATATCTTATATGCCATAAGACAGAAGGATAAAAATGTTGATTTAAATAATAAAATCAATTTCAGGCCGCTTGAAATTAATAATAGAGATAGTTTCAATAATGTAGTAAATAAAAAAAATAGTCAGCAGGATATTTACGGATAGAATAATTGTCAGCTGAATATGACATTTGATTGCCTTTGATGGACATTGAATGGCTACTCAGCAGCTTTTACCCCCCTGCTGACGACCTTACTACCATCGAACAGCTTGCTGACTTTTTTTATTAATTAATTGATAAAACGAATCATGTCTGTTAGTTTCACACTACTTGAAATGAATCAAAGGTAATTTGTTTTAAATCAGGTGTACATCGACTGCTGACGTGTAATCCACCGTTCTCTATGCTGCTGACTATTTTTGTAATTTTTTATATTATGTAAGCAATCACTGAATAAATTATTGAGCGGCATGAAAACGTTTTTAGATTTTTCTATTTTTACATAATCAGAATTTTTTATCCCGCCCGTCCACCCTCTCGGAGCCTGCTGACCTTCATAACAGTGTACGACTGCTAATAAACCTTTAATTCCAACATGAATTAATCGACCTGAAATTATTGTGTCATTTGCAATGCTACCTCCCGGACTATTTTTTATTTTCCCTTGAAAACAACGCATTAGGTTATTAAAGACATTAATTGAACAAGTCCAAAGTTCATTTAATCGAAATTTGTATTAACGATATAAAATGATGCCCCCTTTCACATTTTTCACTTATTTATTAAAAAAATAAAATTCTAAATTAATTAATAAAAAATACTAAGGAAATTTTGATAATTCGTCTTGTACAGGTTGGGCCAATTTGGATACCTGTAAATTAAGGTAAAGTGTACTTTGTAAGTAGTTAGTTGGTGCCAACCATATCTTATAACCGTTTCGGATGTACAGGATGTTTTTGGAAAATATACATTTTAGAAAAACTATCTTTTTTCCTGACGAAATTTTTTCCATTCTGTGAAAACATCTTTTTTACGTAGAATTCAATGGTGTAAGGTAAATTGATCTGAAATGAATAGTTTAATTGTTAATAATACAAAAATTAATCATGCATATGGAACACCCTGTATCTTTCAACGCATCTTAAGAATGTTCAAAATTACTTTTTCAGATATATCATACTTGATGTTTTTACCGAACCATCTTTAAGAAATATCACTTTAGATTTTATATTTCCTAATTTTTATTTAACACTAGCTATGCCCGCGACTTCGTCCGCGTGGAATAGTGACGTTCGGCAGCATTTAAAATTTTTTTCTTCTATATTTTTATTTTCTGGGCCGTAAGACTTTTGCCGGCGTCATTACACAAAAACTTTCATTCCTTATTTTTGCCCTATTTAGAGTAAAATTTTTACAAACTGAAATGTCGTATTTATATCTAATCAAAAGCCTAAAAAATAAGTTTCAAGCTTCTATCTTTATACCTACTTATCTATATCTGTACCTAATTTTCATTTAAATCGGTTTAGTAGTTCGGGCGTGATTGCGTAACACACAGACATACAGATTACAGAGTTACTTTCGCATTTATAATATTATAGATTAATACAGTTTAATTAGAGTTTAAAATAGTTTATATAGTAGTATTAGTATTCAACTACTTTTATTGATTCAAATAAATAAAACCTCTATAACTTTTTACACTTAATATTTTAATTTTCTGGGCCGTAAGCTTTTTGGACGACGTCATTACACAAAAACTTTCATCGCCAAATAATATCCCCTTTATGGTAAAATTTTTACAAACATTGAATGTCGTATTTATTTATATCTAATCAAAAGCCTAAAAAATCTTTAAAAATTACGGAATTTCCCCACAAACTTTCCTATTTCAACCCCTTACAACCCTTTTTTCGCATAAAAAAGTAGCCTAAGTCCTTTCTCAGGCTCTAGACTATCTCTGTACCAAATTTCATTTAAATCGGTTCAGTATTTTAGGCGAGATTGTGTAGCATACAGACAGAGTTACTTTCGCATTTATTATATTTCGCGAATTCATTTTCATCGATTTTCCCATGGGAATAAGATATTTTCCCGCAGTAAAACGTAGCCTATGTGTTAATTCAGGGTGTCAGCTAACTCCATACCAAATTTTATTAAAGACGGCTAGAAGTAACAAACATACACACTCACACACTCACAAACTTTCGCCTTTATAATATTAGTGTGATTTTCATTTAGCATAACAGTTCCTCAACACCATATATGACCATACCAATTTAAACAGTAATGAGAACTTTGAGGAAACATTATTTATTAATTGTCAAAAAAATGTAGACACGAATTAGATATTGTAGCGACCAGTGACACAGTACGTGTGCGCGATAACAATTTGTGGCATGTACTTGTTATCACTAACATGCTTACGGCGTAAACACCGCACACGGTACTTTTCGTGTTATCAACTTACAAGATGTAAATCATTCTCCGGCGACAAGTAACAAGTTCAATTCTGGAATAATCGAGCACTTTCTAATTATTACTCATCATTCGGGAATACACAGGATTCCTTCGAGTTCCTGTCTAGAAAGTTCGAAAGGTGTATATATAGTGATCATCTTTGGACCGAGGAACAGTTAGTTGAAGAAAGCATCAGTGCGCGAATTAAAACCGATAATAGACAAATAAATTGTTATATAAATAAGTGAATTGTTGTGATATAAATAGTAGTTCTAAGTTATTGTTTAAGTGTTATATAAATAGTGTTAAATAAATAATTGTTTAAATAAATAGTTTGACTAGAAAATTCGTTACAATATAGCCGTAATACAAGGTTTTGAATCTCTGACTCCAATGGAGTTAGGTAATTAAATAGCAAGAAATATTGAAAAACGATGTAATCTTAGGTACATACAGGAAGTTTTTTAATTTATATTTCATTTTTTTTCCTTCCCCTAGTGTTTGCAATAAAAGACTCGGAGCTTTAAGGGGTAAAGACTTCTTTATTAAAAAACGACACCAACGTTTCGGTTCCGATGTGAACCTTTATCAAGGTGGTTTTTTGTGAACCCCTTAAAGCTCTGTCTTTTATTATTATTTTTAATTTATATTTAAACTGATATGACGTTGAGGAAATGTTATGCTAAATTTAAATACAAGGTAGGATCAAAATGTAGTAGGACTCAATTTCTGTTGCATGAGCGGCGGAGCGTAGGAAAGAGGTCGGACCACTTGGGGTTAGTATTGGGAAGCCTTGCAAAGAGACCGATATTTTTTCAATCGCCTGCGGGCAAGCGGAGAGAAACCACGTCGATTTCCGTGAATCTTTGTTAAGAAGTGTCGTCGCGATCCAACATGTAGAAAAACGTTTCTCAGGAAATTCAGAATTGTATCCAGGAAACCTCAAATTTCTTTGACAATGTCATTACCGGTGACGAAATGTGGTGTTTTGAGTACGACCCAGAGTTCAAACGCCTGAGCACCGAGTGGCACACCAACTAGTCCCCGCGTCCGAAGAAAGCCAGAATGAGCAAGTCAAGGGTCAAATCCATGCTCATCTGCTTTTTTGACTGTCGTGGTGTGGTTCACAGGGAGTTCGTACCTTCTGGACAGACTGTCAATGCCAGCTTTTACGTGGACGTGCTTGACAAGTTGCGCAAATGCGTCCCAACATTGTCGATTCATGGACACTTCACCACGACAACGCCCCGTGCCACACCACGCTGCTGGTGAGGGAGTTTCTTGCCAAACAAAGGGTTGCCACGTTGCCTCACCCTCCTACAGTCCAGATCTGGCACCGCCTGACTTCTTCCTCTTTTCTCGGCTCAAGTGGGACCTCAAAGGAAATAGATACTGCTCCGTAGAAGACGTCCAAGGGGACGTAACGCTATCTCTGAAAGGGATCCCAGTAAGCCAGTTCCAGAAAGCATATGCGCAGTGGGAATCGCGTTGTGTCGAAGCACAAGGGTGCTGTTTCGAGGATAATTAAGGATTTGTACCGATTAGTTCAATAAAAAATTTAAATTAATTCAGTCCTACTACTTTTTGATCATACCCGGTATTAAATTGAAACCAGCCAGCGTTTTTATTAACAACAATAAATTCTTATTTGTGGTTTGTGTCAAAAACCTTCTTGTTGAAATTATGGAATATGAAATCTGTAAAGTGATTTCTTCATGAAGATGAGTCGGTAAAAACATTGAGTGTGTTATATATCTGAAAAGGTAATTTTGAGCAGTCTTAAGATATGTTGAAATATACAGGATGTGCCATATACAAAATAATTTTTTGTATTGTTAACAACTAAATTATTAATTTCAGATCAATTTATCTTACACCATTGAACTCTACGTAAAAAAGCGCTTTAAGGATATTTTAAAAAAAAATTTTGTCAGGATAATGTTATAGAGATTTTTCGAAAATGCAATTTTTCCAAAAACACCCTGTAAACCTCTCTGAAACGGTGATAGATAATAAGATACGATTAGCACATATTAATTCATAAAAATTGAGCTCCAGACATTGACACCAGTTTCAGCATATTTCCTCGAGAAAGTACGCATTACATTTAAGTATCCAAATTGGGCCACTCGGAATAGTCATGTGCATAACAAGATTTGCTGTATTTTATTAAGTTTTCCTTATTATGGATAAACTGCAATTATTTTAATAATACTGATATATCATTTAATTTTTTTCTGCCACCCCTAGTCCAGTGTGTTGGATACCGTCTTGGTTTCAAAAAGTTCTAATTTATAAATTGTTGACCAAAAGAAAGAGTGGTATTTAATTTTTATGAGACGCCATCTCTAGATCGTCATAAAAAAAATGATTGACAAGGGAATCTTTTCTTAGAAGTCATAGGTCTGTACGGTAAAAATTAATCAAATAAACCAGGAACTGTATAAATTTGTCGAGTAGATAAATAATAGAATAATTTTACACCGGGCGTTGAGGTAAAAATACCATTTAAATTATTATATTACCCATTTCAGGGGATATTGTAAAATATAAAAACAACTCAAAAAAAGTTTCATTTTGAATCCCCATTTCCGAAATATTTCTTTGTTGTGTTCTCCCTTCTCAATTTTTTTGCCTTATTTATTATTTTATTTTGTGTTAACTCTCTTGATTCTTTTTTGGGGTTTCGTTATTTTATACTTTAAAAAGAAAAAGCGGTACCTTTATAAAACTCCTTTTGCATATCTATAAAAAATTCAAATATCAAAATCTATAGGACACTGTAATTAAGTTAGGATCTTCAAATTTGGACTGAAAGAAAATCTTATGGTATAAGACAGGCTATTTACGGTGCATTCTTGATGAAACATGTTTAATAGACAAATAAAACAACTATATAACTTATTGTTTCAACTATAATTCCAAAAAACTCTTACAATTGTTTCGACCGATAGGTCATTATCAAAGAGACATTCAAGTAGAAGTGCTAAGATTATATTATTTACAGAGATATAAATAGTTGTTCGTACATCTGGTTGGAACTACCTGCTTAGGGAAAAACCTTAAAGGGAAACCTTAAAAGAAGGATTACCCATGGGATCTCCGCTATCCCCCATTTTATCTGAAATTTTCATGTCACATTTTGAGGAAATTCTATTTAATTCCAACAATAAATTAACTAAATTCGTAAAAATATGGTTTCGGTATGTTGATGTGTTCTGCGCGTGGACAGGAACAAAACGCCAAGTTGGTTTATTTTTAACATATATTAATTCTTTAAACTCAAAAATAAAATTTACAATGGAAATGGAAGAAAACAATGTATTAAACTTTCTAGATATATCAGTCTCCAAATTAGATAATAAATTTAACTTCAAAATTTTTAGAAAAGAAACCACGACAGACACAGTCATTCCCGCAAAGTCAAATCAATCTTTAAAAATTAAACTTGCCTCATTTCACTGTTTCATCCACAGATTACTAAGTATCCCATTATCCGAAGAAAATTTCAAAAAAGAATTGGACATTAAATACATTGCTCACAATAACGGATATAACATTAACCTAATAAGTAATATACTAAATAAGAAATTAAAAGCAAGAGCCAGAAAGTTGCTGTTCAAGAATTCGGATAACAAACAGAAATCTACTTTTTGTACCTTAAATTATATTAAAAATTGTAGCGCTAAAATCAAAAAGCAAATAAAGAAATCGAACCCAAATTGCAACATTATAGAAGTAAACAAAGTTAATCTAGGGAATTTATTAGTCAACAATAAGGAAACAATAGAAAAACTGTCAAAAAGTGGAATTTATAAATTATTTTGCAAAAATTGTAATGCTACATATATAGGCCAGTCGGGGAGGGCTATAAAAAATCGTATCCGAGAACAACCATTCAATAAAAAATAAGATCACTACCTCGGGTTTCTCGGAACATTGTGTTACTCATAGTCATACAATGGATGAGGACAACATCAAGGTACTCCATCTTCTCAATAAAGGCAAATTATTAAACCTTTATGAGAACTTAGAAATTAAAAAGGCTTTAGAAAACAAAAATGAAAACTTAGTAAATAATCAAATTGAGTTGCACTCGTATAATACACCCTTGTTGTTGTCATTGTAAGCCGATTCTATATTTTAAGGTTTTTCCCTAAGCAGGTAGTCCCAACCAGATGTACGAACAACTATTTATATCTGTAAATAATATAATCTTAGCACTTCTACTTGAATGTCTCTTTGATAATGACCTATCGGTCGAAACAATTGTAAGAGTTTTTTGGAATTATAGTTGAAACAATAAGTTATATAGTTCTTTTATTTGCCTAAAATCTTATGGTATACGTTCAAGGAAAAATCCAAAAATCAATCATTTCAACAGTTCAATATCATTTTTTCACAGATTTCTCTAAATTAAAATTCCTTAGACTAGGATACAGTGGGGACTCATGATTTTCAACCCTAAAATGATGCCTTTTTCAGGCCTCTTGGTATCAAAATGTCAAATTCAGTAGCCCAACATGCATTGATTAGTAGTAAAAAAAGTTCATTCTATAATATAATTAATATTCGAGAAAATGGAAACAACAATTTTTAGAAAAACGCATTTGATCCAACTAAATTATTATTTGAAATTAAAATAAAAACTTCATTAAAAAAAAGCATCTCTTTTTAAACCTTCTGTATTAAAATGTCAGCAGTTTTTGTTTCTAATTATAATATATTCTAAGTATATTTTTTAGTTTTTTACTACTAAATGTGACGCCGCAAAGGGAAATTCGTGGTCAATCAATATCTTTTTTTAAGTAAGTAACGGTTGTAGGCTGTACATGTTGAAACCATATCAAATTAATGAAAATGAAACGTAATAATAAAATTTCAGTAAAAAGTTTCAACGAAATATATTTGAAAGAAATACTCTTACAATTGTTTCGACGAGACCGTCATTATCAAAGACGGACTGCAATATTACATACTTTCATTATGTTTTATAGTAGAATTTATTGTATCTACGGTGCAAATATTGTGAAAGTACATTTTAAAAAATAAAACGAAATAAAAACAAATGGTATTACTTTACACAAGTTTATATAAACCCAGAGTTTTTATGTTTTATTTTTTAGTTTTATAATGAATGTTGTATGTCATGGAGTGAAACCTTCGGTGTGCGAACCAGATTTGCACTTAAATTTAATAATTTGTTTTTTAACAGTGACTGAATTTCTCATGAAATGTTTTTTTTTTATTTATTTATCAGATATGTTCAATTACAAGAAAGCAACACTGATTTAAATAAAACCGATGAGTCCAATTCTGAGCCTTCAGAGACAGAAGAAACTGTTGACTAATTAGTATACTTCATTCAAGAAATATTTTTAGTCTAGATATAGGATATTAAATAAGTTATTTGTATACAGATGATTTTCTATGTTTGTGTATAATAATTTTTTATAAAAAATATTTTTTTGTGTATAAACCTAAATATGTTTGTGTTTTAAGAATTTGTTTTCATAGTAGTATCTAAAGAGTAATGAATTTTTTGTAAATCAAAACATTCAAACTATTGTTTTATTATAAAAATATTTGGTAACAAATTCTATAGCAATGTTTATCACAGAGAAAACACTGATGATTGATATGAAAGAAACAATTGTAAAAACAAACTGACAATTACATATATCTTACACAGTAACAAAATGTTTTAAATAAATTTTAATGAAGTTTATGAAACTGAGATAGTCAATTATTTTTATTTTTAACTTACGTTTATGAAGAACTGACTGTTTTGTAATTTTAAGGTGGAAATACAGAATATATAAAATAACTACTACAGTAAAAAGTACATAAAGTAACTTATTTCATACAAATACTAAATAAATTATGAAAAATAACGTTTACGACAAAATCGATATTTAAATACAGTATTTACGAAAAGAAATGAATATTAACCTTAGAAAAATGAAAACAAAATTACTTTAATCTGCAGCAAAAAGCTATTATTAATACTTATAGTGTATGTATAAAACGGTTTTTTTATAGAAAAATATAAAGGCTAATAATATGTAAGAATCTATTTTTTTATTAATGTCTGCGCCTGTTTTGGACGTTATGACGATGGTTGTGGTGGTAATGGTTATGTTGACGAATTGTTGCATCGATTCTATTTAACTAAAATGTATAGCAGTGTATAATATTAAGCATGTTTAGATAAAAACCAATTATTTACCTGTGGATCAAGTCTTCCAATGTTTTCGTTTCTTAAGAAAAAATTTAAAGCTTGTTCCTAAAAAAATGCATTAAACAATTAGTTATTACTGAAATTTAAGAGGAAAAATAAATGAAAACGTTATTCGTTTTAAAGTTGGCTTTACTCAACAACAATTAAGTTGCTTAAATGAACTCTGTGAAACAAAGATATCAATTTACAATCATGTTGATGTTGACATTATGAAGTTTATGAAACACGAAGACAACATCCATTTGCAATCATTGTTAATGTTGATAATGAACGAACCATGGGGCTATAAACAATTAATAACTTCGGATAAGCGTGCCCTACTCTAGCAGCATTGTTGTTTTGATGACCCGACCAGTCTTTTTTATTGTTAAGTTTGATTTAGCGGTCAGGGGGTTTTTCAAAAATTATCTGTGAAATCAAGAAGTTCAGAGAAATACAAAGATATGAAAAAAAAGTTTTCATTGGACATAAATAGCATCAGTTTTAGATTCAGTTGTTACAATTAGTGATGTGCCGGATATTCGTATCCGTATCCGAGGGAGAAGAGAGGTCCGTATCCGTTAGTTTTTGGCGGATCTTTTACCTTATTAATTTTAAATTTGTAGATGAATATATATATATATATTGTGCCGATCAATATAGATTTAGGCAGTACTGTGTGTATAGATGAGTGCGTGGCGGGTTATTGCCGACAAAAGCGGCAATAAATAAAGCAAAAAATAAATATTAAGAGGGATGCCGCCTGTCACATGGTTCACCAAGGACAGAACGCACACGACGGCCGAAGAAGACGGTCGTCTTAAATTGATTAGACGCGACCATATTATTTTAGTTTTAAAATTATTGTGACATTAATATTGCATTATTGGATTTGATGGTGTTTTGTAGATGATATACCAAACACAAACGTTATCTGTGCTGCCCAGTGTCACACTAAACTATACGCGGCGGTAAATATTGCACATGGATCTTTGCAAAGAGACAATCTATTATAAAAGTTAGCTCTTAAAAAGTTTCATAACAGTTTGTCTCTTTCAAAAGGTCGATGTACCTACAATATTTACCGTCGCGTACTCTAAGAAACTAAAGATCCGTATCCGTATCCGTATTCGCGGATCTTGAGACGAAATATCCGTTTTCAGATCCGTATCCGCGGATATACAATTTTAGCGATCCGGCACATCACTAGTTACAATTCAGAAAGGAAATGTGGGCGACTCTATTTCTTCTACCCTAAATTTATGATCTGAAGATATCACGTAAGAGCCAGTTTTCAGTTAAAATTCGATATGTCAGGTCATACTTCCCTTAATTACCACTGCTTAAGTTCATATTAATATTAATTGCTACTAATAACCTACAATGCTACGCCATTAGAAAACAATAATTTTCCAATTGAAGTGTTAAAAAGTATTCAGTTTGTAGGCTTTCGTGGTTGACGTCGTTTGTTGAATAGTTTCCGGGCTGGTTCCTACGTTGTCGGAGAGCGACATGACTTGAAACGTCAAAAGAAATAAACCGACTAAAAAGTATTGAAATGGACGAAGATATCGAATAGCGATTTTAATGTTTTTTTTTTCTTGCAAATTTCATTCATATACCGTGATTTAAATCTTTGGGATAAAATCAAGAAAACTGTTATTACAAATTGCGCCCTCTAACAATTTCATTCGAAACTATCAGGTACACGGTATTTGCAAACACATTTACTTTCAATAAAGCCTGAATTTGTTAAAATCAGATAAGTCGTTTAGAAGATTTAAATAACTAGACATTCAGGGGCTTCCCCCACTCTCAGTACGCGAATGAGCCTGAAACGAAATTTTTCAGGCTTACCAATGATGTTATTAAAGTTATAACTTAATATGAGAACTTTCGGAGAAACCCTGGATTTTGATTTTTCTTATCAATTGCAACCCCTTGCGGTGCTTAAATATAATTTGTAATATTTTTTTACTGAATTTCTATATCCAGCAGTCTCCAAGAATGGCCGGTGGCCACCCCTAATGAAACACTCGAAATTGTAATTTGGAACTAAAGAACCAAAGGACAAGCTAAAAAATTATTGGCGCGATGAGAGTAAAATCTCAAGGCCATGAAACGACACATTTCGTAACGATTCGTCTCGCGAAGCTATGACAATAGGAAGGCGCGCATACGCATATCGGTAGTACAGTCAAGAGACCGGCATAGCAGTTATATTACAGTAAGTGTATTACAGTAAATGTTTATTTAACAACAATTAATATTTATTTAAGAGTGAGTATTATTATGTATTAATTTTAATTCCTTGTAGTTATTGTTAGTTTACGGTTTATTAAGCACTTGGAAAAATAAACGGAGGCGAAAAAAATTTGATGTATGTGTTTTCATTTTTAAAACATAAATCCTGAAAATTCTCGCAATCTCTTCCTTTCACCAAACATTACTTATTCGTTATAAAGCTATAGAGATCGCCAAAGAATTTCACTTCTTTCACGTGTACTGAGTTGCACATAATTAATTTTTTTTTGTATAGTTACAAACACAAAGAATGACTTTGTGTTTACTTAATAAAAATTCTGTCGAACTAAACGATAATGTATGCTCCAATTTTTTGGTATTATTTAAAAGTACAATTAAATATGAGTTTTGACAAATGATGAACACCTTTTGTGAATATGGTACACAGTTTACCTGTAAATTTCGTTCTACTTGATTCATCAGAACAAATGGATCCACATATGGTTGCCCATTATTCGATTTCTTGTTACTTTCAATTTTATAATGTTTTTGGAAATCAGCAACGGGATCAATTTTTAAGTTTTCTTTTCCTAATTCTGCTTTAGCCTCATTAGCACTTTTTAATACATTTTCAACGTGTAATTTTTCAGTGTCACTATATAATGGACACCTAAAAAAATAAAAAATCAATTTATAAAGTATAAAAAAAAAAAAAAGGTTGATACTGCAAAAACATTTTCAAACAACCGCACAAAATAAATACTAAACAGTTTTTTCCTTTTTAATTGTAATTCACTTCTATAAGTGTTATGGTATATACAGAAATATCTATTATAATAAAGCGAATGTATTATGATTCAACGATTAGTGCCCAGTTTATTGCAATGTTTGGTATTATACCAAACAAATTGAATTAAGATACCTATTACAATTTTGACAACTGTTTACAATAGCTACTATTACAGCCTTTAAATAAGTTTAATTTTGAGTATAATTCTTTATGACTTTTTTTATAAAACAAACTAAAATTGCAATTTTTTTAAATTGCAGATTCAAAACTTAAAAGGAAAAATACTTACAAATTAAAATTTGTTCCTCCTTGACCATTAAAGTGCTTATAATCTACATCAGGTTTATTACAAATATAGCACATTGTGGCACCACAAGAACAAGTCATCTTATTACAGCCATCTGATTTAACAAACTTCACCCCGCATTTATGACATTTCCTAAAAAACAATGACCATTTTTGTTATCAATCACGTCACAACACAAAACAATCTTGAAATTAATTTAACACTTCTTAAAATTTGAAGATTTTGTATTGTTATCGTACTGGTGTCCTCGGTTGAAAACTGGCAACTCGGGAACTAAAAAAATGTTACTAACGCTTAGTTAATTCCAATCGGATTGATGAGAGATTTGGTTAGTGTTCTTGTATCCAAACAAAAAAGTAAAAATTAAAGAGAGGGTATTCGTAGGCTTATTAAATTAATAAAAACGAGGAATGAAATAGTTTAGTGCTAAATGAAACTGAATTGCGAGTTTGGAGCACTTTTAAATCAGTTGTAGCAAGTTTTCATAGAAATGTGCCAGCTAACAATAATAAAGATATTGTGAGTTAATGATTATAAAAAAATAAGATATAAAATGGCTCTCAAAATTCACTTTCTTGGTCCTCATATTGATTTCATTCCCGAAAATTTAGATACAATAAATGACTAATGAGAAACGGTTCCACATTTCTGCAATGAAATACAAATATGATCGTAAATGGGATGTTAATTTGCTTGCTGATTATTACTGAACATTGTTAAGGGATACTACAAAACAAATATCGTCATAAGATAAAGATAACGTTCTGAGGAACACAGATTAATGATAACACATCTATCGTTATATTGTGCTAGAAAATAATACCTTATAGCAAAAAAGAAAAAATTAAAAGGATATTTTTAGCTTTTTCGGCGAGTTTTACATAAGAAACACCTTGTTTCGTCCATGTCACGTATTATGTATGTAGTAACTACTCTTCGTTAATGACCGCCAGGTTGAAACAATTGTCAGAGTGATAATAAATAAATGGTTGAAACTTTCAAATACTCTTTTATTCAATCTTATTAAAAATGTTTCAAGATTGTACCGTTAATAGTATTATTAGGAATAAGCTATGACAGGAAAGTTAAGCGATTAGCTCTTCTTGAAGTACGAAAATTTTAAAGGAAAATATCAACATAACATACCTTATTAATGCCTCCGTCATTTTATTCTCAATATAAACACGAGCTTTTATATCTTCGTCTTTTTCAACTTCATCACAACGCAAGGGGACGTGAGACGGTTCCTTACACTGGCGACAGGACTCTTTCATACAATCTGGATTGAGGCATCGAAATAGTTTATCTTCTTTTGCAGGAATAGTCACGAAATCGCAGAAAGGACAACTTTCGATATCTTCTATTCCAGCTGCTTTTACCTCTTCTACTTGCTTCTTAAGGGCTATTTTTGAGAATATTTTTGGATTCAACACGTTCTGCAAAACAATCATTATTAATAGTCTTATTTTTTTTTAATAATTCAGATTATAAAAGTTAAAAATAGAAAAAGTACGCGTCTTTTATGTATACCAATAAGAAAAATTTTTTGAATATTTTTGTGCAGTGCGTCAGATGAGCTACAAAATTGTTATTTAATTTGTCTTATCTTCAATAGTTCAACTTAAAAATGTAAAAATGCAAAATTTCGAAAAATTAAAATTTGAAGGAGTTAAATATTGGTAATCGAAATTCGACTCAATGAATGTTTATTCATTGATAATTTTATGGAAAAAAAACAAAGCAACGTGTGCGTCGTAGGACGCACGACAGAAAGCTACGCTTCTTTGGCATTGTTAGTGGAAATTACAAGAATGAGCAATGAATACGATACTAATAATGTACATAACATTTTCAAATTAAACAACATATTCTATGCTAGTGAAGTGCTAAAAATCGCATAGCCGTAACTGCGTAGCCTTTATCTATAGCTGCGCCTGCGTCTGCATAAGAGTTCCTTCCGTCGCTCTGTCGCGTCAGTCCTTTTACTAATTCACTACCCACCGCAAGACGTTCGTTTGTGAGAGTGCGAAGGAGAAGGGGGCATTAGCCTCAACATGAATATTTATATACATATAAAGTGAATAAAAAAATAATATATAGTGTTTATTCAGTTTATAATTTTTAAAACAAGACATTAAAACTGCTTACCTGTAGTGTTTGTAAACTAAACTCGGAGGTACAAGTGGAAAGACATGAAAATTGTAATTTACCATCTCCAAATGCTACTTCTATGGATTTGCTGACGCAGCTTTTACAAAAAACACAACCTTCATTACAACTGGCAATATCTTTTGGCATTACTTCATCGTCAAAACAACATTGACAAGTTTGCAACTGGCCAAACTGCTTTGCGACTTCCCGTTCCTGTTTTTCTTTTGCCATTTGTACTGTAATAAATGAGCGAATTTCTTCTTCGTGTTGAATAAAAGCAATCTGAAAATAATATTATAGAAATAGATTATTTAATGTTAAGTTGAATTTAAATTCCATAAAAATAAATTTATGTATTTAAAACTCCTGAAGGAAGTAATTTAATTTCTATTTACCTCTTGTAGTAAAGGAATGTTCTCTAGTAAATTGGGCAGAGGAATTGGTTTTCGTTTACTTTTCATGAGCATAGTATTATCGAGTAAATGGCAAACTTTAATTAAATTAAACTTAAATATATCCATGGTGGATATAATTTTAACAGGAACTTGTGGATACTTATTTTTTAGGAACGCAATTACATAACGAAAATCTTGATTTTTATCTTTTACGTTCGATTTACGCTTGGGGTCTCTGAAGTAAGTAAATGGATCTGGTATAACGTCCAAAAAGTTTTCAACTTTAAAATCTGTGGTATACTGCTTTTGTTGACTTGAAAGTTGCACCCTCCTGTAAAGCCATGTATTAGTGAATAAAGTATACTTTTATTTAGGAATTACTCAAGGAATTTATCAAAATTAAACTGTAAATGGGAAACTCGCGTGGCCGAACTCTCGGTAATCCAGTTAAAATTGAAATATATACTGTGAGGGATTACCTTAAATATTCCTTCAATGTTGGATAGTCACGGTGTTCAAACGCATTTGAAATAAACACCTTTAACTCGTTAGGATTATTTGCCAACTGCTCTGCTTTCGTTTCCAAATAACTTGGATCGGCATCTGGTAGAAGTTCTTTGAGATGTTCAGAAAGCTCATTAACATCAATGTCTTTTGGTTCTTCCTCAACATTTTGTCTTCTTGGATAATCACCTACATTGAAATGTGAATATAGTTTCGTTTAGTCATAAAAATTAATGCCAATCATTTAAACTAAAATTAGAAATGGGAACAAAAAATACATACTGCTAAGAATTTCGGAGATTAAAATGTCGATTTCACTGGATTTAACGGTTCGATTTCTGCACATCCTTCTTAAATAAGTTGGACAGGCATCAGGAAAAATTTCCATTAGTTGATAAACCAAAGGGTTCGTTTCATTTTCCTTCAATAGTAAAATAATTTTAAAAAACGAATAAAGCTTTTGTACACGTTGTTATTTATTTATTCCGTATTGTTGAAATATACAAAAGTTCATGGAGAATTTTGTTAAAAATGTTATTATTACATTGACATTATAATTATAAAATTCTGAAGAAGTCTTAATATACCGGGTGCTTCGTTAAGGGTGGCCACCGGCTATATCTCGGAAACTACTGGGTATAGAGATTCAAGAAAAAAAAAATACTAAAATGCCCATGAGAAAATCTTGCAATTTATTTTTAAGCTCCACATTTTACCGCAAGGGAGCTCAATTGATAGGTTGAATCTAAAGTCCCTCTATATGAAAATCTGGACAAAGCGTATCGCTCGTACAATTGGACAAGCTAAGACTAAGAGGAACAAAATGGCACCGCCAATAAATAATAGGAATAAGAAGGTAGAAGGGGATAGAGATAACTCTCTTACTTAAAGTGAGTAAACGCACATGTCCAGTCATATAAAGGGACTTTAGTTAGACATAACATTCAAGGTTTTTTCAAAAATACTCAAACCATGTTAATGAAAATAATCGAGATGCGTATATTTGTATGTATTTCGTATAATTTTCTATTTCGCATTTTCAAACAAAATACCAAAATTGCAACTTTTTATTGATGCTCTTTAAACTTAAACTTAACATTTCGAACTTTCACACAAGCACTATAACGACTGTTTTTGATGGCCCATTAGGGAGCTAGGCGGGTTGCAAATATTTGCAATTTTTTATAAGTTCTGCAAAGGGAACATTTTCTCAAAATGCATTTCTGGATCATTATAAAGATACGATACGCTTTTGTAATTTTTTTTTGAAATATCTAGAAAAAGAATAAACCGATTTTAATTTTCCCGGACTCATTTTGTAAGTATTTGAAACTTTTGTTTTTTTTTTCTATAAATGTATTATTTCCATTCTACAGCCTAAAAACAGATGTTCCCCTCACCATTTGCAGCAAAAAAGAGACGAGTAAAACAATTTAGTAATTTTTAACACATGTTCGGATTTAATTTGACTAGTCTACCTCTCTTTCAATGAAGTCTGTGAATGTACAAGATACATGCTCTAAATAATTAACCATTCAGCTTCTCCGACTCTTATTAAGTCGCTACGCCAATGACCCTCAGACAAAACTTATGCGGTATGTTTCAAACTTTCTAATGATTTTATTATAGTTTTAGCTTAATATGATAATTTTCCTGAATTTCTATACCCAGCAGTTTCCAAGATATAGCCAGTAGCCACCCTTAATGAAACACCCGATATATAGATAGTATCTCACCAAAACAAGTTGGTGTTGTATTAATAATTAAGATTGTTACCTCTACTTCAATAGGTTCTAATTGCTCACTTTCCTCTTCAATATCCACAGTTAAATCAATAGGCCTAAAAATAAAAATAAATTAAATTTACTACAGATTCTATCATGTTATAATATACTCTTATGAAAAATAAATTATTTATTATTATTGGCGTCACTACTGTAAGTGATAAAAATCTTTTTTTTTTTAATATTATTTTACAATAAAAAATAAAATCTATTAAAAAAATAAAAATAAAAAATATGTTCTTTTTGTTGAAATTGTTTCTCATGCTTGTAATTGATGTTCTATTGGGTATAAAATAAAAAGACTACTCACAAAATCTCACTTATAGTTTTTCTTTCAGGTTTTTCGATGTTCATTATCCTAGACGTATTTCTTGTACACTTATCAGGTAGTTGTGTAATTTTAGATGTTCCTATAACATTAACACAATCACAAAGATAAAAAACACGACTGCGTTGATATAAAAGTTCCTACATATATTTTGGTTGATAGAGTACTTCGTTTTTTAAATTTTCAAAATTCAAAAAATGTGAATGTTAAAACAAAGTCAGTGTGTTAACTACACTGAGAAACTAAGACACACACGAAGAAAGGAAATACTACTATTTAGAAAAGGCTGTTTCTGAACTAGAAGAGTTGTTTACAAAATTCGCGAACACCTCACTTTAAGGCAGTAGAATGCGAAAAATGGAAAGAGGTAATTAACTCATTGCAAATATACGTGGGTCATTTAAAAAGTAAGTTTAACAATTCTAGTAATCCGCTCAATAAAACGGTAAAGCAACTTGTTATTGATTAGTCTCACATCGATTGTGATTGTAAACATGTGTAGTTGTGGAGAAGATGAATCCATGGATGTTTAACTGTTTTTTTTAACAATATATTGCATTTCATCCCCTTGGCACTAAATAATAAACGGGGCTTATGATCTTACTGTAAATTTACACATCTATTTGACTTTTATTGCACTTCACAAAAAATAAATATTACCTACTTAAACAACGGTAATTATTTAAAATGCTTAAATTTTTAATTTTTATTAAAATAATCAGTAACTGAGAGTATAGCTCGTCCAAGTTTAACCGAAAATTTTATTTTACTGTAATTATAATTACAAATCTTCTTCTAATAGAAATACATTACATATTTGTCTAATCATAAGTAAACTGTGCTTATTTATTGTGTATTGAGTAGGTATATTGAATAAAATTCAATACAATATACTTAGGGTTTAGATATATTTGTAGAGTAAAACAAATTTATCATCAGTTAGACTTGGACGGATTACACCAACAACAATCGGACCTAGGAAAGAAAACAACAGCTCTCTTCTTGGTCTAATAAGAAAAGCGTTCGACACAGCCTAACATGAAAAACTACCAGAAATTCTAAACAACGAACGTATATGAGGTTACAGTCACACATGCAACTACATATATGTTTTAAAAAACCATATACAGATGGAAAAACAATAAACAATAAGTACAGTGGACAATGTGTCTAAATGTGTGATAAGATATGTCTATCTTTGTCTAACATTATTTTTTCCACAAATGAAATCGAAAATGTTTTGGGCGGCTTTTAGTAAATCAAAGAGTAACAGTAATGTATTAGAATTTTCTAAAATATTCTAAAATTTACTGGAATGTCCCAGATTTTTCAAGAATGTTCTAGAATATTCAGAAATATTAGATAATGTTTTGAATCATTACAAGATGTTCTGGAATGTGCCCGGGCAAAGTCAGGCACTCAAGTTAGTTGTATACTATTGTCTTCTGTTATAAGTACACATTTATTTGGATACCTAAGAAATTTAGTTTTGTATTACCAATTTCAATGGCAAATTATGTTATATTCGTATTTTTAATTTACTGAGTACTCAAAACCATAATAGTGTAATTATTTACTTTTAAGGCAACCTTTATTTAGTGATAAAAAAATCGAAAAATAGACACTTGCAATTTTACTTTTTGAAATTGTTTGTTTTGACAGCGGATAATGAGCACAGACATCATGATATATTTACAACTTCACATTCAACCTATCAACACATCAAACTAAACCGGACAGAGCTTTAGTGCTTGAAAATGAGCTTCAAGACCTTTGAGGACCTGGAAGCACTGTAATTGCAGCCCTATTGCGATCAAGTAGACGGGGCTTGGTAATCGAATTATTTATAAAAATTTTCTGTAATTTGTATTTCAAAAAAATGAGTTTAAAGTATAAATAAATTACAAATACATACATATTTTACTTTAAAACACTGTGAGGAATGTTCTAAAACACAAAAAATTATATTCATATAACCATAAAAAATACAATAAAAGTGAAGATTTACAAGCAAAATCATCAACAAAAAACATTTCTCTTAATTGTTTCCTATTATACAATTCATTACACGTTGAAATTATAATGTTACAATTAGGGGGTTGGATGTTGGATCGAAACATGGAACTTAGGACAAAAATGTAAAGAAGAATTAAACGAGTAAATTTCTCAGATCACTTACCACGACCAAAAGTATTCTATCGAGCGGAAACTAAACTGTAAAACTAGTAGCAAACTAAATACAAAATAATCAAATTATATTGAAATAAGTACAATTTTCAAGATAAGCCAAACAATAAACATAACCAAATTAGAAATTAATCATGGGCCATGGGTAAAGTCCCTGTCATGGTTAGGTTAGATAACATTGTGACGATAGACACTAGAATATAGGAGATACATCTTTGAGTTAAATTTTTGGAAAAAAATCAAACGTTGAGTAGATAAGACAAGATCTAATTTTTACAAATCAATATAGATATTGAAATAAATTTTACTTCAGTTTCAAACACGTCGAGCGGTGGAGGAAGGAACTAATAAGTCAATACAGTAGACAACCCATTACACACAATTAAGATAATGCAAAAAGTAAACTTTTGTGAAATATTTACATTTGGGTGGCGCAATTGCAGTGTGAAAGTTGTGTCTGGAGTAAGTGATATACCAATGTTAATAAACTTATTTAAATCGTGTGATCAAAATTAATTAATTTAATTGCATTTATCTATATCCCACGTCGCTTCGTTTATCCGTGAGAGGGCGTTAAAGACAACAAAAATTAGTTAATTTCTTTTAATTACTCAAAAACGATTTGTACGATTTCAATAAAATGTGGTACATGGAAATGATTACAGAAATGCCAATTTCCTATGTGCACATCAATTTTGATAAATAACGACAGGGTGATAACTATCCCTACCCTCAGTTTTTTGGAAGGTTGAATGGATACTTCAATTAATTTGTTTTTAGAAAGGCTGAGCTTAATTTTTTGTATCTTAAAAGAAAATCATATCTGCAAAAGTTTCGGTTATAAAAAATATTTCATCTAACGATGATTTGCGACAAAAATTCTTGAAGTATAATGTGAGGATTTTGACGAAAAAAAGGTCCGCTAATATATGATTCACGCTAGTTTAAAAATTTCGTTAGCCTCGAACGTCAGCCCTGCACATATTTTTAATTCCAACATCGCAAAAAGTTTTTCATAAATATAAATAAAAAAAACATATTTTCACTTACAATTTTTTTTACTTTTTCCGTTGTTGGGATAAAAAATCAGGATTTTCATTGAAAAAAAACTTTATCTTTGAATGACCATCAAAGTCAAAGATTAAAATAATGGTAACCACTTGATTTTCCCTTTAATTTTAAGGAATTTCCGATATTTGATTGTTCCTAATTTTTCTTCAAAAAACTTTAAGACTAAGAGAAAATCAATTTCAAAAATTTCCTCTAATATAAAATTAAAAAATCAACCTTAAGTAACCTTAGATGTTAAAGTTAATTTAAAATCATCAATTAATTTGTCTTTAGAATGCATACAATTTTTGTTTAAAGCCTGTTCTAAAACAGAATCCATTCGCGATATTTCATTGCCTCAAGATAAATATTCGACCTATATAAATTATAGGTGTTTATTGCTAATTTCTGATAAAATTAATGAAAACAAATAAATTGAATGTAAAAATCTTACCTGGAGTATTTCCTGAAGGTTCACCGATTGTACCTAAATTTATACTATCAGCAATTTCCTTTAATGGAATCATATTTATTGGTGTTGTACTGGTTGGGAAATTATCATAAGCCATGTGTGTAGCATTGTCTAATAAACACTGTGAATGTGAAGGAATGGGGTTTGTTGAATTATTTACATGTTTATCAGGCATTCTATTGAAACTGGGCACAAAATTTTCTTTAGATGTACTGGGAACAATAACAAACGGCACATTCTTGTTTTCAGTTTGCATAGTGCTTGATGCACCTGTTTGTAATGGGGCTACTTCAAATTCTCCTTTAACATCTGAATTAATTGTATGTTGTGAAAAATTGCCCGTCATTAAAGAGCAGTTGTTATTTTGATGCGGTTCTTCATTGAATATATCAAAAAGTGTTGGATATGTTTCTGCAGATGATGAATGTTGTGCAGATGTGGATTGTGCTGCTGATGATTTTTCTTCTGTATGCACATTTTGAACATTCTGTTTATTAAACATTGTGGTGCTAGTGATGGTCTCAATTTGTTCCAAGTGTGCATGTTGAAGATATTGCACCCTTTGATTTGATTTAGAATTATTGCTTTTTGAAGACGAAATACTTACAGAATCAATAAATGAATTACACAATCCTTGGGAATAACTGCAAGCTAATTTAATATTTCCTTTAGTTTCATTTTCAACTGAAGTTGAACTATGATATTGTTGTGGTAAAAGGTTTTTCCTATTTATAGCATCATTTGAGTTTATCACAGCAAGAGTTTTCTCTGGTAATTTAATCATTGAAATACTTTTTGCTATTTCAGGAAAATAAGTTGGAGTTTCCTGATCTATTTTTGAGACTACGTCTTCAATTGCTTTTTTAAGTTCCACGTTGTTTACAATTATATTATTATTATTATTTTCATTGGTGTCTGATTTTGATTTTTTAATAAATAAATCATTTTCCAAACAGTCTTTTTGTTCAAAAGAGCGTTTGTGCGTTAATGGAAGCTCTGGCATATGAAGCAATAAGTTTTGCTTATTATGTAGTGTATCGTTAACAGATTTACCACAACCATTACTTTTTAAAAAGCACAATTTTTTTGCCACCACTCTTATTCTATTTGGTTCATTTCCTATTTCTCTAAGAAGCTTCGTTATATAGCTTATTTTAATATTTGGAAAGATACGATTCAAAAATTTTGCTTCAGCAAATAACACATTATAAGAAATAGACAAGTCATTGTAAATAAAATACTCTTTAAGAGCCTCTAGGTGGTTTAATTGAGTTCCGGATTTAGTCCAATTATGCTTGTAGTGCATATGAAGTGTAGGAATGTTAAGCCATTGGCTTATTTCTTCAGGTTTGATAACCGGTGATACCTAAAATATAAAAATTGTATACATACTTTAGGCACCTTTTGATTTTACATAAAATATATAAATAACAAGAATAAGATAACTCAACTTATCTTCTTATCTAAATGATAGTCACCAAGTGTTTTAAAATATCAAAATTATATATTTATATTGTAATTTATAAACGTATTTTTCTAATGTTTTTAATTAAACATCAAATATTGCGCTATTTTAGAGAAAACAATTACACTAATCTGGGTTTATGGGAACATTTAACAATTTTACTAAGAATTACTTACCATTTTTGCTGATGTTTATTCTCTGAAGTCCCCAAAATTTAAGATATGTTATTTGAACAAAACATTTTTGAATAGTATAAAGATGAATAATAAAATTAGTAATGTATTATATTAGTAGAAGTTTTGCTATAACTATTAAGGAAATGTAATGTTTTTAAAACCAAATTTTACCGATAACAAATACTACTTTAAATCTTCACATATAAGCTTTCATTATTTTTTCTTCTCCCTTTTTTCTCGTCCATTCCCTTATTCCTACAAAATATTATTTGACATCCACCATACATCCACCATATCACTAAAAAAATAACCTACTCGATTATAATCATTATAATAATATCAAAATCAAATGAATCAAAAACAATAAAAATTGTCAAAATCATAGATAGCAATCCATAGATACCAAATTTACACAAGTAATGGCTAGTGTCTCACGTACCGCTTTAACTTACATCATATATATTATAGACTAAAATATATTAATTACGCTGAGTCGTATGCGCATGATCGTGAAGCACGTCACATTCATATCGCACAATGTCCCATTTATTTGTTTTAGGTAATTGACTTTCAATTGATTCTTCATTACAATTTGATATTGAACTTTTTGTATTTAATTCCTATTTTGATATTGAACATTAACAAATATTGGAATTAATTGATAAGAACTTACGTGTGTAAATTTAGCTCATTTACTCATGTGCAGTTCACGTTACACTAAAAGGTTATCGAGGCTGTTTTCATCACATACTCATTTTGATTATTTGTTTATGGTTTATACAAGTATTCGATACATAATTTAAAAAATAAGTACCTGCAAGTGATCAAATTATAAGGGTTTCCCTATGAGTAATCAAGAATATATTGTGTGACGGACGTAGTATTTTGGGTAGAATTGACCCTCGCTGATTGCGAAAATAGAGTGGAAATTACTCATGCCGCGTTTCAGAAGGATCGAGAAGCCGTTGCAACTTGCAACTGGAATAAGCGTCAGCGATGGACAGTTTGACAGTTTTTGACAGAAGTAGATTTGATTTGACAGCAATGAAGAGAGAAGCGAAGCAAAAGTGATTAGGAGAGTTTTTGAAAGCGAAATAGTTGTTGAATTGTTAGTTTTTGTGAACGAATTAATTAATAAAAGTGTTTAAAAATTACGTGATATTGAATTACGTCACAATATTATGCATATACTAAAGCCTTCTCTGAAACACGTTGCGTGTCCTATGTATATTATGTATAAGTTTCATGTCTATCCGTTTTGTATTTTTTGCGGTTAATCCGGACAAAAAAGTAGTCTCATTTATTAATATCGATGTATGGTGTATGCATGCTCCTTTAAAGGCTTGAAAATAGATTTTTCAACAGAAAAATAAAATAAAACTGTTTTTTGCAGATTAATAGAATATAAAACACTTTTTTTAATAAAATATATTCCGAAGCAGAAGTGTATATATAACTGCAGATCATAAATTAAAGGAGTGTAATTCTGTAAACTTTACATTTATTTGAAAGTTCTTAAAATTATAAATTCCTAACTAAATCAATAAATTAGATATCTACACACGTACATATTCCTGTAGAATAACATTTTTATATACTTAATTATAAGTATTGTAATAATAAAAATCTATTATTTACATAGAATTTCATTTTTACAATTACTTTAAGAATTTTGGTAGCTTCACAAATCACTTCCTAAACGTTCAAATTCATTTATCAAATGAGTCATATCAGATAATTCTAACCCAGAACTTTGAAACACGATCCTAAAAAAATTTGGTAAATCTTTTAATGGTTGATATGTGACCATCATACATCCTTCTTGGACCATCTTTTCTTTGATTTTTGGAGCAACTTTATTTAATTTTTCCTTGTAATCCTTATCAGATTTTCTGTTACGTAAACTAGGTGGTATATACCAAAAGCATATATTAGTAAATTCCGGTGAATTCAGGACCATTTCAAAGTTGGACCTGTGGTCTAACGATGTGGCGAAAAATCTTGCATTGTCGAAAACTTTATCGACATGATCTTCTAGACCGGACGTTCCCTTTGCTTTCCACATAAACCAGAACTTTAATACGTCTGCTCTTCTCCCGCATTGCACGTGTTTATCCCCTGTGTCAAAACATGTATCGTAGAATTTATCTTTCTGGAAGAGATATGTTGCATTAGCAGAGTGTGCATCGGATAAAATATTTTTGTGACGTAAAAGGAAAGTCGAACATTGCTGAGGAGCTGCAAGGAGTTTGTGTGGATTCCAAGTTACCGAATCGGCCCTAGAAAAAAAAATTATAATAACTCATTGTTTTATAAATATATCTGTAGTTTTGTCACAACAATTTTCAAATAATAAAAATACTGTATGAAATATAAATCTTAGACATTTTTTTTTTAATAAGTTGGTAGTCATGAGTGCACGAGTCTTTTTGTTCTTGTGCCCGTGAGCTGCATCAATTTACAGCGCAAGCCTGTTTTGAGGAGTTGTATAACATATGATTTTGGGCCAAGGTGCAAAATATTTTTGAGGCCCTAATTAAATTAAAAAAAATTGTTTGTTTGTTTCTCAGTTCTATGATTATTATAAGTAGAAATGAGGCTCTGTGGATACTTAAGGGCTCGGTCTACTGCACTATCTTCCCATCTAATAACTAAAAATCTCTGGTGTTAAAACAAATATTGTAAAGCTCCTAAAACGTAGTGTTGACCTTCTGGTCATATTTACCAAGCAACAAAACAAGCACGAGACTATTTTACAAGCAAATTAAGCTATACGTCTTACCTAATATGTAATTCATTTAATTATAAAAAATATTTTACCTATGAATGCCTTCAAGCAAGTATCTGTGTCGTTTAGACAGAAGTGCTCCACCTCCCCAGGCTGCATCCACGTGTAGCCACAAGCCATGTTTTTCGCATATATCAGCGATACATACCAGTGGATCAAAAGCACCTAAGACTGTGGTACCCGCAGTTGCGCTGACCATAAATGGTACAGCACCTTCTTCTTTAGCTCTTTCTATTTGTTCTTCAAGATGAGGTATTGACATTTTACCGCGACTGTCTGTACGAATTAAATATACGTTGTCACCACCAATACCCAAAAATGAAGCCATTTTCTTAACAGAATAGTGTGCGTCCTCTGAAGTAAACAGGACTGTTCTTGGTAAACCATGCAAACCGTTTTCCTAGAAAAGAAAATATAAAAATACTAATAGCTTAGTTTTTTATCAACACAATGATAGTTTACCACTTATACATATATTATATATATATGAATATCTTAATAGGGTATTTGACTGATATTTATTTTAATAATATGTTAATATACGTAAAACGATAACCGAATTCGGAATCAAATTTCAAATTGGTCAAAAAGTTATAGCCTTTTAAAGTTTCTTGTCTATCTCTTTCTTGCAAAACGAAATTTATATGGCGGTATAAAACTGTGATGTCACAATTCAGTATTTCCCTTTCTGTCTAATTTAATTTTCAAGCGTTCATGTCTTTAATTCTTTAAAATATTAAAAAACTATATACCAGACTATTTGGAGATAAAAAGGCTTCAATTTAAATAATTATAAAGAATTAGTTAAATACCCAATTGAATGAGATTAAAGATGCGTCTCAGTGGCGGATCCACAGAAAGGTTTTCTGGTCCAGATACTTCACACCAAAATATATGACAAAAAAAGCAAGTCAAGATGAATATATTTAAAACTAAAACTTTTCAAAGTACTTTATGCTTTTTTAAGTTACTTGAAACCCGTTCATAGTACTTGAAAGTAAGGCAAAACCATCAAAGGAGCTTTAAGCGTTTTAATGTAATTGGAGCTCTTTCGGTTTAATTCAAACTCATACAGTGTGCTCCAAGCCCTTTCCACACGTGCTTAAATGTAATTCAAGCCCTTGAGGCGTGCACGAAGCCCTTTAAGTGATTAAGGTATTGATTTAATGATTTTTCGATGTAATTAGTAATTAGCAGTCCTCGTATTTTAGTCTACATTTGGGACTTCAACAATCAAATTACTATAAGTAAGGGCATTGGGCTTAGGGCTTAAAGCTATTTTAGTGAAGGCTTTGTAGTTACACAATACTCGCCTTGTGTACCATTTCTTTCAATCATCAATTTCTTCTGTTAAACTCTTACAGTATAGAATATTTTTTGCACAAAAGAATAAACAATTATCATCAAGATTATCAATATTTTAATATTATTTTTCAAATTAGATAACTTCCTGTTATATGGAAAATCAACATCTTCTTTATTATTGCAAACAGAAAACCCTGTAGATTTATTAATTTCTGAAGTTACTTAATTTTATTAGTACATACCTATCTAGATCTGTCGTCTATTCTTTTGCTACCATTTTCTTTAATACAAAGAAATAACCAACAGTGTAACTTTTTAAATTCAGAAATTGCTTTAATAAATCAGAAAATGGTAATAAAAATTAAAAAGGTTGTTTTCAATAATATTATATTTTTACATATACCTAAGTAAAAAGTATTACTTACAAATCTCGGAAGAAAAATTACTATGATACGTTTTATAAAGCTTCTTTGTAATATGTTATCACAAAACCATAAAAAATAAAAAAGACATAATTTCATGAAATTGTATACAGAAATCAGAAATGCAATAATGTATAGAGTATTCTATTTTAAAACGAAGTTAGATAGTGCCAAGACGAAACCGTACACCTTGTACAATCGAAAATATTTTTAAAATATAATACGTTCATTTGGTGAAACTTTTACTTGAATCATATTTTCGTAAAACTAATAATATGGGCACAACCTTTCATCCATGCACTATTTGTACACCCTTTATATAAAATTTTGTGGAAATGGATCTCTTACACTGCAGACTTGGGGCCGATAGCCTTCTGTTAACAAAACGTTTGGGCATAATATCATCTCTTCGAGAGTTTGCCCTTACATGAATGTGTGTCTCAAAACTTCGTATACACAGCAACCACAGGTTTCCGAGATCAAAATAAGTCGAATGAATCTCATATATTTATGTACCAAATCGCTTCATTTACCCAATTTATCCGTGAAGGGTGGTAAAGGTGAGTAAAGAAATATTTTTCTTTTTTTAGTTTACTTAATCAAAAATGCTTCGTAGGGTTTCAATAATATTTGGTACATAGAAATGTCTATAACGGTCCTACTTTCAAAAGTATAAATCAATTTTTCTAAAATAATGCGGTTTTATACCTACTAAGAAATAAAAAATATAGGTACCTAGTACCTTTCCAGAAAAAGCTTATTGTAGAAATAAACCGCCCTTACAAATATATTGCAATCAAATTTATTTAGGGGTGAGGGCATCCTACTAAATTTAATAAGCATGCTAGAATTTAATACTTCCTTGAAAATATATTTATATAAGGTTTTATTCAAATATGCAAAAAACATTTTTTTTCTTCGAAACTGTTGCAGATAGCCAGTTAATATGAGACAAAAAATGAAGCTAAAGCGTTTACTCTTCTTTAAAAAAAATATATTAAAATTTTTATTCAACCCTCCAAGAAAGTTCAGAATAATTATTTCTAAGTTTACACTTTTGTCGTATTTAAAAAAAATAGATATATTCTTAAGAAAGTAGCAATTCTATATGCCAAATTTTATTAAAACCGTACAAAGCATTTTTCATTAATTAAAACAAACGTTTTATTCATCTTTGTCCCTTATCACGAATAAAAGAAGCATATATATATATGGATAAATGCAGTTAAATCGATTTATTTCGATCCCAGGAACCTGTGGGGCACCGTGTAAAACCTCGAAGTTGGTGTAAGTTTTCCGGTATTTATTATAAAAAGGGAAAAAAATATATCTGTTAATTAAATAAAAGTCATTTGTATATGTAACCTTTAAGACAATTAAAAAAACTATTGCATCTGCCAGGAACCGAACCCGAACTCCTCAGTTGGTAGAAGAATATTTATAACGATTAATATCGTCAAACACAATTTTTATCAAATTTTAAATAAATTTTGCTAAACTTACAGTTTGATGCAAAAAGCAATATTCTTTTTAATAATGTATGGTATTTTAATGTTAATTGTACTAGCCATATGCGTCAACTTTTATTCAAAAACGTCATTTAAACGATTTTGCAACCGAAAAAGTGCAACCTTTATGCTTACTTGAGCGCAAATTAAAAAGTAGATATGTTTTAATGTTTACCTTGATATTAGGAAATTTCTTATATCTTGCACAGCTAATCGCGTATCCGTTGGCCATGGACCCGCCGGGGCAAAATATACCATCACTAGTATCTGGATCGAATCCCACAAACTTAATTAACTCTTTAAGAACAAATTCCTCCATAAGGGTGAACACAGGGGCCACCTCATACGTGTAGACACTAGCATTCAAAGAATCGGTTAACCACTGTCCTATTAATCCGTAAGGATCCAGAGATGAAAACAGTTGGTTCACGAAATAAGGATGGCCTGTTTTTACCGAATACTTTATGGTTTCTTGTAAAAGTTTTAGCAGATTGTCGTGTGTTGAGCCATTTTCTTCCAATTTAAAATCAAACGTTTTAGTTAACTCCGCAGGGCTTTTCCATTCCAATATTTTGTTTTCGCGAGATGTTCCTTGGAAAACTGCATCATTCAGGAGAATATTTAGAGCATCCCAAAAAAAATTTTTCATGCGTTGACTTGACTGGAATCGTTTCGAAAGAGCAATTTTCACTCGAAATTATTCCATTTCCATTCGCTATTTTCTTTGAATATTCGTTAGTTGTGCCATTGAGATGGTTCTTCTTAACAGAAGATGATTCTGGTACATTATCCATTTTATTTTTTGCAACCGTTTGTTTTTCTTCACTAACACCGTTCATCAACACACCATTGTTTATAGGCATTTTTATCATCGATTCGTACTATGTACTTCTGATACCGGCGAGATGGTAAGTAATAGTCGGGCCGTTTTTACATTATTCTTAAATAAACTTCGTTGCACGTCACCGAGACCTTGTCAGTAGCTTTCGCTGAGGCGGTCAGACAATTACAACAACTGATAAGTGTGTTGAATGTTCTTTTTTTGTGGAACTTGGTACCTTTTTATTTTTAATGCGTATATATTTTAACAAAGTTAATTTGTTGTATCATTTAGAAGTAATAATAGTGTATTTAAAAAATTACATCAATAACAATCAAATTATTGTTTTTATTTTACGTCAACCTTGATAATGCCTTGCACTAAAACATGTTGGTTTATTGAGGAATTTCGGAAGCTACATAATGAAAAAGGTACTTTCTTACAAAAAGTAGTTAATGAGATACATCATAAAATTTGTTTCGAAACAGATAAGCAAAAAGATAAATAAATACAGTGCAGGTAGTCGTTTTTAAGGCCGAAAAAAAACACGCACTTTTAAAAACGTTAAAAAATATATTTGTTTATACGAGCCTTAACAACTGCTTAGGTGTACAGGGTTTTTCAAACTGCGTGATATATTAGACGTTTTTAAAAAAAACTGTAGGTATTAGATATTTGAATATGTTAAGGTTTATCAAGGATGATCCTTTTTACTAATATTATAACAGAAGTAGCCATGAGTCGGTTATAATGGAAGAAGCCATGAGTCGACCGTAACTGGTAAAAATTTCAAAATTTTTTTGCGAAAGTTATGTTTATTTTAGTTTGAGTTCTTCTATAAATTAAATTTTCTCATAAACTACTTATGGGAGGCATAATAGTTGGTTATCAAAGTTACTTTAAAATATTGTGTAATTTAACTGAAAACGTTTTACATTAAAAATTCATATGAAATTATTAGAAATGCAAAATTTTCAAAATTAAATTCTCATTATAAAAGTTGGGATTTGTATGTACAAATAATGCTTTAAATATGCACATAACATAAGTATATCACGTTTTTTCCAAAACTATGTCAAATGTATGATTCAGTTTTACTATTTATGCACATTATTTCTGATAAATTTTGCTTGCTGGAAATCAGGAAAAAGGTAGTACAACAACATTAAATTAATGTAATAATAATATTTATTAGCTTGTTTTTGTACCGATTAATAATTCTAGATTTTCAACACTAAAATGTTGTCTTTTACCATTTAAATAATTTTTTTATGTCGAAAACATTCTTTCGACATTAACTGAAGTAATAGGTGCATATTTTAATAACGTTAGGTGTTCATAATCTAAATGTAGTCTATAATTAGCGTTGCCATCAGTCCAGGTTTCCCCGGATTTGTCCTAGTTTAGAGGGAGTCCGGGGTGCGTCCTAGCGGGGTTTCATTTGTAGTCCGGGTTTAAAAGTTTTCAAATTACTTAAATTATATTAAAAGAATAAATTTTTGTTTTAATCAAAGAAATAAAAAACGTAAGACTAATACTAACAATTCTTTAAACATTAAGAAGGTTTTGTTTTGTTTCTTAAGAAGACCAAATTTAATGTAGAAATAATTAAAAATCAAAATTATTTTTTATTTTACTAAGCATCAATATCCGGAGTTTTTACGCTTCTTATCCTGGTTGCCAGATTTTAGAGGTGGCAACCCTAAATATAATCATCATTAATAGTCTTACTTAATAAGACTATAGAATTTATCTAGTATAACTCTATCAGTACGATCTGGAATAATTTCCAATAAATTTTCACACTGTTCTATAACAGAAATTGACTCAGGTAAATACATTTTCCGAACCTCTAATTTTTTTTTATTAATCCATTTAAAAAACTATGTATAATGAGCTTTAATACAATATAGATACTTCAACTGATCTATAATCCCACGTTTTTCGAATAAACTTAAAATTTTATAATCGATTCAGTCCAATATATGCTATTGAAGTAAAAAATATTCATTTTATCTAGCATCTAGGAAAACTAAAAATATTCATAGATTTGATTATATGCAAAATATTTGAAATTACCGTTAATCGTATTATTTAATTGTAAAACCAATATATCCACATTATTGGGGTGATATTCCAAATACATAATAAAAAATATGTTTTTTACATAAAATCCCAACTTCACGTCATTATTATATTCATAAAGTTCTAAATCCTGTAAAATAAAGATATTTTGTGCAATGATTTTATTCTCATTCAAAGAAGTCTACAAATGTTTTGTAAAACTTAAGTGTCATACGTATAGATGTTAGATCTCGTATTAATGATCGTCTACTTTGTTTCATTGCTAATTTTTAACAATTCCATCAAATCAAATTTTGTAAATATCTCTTATAATTATCTAGTCATAAAATATCTTTTGTACTTTAACTCCTCAAACGATTCAACTAAATTTTTTGGCACTATTTTGACTTTCGTATATACCTCTAGGCCTAGACATAATAAGGTACAACAACTGAAATTAAAAATACTGCGTCTTATAAATTAATAATTAATATAAATAACTGTCGAGTTAATCAGTTTTGATCAGATAAAATTCATTTTATGTATCCTCTTATTGTAAAGGTGTAAACGTAAAACATACTTTTATGTTGTAAGTTGGTTGATAATAATGGGCAAACGCATTATATAATCATTATAAAAAATACAACTTTCAATAAAAAAAAGGCATTGCACTGTAAGAGAAAACTCCATGTTTTTGATAATGAAAATTGATAGAATTTGAATTAAATTGTTATTTCACACGTATTAGTATTTCATATAGGTCAATATTTCTTTTAGAATGTAATTTAAACAAAAAATAACAGGTTTCAAAAAGTACTTAATCGGATTCGTTAAAAAAATAGTGTTTGTATAGGCAGGTTCAAAAATTATTTTATCAATTTCATTAAGGGTTTGTTTACATTAATCGAAGAAACTAAAATTTTATTTGCGAGTTCTATGCCCTATGGAAAATATCGCTATAAACTATTGTAGGTACTAAAAAAAGATAAAAAATATCAATTTACATATCACATTATTATGTAAAAAAAATGAAAGTCTTTGGTACATGGTAATATGGAAAGTATGATCACTCACTGATTGTGGTAATTCCCAGCAATTCATAATACTTAATACGTCTATACTCTATAGTACATACTACATTACCAGCGGCGCAGCCACAGTTAGTCTATGGGGGGGAAATCAAAACATCAAACTCCTATGACCCACAAAACATGTTACAAAAATGATCCATTCCCATTACGTGATCAGCGTCTTAATATTCAATAAGTCACACGTTTTTAATTACCACCTACGACTTATATCTGCGTATTACATAGTTTAATTTATGTACTTCTTGATACCTATGAGCCCTAATGCACTTCAATTCGGCCAAGCATGTTAATAGATATGTATATTAAAATTAACTCACTTTGTTCGTGTTGTCTTTACATACCGTAACCATATGATCCAAAGAAATCCAACAAAATATTCTTTGATTAATAAATCATGGTGAACAAAAAAGAAAATGTCAATAGAAAGAAAATAGACTGAAAACATTTGTTAAATTGCTAAACGATATTCCAATTCAATGCGGAGATACATCTAGGGGGTAGACTGAAAACGATCAGCCTGTATATTGTTACAATCACGATACGATTTCTTCGTTTTAAAAGAAGTCAAACTTAGCTTTTTATAGAAGTTACTATTAGATACTAACTAAACAGCTAATATCATTAAACTCATTTACATTTATTTTCATTAATGGCTATATGAATACTTATAATATAGTACATAAGTAGGTACACTACCAATCGGCCCCGAAATGGGAATAGTAATAATACTACGATATAACAAAGCAAGTCACGAAGTGGGAACTAAAAATGCAAAATTTTATGAGGTCCCGAAGTGGGAAGACGCCATTGAAAATATGTTTTACAAAACGAAATCTAATCGTCGTTGTGTTTTCGCAAGTTTGTTAATATTTCATCAATGTCCAATAATATACTCCTGTGCTTCAATGAGCCAGTTGAAAAATATTAAAATATAAATTATTTCATTATTATTCTGGATAATTATATTTAATTAAGCTTAAACAAAATGACGGTGTTGTTTTCTCCTTTTATAGGATTAATGTTGAATATCCATGGGGGGGGATATATTCCCCATATCCCCCCTCCGTTTTGATACGCCACTGCCACATACATAAACTTTTTGGTAAAACCTCTATACAAAATTTTGAGCTTATGCCGTCAGTCTTTCAAGGAATTTCCATGCTCATTGTAAAAATATTATTTTATAAGAAATATTTAACTTTACTTGTCAGTTCTCAAAAGGCTTGTGCAATTCTAAAAAGTTGAATTAAATAAAAAACCCCGACCGAATGAGAATTCCACGATGTCTACTCCTTAAATTTGAATACATAATATAGTCTGTTTCTTAAAAATTCTTCTTTATATACAATATTTTTTGAATAAGTCATTTTCATGAGCGTAGTCGGGGGGCCCTGCTGACATTTCATTTCGCACAATGGACACGTTTATAAAAGAAGACGAACTATAGACATTTGCTATTCATCTAATATTTTTACTGAAGATTAATATTACAACTTACCTTTTTTTTATAAATGTTTGTGAATAAAAATAAAATTTTAACTGTTTTTATTTAATAAAATTTCCATACTGTGGATTTAATAGTGTAACACCTGATATTTGAAATTAAATTCCCTGTATTTATATACTGTGATTTTCTTTATTTATTTCGGTATGGTACGATTCCACCCCGCGGTCAACAAAATCATCAGGTAAATTTTGAATGATGGTACTTTTGCAGGTAATAATTTTGATGGTACTATTCCGCCACGATTGTACATAGAAGCATCTAAGGTAAAGAAATATTAAAGTAATTATCTAATTATCTTCAAAAATCTAGACACGCGGTAGCGTGTCAAGCCAAGTTCAAGTACCAAGTAACAGAACTGGCGAGCAGCACCGTGTGTAATATTACACGAACCATTTGGAGCCACTTTTGACCCCCTCATAACTCAAAAACTATTTCACATAAACGTGTCAAATTTAGCTCATATATTGAGACTTGCGAGATACATATGTGCTCCAAATTTCATAAACGCATCTCAAACGGGTATTTAGATATTAACGTCCAAAAATCGTCATTTTTATCACTGACTGACCTATAGATCAAAACTCTAACCCAGTTCCAGATGACCTAGAAAGTTTAAATTTGGCATTCAGATGGGTAATTAGGTGAATACAAAGGAATAAATCAGAAACTGGTAAATTTTTATCATTTTATTATAATTTTTCACTTAATTGATTCTATTAGGAAAACTTAACTTATACTCAGTGCCTGTAACTGTAATAAAGTAAGAATCAGCAATCAGCAATCAAAACTTATGACAGCCGGTCTTTATGTGGATTTTATGATCTTCACGTGAATATATAACGAGTTGAATACCAGCCTTAATTTTTTTTAATCCAAATATTTCCGTTTTAGTATTTATAATCGATTGTATTTATTACGTTATTAACTGGGATTTAGTATTAATTATTGTTTCAATATTTAGCGAAAATATGAAAACTAGCCAAGTCAGGCTACCTTAGGCTACAATATATTATCCTAAGTTATAAGAAGAAAATATATTTTATGTTATTATAAATAAATTTCAGGACTGACCATTGAACTTGGCACCCATTTAGATCTCACTTCTTTTGTCGTTGAAGTCAACAACCAAGGCATATATCATAATATTGAACTTGGCTCTTATTTCACATTTATGTTTTTGATGGAATTATACTTTACTAATGCATTCTTTATAATAACACGAAACTAAGCTGTACGAATGTAATGTGTTTCTTAATTAAGGTAATTAAAAGTAAATAATCTCAGACAATAGATATAAAGGGGTAATTTGAAATTTACCATATTAGAGTAGATAATTGAATATTATTTGTCATCAGTACATCACTTAGTTTGAACTTTGCAATTAGCAAATAAGTTAAAGGGTTAAAGGGTTAGGTTGGGTTTGGGTTTTTCATTTTACTTTACATCGTAATTATATAAAGCTTATATACTAACCTATGTATTTCTTCGGGATGGCATCGTGCCATAGATTTTAATGACCACAAAACATCGGGGCGGAATCGTAGCATACCTTTTAACCGTAGGGCGGAATCGTGCCCTGCCCATTTATTTAAATGTAAGTTTTATGACATGACCTTGCCCGAAAACTTAACCACTTAAGAAAAAAGATTTTGTACCGCCAATACCTACAAATGTGTCTAATAAACCAAATGTTTACCGTAATTCAATTACTTGATCTCTAGTTATTTTTGTTGATGGTTATAAAAGGTTTTTAAAAGTAAAGAACTTCAATTTGCAATAACTTCTTCCTTATTTTAAATGGAATACCTACCCTAGATTTTTGGTAGATAATCTTGTACAAAAATTAAGGAGCAAGTACCTACCAGGTTGTAAGGGACGCCAAAAGGCCAAAGGCAAAAAATAACTTCCAGCGCAAATCAAAATTTTGGTTTTTGATTTAAAATTAAAACTAGAAACTAATTTAATCATATAGCGATAGAAACTTTCTTTCCGTCAAAAATGTAATAAATAAATAAATAAATATAATAAGTAAAGCTACTTTATTTAATTTAAATTCACAAAATAAAATTACAGATGAGTTACAAGAATTTATTTATTTATTTAAACCACAATAATTATTTCAGCATCTTCATATGACTTCTCCACCTGAAGAGGGCATTGTATGCTGAAATAAATATTGTGTTTTAAATAAATAAATTCTTGTAACTCATCTGTAATTTTATTTTGTGCACTGTGAAGTTACATTACTTAACGACTTCATCGATTCAATTTCTAATTTAAATTCAATAACAATAGTCTTAATGTTTGTAATTAAAATTGATTTTTGAAAATTTGAAAATTATGATTTATTCAACATAAAACCGACATACAATTTACCTGAACTGAAAACGTCGCTGTATCGAGCATTATTATGAAAAATAATAAATTCGTTGCTGAAAAAATGCGATTTGGGTATGTTCTGGAGAATTTTATTATTTTATTCAGCAACGAAATTATTATTATTACACATAAAAACGCAATTTATAAGTTATCAGAATAATAATGTTCGAAACACCGATGGAGTTAGTTGTCTATCCAACGTTTCGCCAACTTTAAACGTCTAGCTCTAAGTCATGGGTCGCCAAACTTTTTTGATCATCGACTTCTACATCATTTTTCGAAATCTCCATCGACCCCCATAAATTTTCTGTTAATTAAAATAAAATTTTATTAGGTAGGTACTGTGTTTTACATTTATGTTATGATTTTAAACATTTATTTAATTAATGGTACATTGTGTAACAATAGTTTTATGAAAAATATATTAATGATGAAATTTAAATACCTTGATAGTTATTAAATAATCAGTAATTATAAATAAGTAGAAATAATAAATAAAGTAACTACAGATTTACTGCTTCTTAATAAATGAGATGGGTGTGCTTGGTGTTTTTTTGCAAGGTCCGCTGTATTGGGTTCAAAATTGGTAAATTTTTATCTTAAATCCCCTCAAAACTCCACATTTAATTTATATCTATACTTAGTTAAGATTGAATTTACGTGACTGAAACCGGCTTCAACCATACAGGAACTTAAAAATGCTAATATAAATGGCTGAGCTGTTTCGTAAAGTTTTACATATTTTTGCATTATATTTATACATACTCAATTAGATATGTGTGATTTGCGTATTAAGAACTGTTCTTTCTTCGACCACCAATCGGCCCTTCCGATTCGGATCGACCCCCTGGGGGTCTATATACACCACTTTGGCGACCTCTGCTCTAAGTAATAGGCTAGTGACTTTGGGTTACCCTGTATTTGGGCGTGAAAACAATTTCTTCACATAGACTTTGGTCTTTAACAAAAGTATACACTAAAACAACCTAACCCAACCTAATTTTCCAAACGCAGCTTATATTATATTTTCTGTAACAATTACAAGAGATTTTAATATACTGTTGGTAACTTCAGCAGTTACTTAAAATAAATAATACCAATAATGTAAATCGCAAATAAATCTTTAAAATATTTTACAATATATATGTATAAAGTAAAATAGTTACATTCTTAATCGGTTTCAATTTGTAACAGTTACACCTAATTCTACTAATGCTCGAAGATTTTTTTTATTACTACTATTACATACATACGTATAAACGTCTATTATTAAAATATATATGTAGGTAATAGAAAACGATAAAAAAATACAACGACTATTTAACAGAGAACCAACTAACTTCATTTTGCAATGAAAAGGAAAAGCAAGGACAGGCTCGATTACCTATGACTTTCGAAAGGAGGAATTAACAATGATAGTTTGAAAAGTAAAAGAAGATCGATTGTCGGAAAAGATATCATAAAATTTTAATTGTTTAGTTAAGTAGCTATTCGTAATAGGTAACCGATAAGAATAACTGGTATCTACAAGTAAAACTAGTTCCGCAGGCAATTAACAAAATGCAAGGTTGTCACACATAGTTGTCTTTCAATAAAATAATAATTGGTTTCTTATTGGGTCAATAGATTTTTATGTTTTAACTTCAATTTAGTCGACACATATTCTTATATCGTTAATAATGATTATATAAATGCTTGATTTTTTTGCGGCAAAAATTATATGGGAATATAAATACACATTATATGTATATACTGAGAAACAATGTACTACCTAATTTAATATCATAATGGACTTTTAAATGGGGAATATTTGTGTAATTGTTTTAATTTTGTCGTAAGTATATCAATTCAGTAATGTATAAGGTTGAATGAATTGAATTTAATTTAATTTTAAAGGAATAACAGATACTTTTTAAATCATGAAATGTTAAGCTTTGTTTTTCGGGACTTCCCAAAGTGAAACTAAAAAACTAAAAACTAAAAACTAAAAACATTAAAACAATTTTTAGAAAACCTTATTGTATTAAAATGTTAACAGTTTTTATTTCTAATTATAATATAATCTAATTGTATTTTTTATTTTTTTACTAGTAAATGTAATGCCGCCAATGGAATTTGTGGTTAACAACTGCTCCTCGCATTTTTCTAAGCATTTTTCTTGAGAAAACTGACAGAAAGTCATTTCAACAAAAAAAAACATATTAAACACTTATGATCCACTTTACTACATTACTTACAATTAGATATTTTCTGTTATACATAAGTCATGAACAAAAACGGGAATGATATAAATCATTCTTTTTACCTGTGAAACGTGATTCCTGTTTCTTTTTCTCACACTACGACATTCACAGTCATAAGCACAACAAATAACAATTCTGTTTTTTCAAAAACATAAATAAACAACACCTTTCACACAATTTCCAATTTTCTTCGTTGCTCCCGACACAATATTTGGCACCAAAAAAATGGCGTCTGTCTCAATTTTGGGATTTTGGCATCAAAACACGACGCAGGCGTAACATACGACTATATGGATCCCCTTTGTTTCCTAGTGTGTGGCAGAAATCTAGAATATTATAAGGAAACTAGCAGCAATACCCGGCATTGCCCGGGTAGGAACATATTACACGTTTGATAGAACATTCTAGAATATTCGCGAATTTAGAACTATCTAGAACATCCCATAATGATTCAAAACATTTTCTAACCTTTTTTAACATTCTGAAATATTCTTGAATGATCTTCAAGATTCTGGAACATTCTTGAACATTGTCAAATCATTTTGAAATGTTGTAATAAAACATTCTTTTACTTCTTAGAACATATCTGAACTGCCTGTAACATTCTAAAAAAATCTGCTTCATTCTCTTCCCCACTCCGTGCTGTTTGCTGGGTGAGTAGTGACATCAGTAGACGCCCGGCGGGGTTGACTAGTCGATTGATAATAATTGAACAGTTATCGATCACTGAGAGTTGAAGATTATTACAGTACTAATATCGCTATTAAAAAACGGGGGTTGGTGGTAGAAGGATGAAAATTAAGTATTTTTTAATGCCAAATTATAAAAAAATTAAAAAAAATGTCCAAAAAATAAAAAGTCAGGGGTGGACAACCCTTATCACGTAGGGGTATGAAAAATAGACAGTAGCCGATTCTCAGACCTACTGAATATGCATATAAAATTTCATAAAAATCGGTAAGCCGTTTCGGAGGAGTATGGTAAATAACATTGTGACATGAGAATTTTATATAATTATGGTAGATATAAACGTACTGATGAAAGAGTTAAGTATAGTGACGAAACAGAAAATTTAAGATCAAAACTATATAGAACCAAGAACAACTTTCAGTAGCAAGTAGAAGCAGCAAACCCCCACTTATGTGAGATCACATCAATTTCGTTTATGGATCATATAAAATGAAACCTTACATTGGTATTTTTTGTAAATAGAAACTTTCTTTTAAATGGGCACCTGGAAGGTTAGGTTAGGTTATAGGCATATAGGCATGCAAAGATTCAAATGGCTCGTTTTGATTGGTCGTCAGTCGGAGAGTTGATAATAATTTGAATCTTAACTACCCTACAATTCCCCATAAAGTATCCACTTTACCCCTAAGTACGGGACAAATGCCACTTTGTATATGATACACTTCTTATCGTAATTTAGAAAAATATATCCATAGTCTTTCGCATTGCGTTAAACCATAATATTGAGTTAAAAATTGTTGTTCAATCATAATATTTTATCTTGTAGGTATTCTTGAGTCTTAAGTACCCCACAATACCCCCCATTTTCCTTACTATGAGAACAAAATTCAAGAAGAGAGAAAACAAAAAGGTAAACATCTCAGAAGAAAGCCCAGATGAAGAAGAAGGGGAATAAAAAAAGAAAAATACGGATTTCAAACGTCTATTAAGTTTGAAATACAAAGTAAAAAACAAATAAATCAACAATTATATACTTACAAATTTGTTTAAAAATTAACTGCTCATCTAACAGTACATAATAATTTAATACCCTAATGAGTAACTGAATGCTTTGGGCATTTTTTCAAAAATCACTTTTCCGTTAGTTTAAAATTAAACGAGAAGGACATGAGAAAATAATGTTTAAACGATCAAAATAGAGTTTTTATGCCATACACTAATAAAGTGCTCATTTAGTATTAATTTACGGCCCTAATTTAAAATTATATGTTCCAAGCATTTTTTTTTTATAAAAATTACTGTTCTACCATGAAGTGAACGACACTTCATTTTAATTCATTTGTAATAATAGAAAAATAATTAAATCTGATTATGGTATTTAATTAGCACGTAGGTAATGGCTGTATGAACAAAAGGTCTATATTCATTTATTTAAACCACATTTGGGCCATCCTTTATACCTTAATTTGAAGATAACAGAATAGTCATTTTTGAAAGAATGATCAAAGTATTTAATCTAGTGATGAGCAAAGCAAGACCAAGACCAACAAGACCAAGACTCGCATAGTCTTGGGCTTGGCCTCGATCTTGTTTCATCAGTCTTGGTCTTGGTCTTACTCAAATTCGTCTGGTCTCGGTCTTGGTCTTGGTCTTGCTGAATTTAGTCTGGTCTTAGTTTTAGTCTTGGTCTTGCAATAAGGTCTTTCTTAGAATATACATACATGTTAAGTTTAATTCTTAATAAAGTAGATAAATAAATAAAGGTATTTATTTATCGTTGCCCACGAATTCTAAGAGATTATGGGCCCAGGGATTCCACGTTAATAAATACCGTGCAGCTTTTAGACTAGATAACGGGAGTGAATACACTACTAATAAATTTACTACGTTCTGTAAACAGCGGGGAATAGTTTTGGAATACACAATGCCTTACACCCCACAAAAAAATTGTAAAGCGGAGAGAATAAACCGAAATTTGTTAAATAAGATAAGGACAAAGCTTTTAGAATCAGGAATACCAAAAATGTTATGGGGTGAAGCTCTAAAGTGTTCTGTGTATGAATTAAGTAGACTACCGACAAAAGTCTTGCCTAAGGGCGTGATCCCATCACAAATTTGGCATGGTAGAAATGTTTTGAATAAAATTAAAGTATTTGGATGTAGATGTTGGTACACTATATTACCTAGAGGCTCTAAGTTGGAACAGAGAGCAAGGAAAGCAGTAATGGTTGGTTACTGTGGAGCTGGTTACAGGTTATGGACACCTGAAGAAAATAAATTAGTAAGGTCCAGAGATGTAAGATTTGATGAAAGTGTCATGGAGTATAAGTCTAAATTTTGTGAGCAAAAATCAGAAGAATCATTATCAAATCAGTCGAAGGTATTTCAGTACAGTCGTTAATATGATAACGAGACGGAAAATAGTGAAGATCTACAAGTTGATAGAGAAACTGAAGACGAAGAAAAGGAGTCAACTACCGAAACTACAAATGATGAATATGATGAAGCCTTACCAGAAGTAACAACTAGATCAGGAAGAAAAACTGTAAGACCGAAGGCACTTTCAAAGAAGCGAATGAGTCTCTTGAGTGGCAAGAAGCAAGCAATAAAGAGCTAACTTCTCATGAACAATTGAAAACATGGGAACCAGCAAAAATACTAGACGGTCATATTGCAGTAGATACCAAATGGGTATTTAAAACCAAAGAAGACGGAACAAAGAAAGCTAGATTAGTAGCTAAAGGTTTCCAGATACCTTATTATAATGAAGGAGAGGAATTCATTTATGCGTCTGTGTGCAGATTATTAACAATTAGAATTCTAATTTCGGTATCTGTACAAAAGAAATGTAAAATAAGCCAAATAGACGTCCCAACTGCATTTTTAAATGGAATGTTGGATGACAAAGTTTATATAAAAATACACGAAGAAGTGAAAGCAGATTCAAAATATTTAAAACTGAATAGAGCTATATACGGACTCAAAAACGCGCCGAAATGTTGGAATATGAAATTTAACGACGTTATGAAACAGTTGAACTTTAGAAGATCGGATTTTGACTATTGTTTGTACATAAAAGAAGACGTTTATTTAGTGTTATTTGTCGATGATGCGTTGATAACAGGACCACGCGATCAGGTCTATGAACTTGTGAAAAACCTACATAAAGAATTTAAAATCAAAAACACGAAGGAAGTTGAAACATTCTTGGGAATACAATTTAAGAAAACAGATAATGGTTTAAAACTGACTCAAACAAGAAAGATCTTAAAATTATTAGAAGAATTTAATATGAAAGAAACAAGAACAGTAGCTACCCCAATGGAGCAAAACTTCCAAATTAAAGATGACGAAATAGTATTAGAAAATATACCATATCGACGACTGGTATGCAGCCTAATGTATTTATCATTAATAACAAGACCAGACATATCGTTTAGTGTTAGATATTTGAGTAGATTCTTGGACAGACCTACGAAAAGTTTATGGGAACCTAGAAAAAGAATACTACGTTATTTAAATCAAACAAAAGACTTTGGATTAATATTTACAAATGGTACTAGTGCTACGAATGAACTTATTGGCTTCAGCGATGAAGATTAGGGAGGTGACAGAATAACTAGAAAAAGCGTGTGGGTTCATATGCTGTTATGGAAATAGTCCAATTGCTTGGCATTCTCGGAAGCAAAACTGTGTAGCACAGTCATCGATGGAGGCTGAGTATATAAATGCCGGTGCAGCAGCCCAAGAACTTATAAACATCAAAGGACTCCTCGGTGAATTTAAAGTCAATGATAGTGTAACTCTAAAAGTGGATAATGTGAGTGCAATTTCTTTAATTAATAACTTCAAAAACTCTAAACGTAGCAAGCACATTGAAATAAAATTTCATTTCATCAAGGATTTGGTTTTGAGAAAAGAAATTATTATCCAATATGTTAGCTCGAATGAGAATAAGGCAGACATTTTTACGAAAGCTTTAGGGAAAGAAAATTTTGTAAGATTGAGAGACATGATTGTCAATGTGTAAACTTGTTTTTACTGTTCTTAGTCAATTTGAATGTATTTGTTTAGAGTATAATGATGTTAGTTAATACATTTAAATTGAAGGGGTGTCTTAAAAGTATTTTCAGTAGTTAATAAGTTTTGTTTATTATCTATGGTTCAAGTTTTCAGCGTAGATCTATGAAATGACTAATAGGTTAAGTCTGCGGCATGGTCCGAGGTTATGACACATGTACGATCGTTTTTCGTTCTATGTTAAGTTTAATTCTTAATAAAGTAGATAAATAAATAAAGGTATTGTTGCCCACGAATTCTAAGTCTTAACGAACATTTTTCAAAAAAATTTGTGAACATGTTTTCATTTGGTAAACATTTTTAAACCTAAATTCACTATCGACAAATTTAAAAAAGAGTTCATCAAAATGTTATTGCTTATTATTCAATCATAAAAAGATTATTATTAATTTATGGAGTACTTTAGTGATGAGCAAAGCAAGACCAAGACCAAGACTCGGATAGTCTTGGGCTTGGTCTCGGTCTTGTTTACTCAGTCTTGGTCTTGGTCTTGCTTAAATTCGTCTGGTCTCGGTCTTGGTCTTGGTCTTATTTTTTCGCAAGACCAAGACCAATTTTGCTCGTCACTAATTGAATATCTTATTAGAGCACTTAAGTACAGTGTAACCAAAAAGCCTATTTTATTTTTTTAAACACATATCCTATTTAGTTAATTTTAAACTAGCAGAACGATAAAAAATTACACCAAAAAGTTACACTTATGGATACAACTGTAAATAAATATCTTTGAAGAAATTAAGAAGATAATCATAACAGGAATAGAGTGGGAAAAACAATGTAGGGGAAATTAAAGAAAAAATAAAATAAAAAAGTAGACGTCAGGTTAAAGTATTTTTTGTATATCTTTTCTTAAAAAGTCTAACAGTTTTCCTACAGGTACGCTTCAATTTGTCTTATGAAATTATCGTATATCTAACCTTGGAAATATAAGGTAGGTAGGTATATAATTTGCCCAATAAAAATGGTCACCTTTCCTTACATGTAACACACTGATTAGTGATTACAGAAATTGTCATGGAATTATAACGATGTCGTTTCTTTGTTGTACCCTTCACGTGGAATATATAACTATTATTTGATCTAATTATGAAAAACTAGTTAAGTATATGTAACTATATTATGGCGCGTAACCAATATGATTTTTAAGGAAACCAGTACCTATACGTTATCCAGGTGTAGGAAATTAGCTCCCGTAATACAAAAATTAATAATTTATAATACTTTCTAAATTATTTGCATTCGTAAAACTTTATAGATAGTATTTTCTATCAATGCATAACGTAATGAATGAAAAATTGTTTACATACAATATTGATGAATTAATATCATAAATTATAGTTTCAGGGATTTAGACAATTTTCTTTTACTGCACTAATGTAGATTTTAGGATCGTGTATTTTATAAAACCGATAACAACGTAATATCACAAACTTAATATTATACAGGGTATACTATTTTAACTCAAATAATGTTGTTGGGCTCAGAGGGGAACACCGAACAGTGACCTACAATTTTAACTTAAACTTGACCTTCAAAGTCATTTGAAGGTCACATCGATTCGAAAACAGGGCACAATTTTACATATACATAGACGGGTACTTTCAGCGTTTCTTTTTAATGATTTGTGGGGTTATTTTAAGGACAAAATGTCTCAAACTACGAAACTGAATATCTCATCATCAAAGTTTTAACCTTCACCTTAAAGGTAATTTAAGGGCCAAATAAATTTTGGATGGATATTGAAGCAAATATTTGTTTCACTAGTTGCAGATCTCCAGATTTGAAAATATAGAAATACCAGCAGCAATACCCGGCGTGCCCGGCTAAGAATATATTACACGTTTGATGGAACATTCTAGATTCCAGAATATTCGCGAATTTAGAACTATCCAGAACATCTCATAATGATTCAAAACATTTTCTAATTTTTTTAACATTCTGAAACATTCTTGAATGATCTTCTAGATTCTGGAACATTCTTGAACATTACTTCATTCTTACATTCTTTTACTTCTTAGAACATATTTGAACTCCCTGTAACATTCTAAAAAAATCTGCTTCATTCTCATCCCCACTCTGTGCTGTTTTCTGGGTGAGTAGTGACATCAGTAGACGCCTTGCGGGGATGACTAATCGATTGATAATAAATGATCAGTTATCGACCACTGAGAGTTGAAGATTATTACAGTACTGTAACGAATTTTCTAGTCAAAGATTATTTATTTAAACAATTATTTATTTAACACTATTTGTATAACACTTAACACTAACTTAGAACTACTATTAATATTACAACAATTCACTTATTTATATAACAATTTATTTATGTACTTCTTAACTTCACTTTATATATATCGTTTTGGTTCGCGCACTGATGCTTTCTCACAACAACTGTTCTCTGGTCCAAAGATGATCACTTTATATACACATTTCGAACTTTCTAGATGATTCGAAAAGGAAATCCTGATGGTTCTCGAATGATGAGTAATAATTAGAAAGTCGTCAATAATTCACAGAATTGATCTTGTTACTTGTCGCAGGAGAAAGATTTATAGCTTGTAAGTCGCTTATGATAAAGGAGCCGCACGCGGTGACTACGCTGTAACCATGTTAGCGATAAAAAGTACATGAACAAATTGTTATCGCATACACGTACGGTGTCACTGGTCGCTACACTACCCCCTCCTTAAGGGTGATCCGTCCCGGATCACATTCTGCCGTTCTCTCAGAGGATCATGCCGGTACTTGCAGGTGGATCCGCTTCGGAATCCGGTTGTCAGGTGGAAGTAGCAGTCAACTGTCTTCAATGGTGTCCTCAATGGTGACGAATGGGCTGCCGACGTTATACTGAGGTTCCTTACTAGCGGCGCACGTCGTACACTTTCTGCACCAATCTTCCACGTCCTTCTTGCAGTTGACCGAGTAAAATCGTTCTCGTACTTTGCCAAGGGTCTTCTTTACACCAAAATGTCCTCCCGAAGGGTTGTCATGGAGGCACTGCAGAACTTCTTTTATCAAGCTTCTCGGTATCACCAGCTGACGTCTGCTTTCTGTGCCATCTTGATTCTTAACGACGCGCTTCAGGAGACCATCTTCTTCTTCAATGGAATCCCATTGAGCCCACAACGATTTTACTTCTGTTGACTTGGCAGCCACTTCCTGCCAGGTTGGTCTTCTGCCTTCTTTCTTCCAATCCAGGAACATTTTTAGGAGCGCGTCAGATTGTTGTTCTGCCTTAATATTGTCGGGCTGCCACTGCTCGTCCAGGATAGTTATCCTCTTAACCTCTTCATGTTCCCCGACGCGTTGATAAGGCGTCGGCTTTTTTATAGCCACTTCCCGCTCGGTGTTCTATGTCAAAGTCGTACTCTTGCAGCTTCTCTATCCATCTGGCTACTTGGCCCTCGGGGTTCTTAAAATTCAGCAGCCATTTCAACGCGGCATGGTCGGTTCGTAGCAAAAACTTTCTTCCGTAGAGGTATTTGTAGAAATGCTCCACACTTTTTACTACGGCTAACAATTCGCGCCTGGTTACGCAGTAATTCCGTTCTGGTTTGGATAGAGTTCTGCTGAAGTAGCCGATTACTTTTTCTTCACCATTCTGTATTTGTGACAGAACCGCGCCAATTCCAACATTGCTAGCGTCGGTGTCCAGGATAAACTTTCCAGTTGGTAAGGGATAGCTCAACACAGGTGTAGACGAGAGGGTTTTCTTTAGTTGTTCAAAGACAGCTTGGCAGTCTTGCTCCCAACAAAATGGTCTACTCTCTTCTGTAAGTCGTGTCAAAGGCTTACCAATTTTTGCAAATCCAGGAACAAAACGTCTATAGTAGGTGCAGAGTCCAACAAAACTTCTGACTTGATGGACGTCAGCAGGTACAGGCCACTCTTGCACAGCCTCGATTTTCTGTGGGTCGACTGAAACGCCGTCTCCGGATACTACATGCCCCAGGTAGTTGACGGTCTCTTGGAATAGCTGACATTTCTTGGGGCTCAGTTTTAGGTGGACATCACGAAGTCTTCCAAATAATTCAGATGGTCGTTAAAGTCCTTCCCGACTACTATGATGTCGTCGAGGTATACCAGGCAAGTCTTCCCAATTATGTCAACCAAGACTGTTTCCATAAGTCGCTCAAAGGTGGCTGGTGCGTTACACAACCCGAACGGCATCACCTTGAACTGCCACAGCTCCGTTCCAATGGAAAACCCTGTCTTCTCTTTGGCATCCTGGTCCAGAGCCACTTGCCAGTATTCGCTCTTGAGGTCTAAGGTGGAAAATATCGTCGACCCTGAGGGTGTATCCAGGGTGTCACCGATTCGTGGTAAGGGGTAGCTGTCTTTTTTCGTCACATTATTTAATTGGCGGTAGTTCACACAGAAGCGTGTCGAGCCATCCTTTTTCTTGACCAGGACGACCGGCGATGTCCAAGGGGTAGTAGATGGTTCTATTACCTCATCCCTTTGCATTTCACTTATGATGTTCTCAGCCTCTTCTCTCTTGGCCAGTGGTAGTCTCCTGGGTCGCTGACGAATGGGTTGTGCCTCGCCAGTATTTATTTTGTGCAAGACGACGTTGGTTCGCCCCTTCTTGCCACCTTCTACTTCAAAGACGTCTTGGTATTCTTTTAGTAATCCTTTTATTTGACGTCGTTGGTTAGGATTACAGTTGTCACCTGCTTCCTGGCACAATTTCGACAAGGCTTCTGGTAGGCGTTGCGAGTCTTCCGTTCTTGTTTGTAGCTTTCTGACTTGAGATGTTACAGTGTCCTGAGTAGTTAGCTTGAACTCTTCTCCGTTTAAGGTCACGACTTTTCTTTGGAAACTCAGGCAAAAGTCGTATTTCCGAAGCACGTCCAAGCCCAAAATGACGTTGTCTTCAATTTCGGCTACAAGCGCGCAGTTTCGGAAGGAGGTCTTTCCTATGCGGATCTTGACGTAGCTTTCACCATGGACATTTACCATTTCCCCGGTGACCGTACGTAGCTTCCATTGAGTCGGTTGAGCTTACTTGTAGTCATCACGTTGGCTCGTATAATTGTCCTGCTTGCTCCTGTATCCAATAGGAACGAACACCGCTTTCCCTTATATGTCCCGTAAGAAAAAGGCTATCAGCTCTATCTTTCATGGTTTTTGTCAGTGCAACTAAACCGGGGGCTTCTTGCTCCGGGATCGACGTTTGCCCCGTCGCGCCGACCCTGACTAGTTTTCTTCTTGAGAAACAGAGCTTTCACTCTTGCAGCTGCTTCTCACGTGGCCTAACTTCCCACAGTTCCAGCACCTGACTTGTCTGGGCTTCCTTTCGATTTTGGTCATTATTCGGCGGACCATCTCTTCCAGTTTATCTTTGTCACCGGCTGACTTCTCTTTTAATTCCCGCACTCGACATTGTCGTTGTGACGCCTGTTTGGCGACGTCGTATTCCAGTGCACGGGCCAATGTGTCTACAAAAGTCCTCGGCCGGTCCAGTCGGAGTCGCTGTTGTATTTCGTCGTCCTTAAGTCCGTCAATAAACGCGTCGACGGCCAATCATTCCAGTGTATCATCAGCCGTACCTGGATAGGCGTGCCGGACTAACCGTGCGATATCCGCCTCGTATTCCTGAAGACTTTCTCCTGTCTTCTGTCGTCAGTTCTTTAACTGCACATGGTACACAGCCGTCAGATGTGCTTGGCCGTATCGCATCTCTAATCATTTTACTAGTCGATGGTAGTCCAGTAATTCTTCCGGTGGCAATGTGTTCAAAATTTTGCCAGCACCATCATGCAGAGCAAGAGCAAGTGAGGAAGCTTTTTCTTCTAACGTCCGTTTGTAAGCTTTTGCAGCTACTTCGAATTGCGTCACAAACGTGGTCCATGATGTTTTTCCGTCAAACGTAGCAAGCTTCATATGCACTTTAGATGAGATGATCTGTTCTTCTTTCACGTCGGGGATTTCTTTGCCGTCAACCGCGCTATGCCTCTTTTCCGTGAGTTGGTGGCTGGTCTCTCGTTTCTCCGAATTTAGGACCATTTATTCCAGCTGGGCTAATCTTTCTTTTATTTTTTCTTGTTCAGCCTCGAATTTTCCCAGTTTTTCTTCCAAACATCCTTCGAATTTTTCTAATTTTCCCTCCAGGACTTTTGAATTTTCGTTCAATTTATCCTCAAGATTCTTTGAATTTTTATTTAATTTTTCTTCCAGATTTTCATTTAATTTTTCTTCCAGGTTCTTTGAATTTTCATTTAATTTTTCTTCCAGATTCTTTGAATTTTCATTAAATTTCTTTTCCAGTTCATCCTCGAATTCATACGTACTGGGATCGAAGCCTTCTTGTATTAAAGCCTCCTCGAGCCGCTTCTGTAGGATGTTCTTCGTACCAGACGTATCTTCGTCTAGCTCTTCGAGTTCGCTTTTCAATTCGGCGACTTTTAACTCGAACAATTTTTTCGGCATTTTTATTTATTTTGTATTTTTATTACACTAGAAAATTCTCTGCGGGATCGATTCGCAGACCCCACACCTGACACCAATTGTAACGAATTTTCTAGTCAAAGATTATTTATTTAAACAATTGTTTATTTAACACTTTTTATATAACACTTAAACACTAACTTAGAACTACTATTTATATTAGAACAATTCACTTATTTATATAACAATTTATCCCTACTAGTATAGCGACCAGTGACACCGTACGTGTGTGAGATAACAATTTGTTCATGTACTTCTTAACTTCACTTTATATCACTTTTGTCTATTATTTATCGTTTTGGTTCGCGCACTGATGCTTTCTCAAACCCTAGACAAATAGATAGCCAGCTCGAACTTGGTTGCAAATGTGCTGCCATCTGGTCAGTGTGTCCAAAAGGTCATTCGGCAATTAGCCACTTAAAACTAATAATATACAGGAATTTCTGCTGCTTTAGGCGCCATCTATAAATTAAAAGAACCTCGACGTATGGCGGCAATTTTGAAATTTATACGAGCGTATAGGGTTTTACTTATTTTTCTTTTAAATTAAATAAAAAAATGGTGAAATCCAAAATTGTTTATTTGTATATAAAATCATACAGCATTTGAGCATCTTAGCGATAATAATAACTTCAATATTTACTTAAACACAAATAGTAAACAATACAATAAAGATAGTTAAAATTAAAATTTAAACACATAACTTTCACAAACATTACTAAAAGGAAAATACCAGTAAATTAAAAATAAAAAGTCCACATGAAGTTTTGGCACAACTTCAAAACAACAACCTGGAGAATAATATCACCTGAATATCACTTTATTAACGGCCTGTCGAATGCAGTATGTTGGTTTACTTCTCTTAAAAAACAACTAAATCTTTTTTAAAAACTTACACAATAAACACACATAACACAGAACTTGTTTTACATTTTTTTAAAACGTTTATGAATGCTGAATATTAAGTGCCTTACTTAATATTGGGTATGTGAGTGGTGTACGTTTTACCCTTATCAGTAGGTGATATTAGACTTTGGAAACATGTTGGAAACGTAAGAATTTAGAGGGGAATTACGAATCAAAGCAAACAGACGAAAATAAATCGCATACATAGACAATTTTACTTAAGCGTAATCTACTCATAATAATTCGAAATAGCAATTTTCGGTCTATCGGTCGCTAATACTTAACCGGTTAACTTCCGAAGCTTTTTAAAATGACTCGTACTGGACATACTTACCAGGTGGCAGGCTAGTTCAACATCCCACACACTGTTCTCAAACAACTGTTCTCTGGTCTAAAGATGATCACTTTATATACACATTTCGAACTTTCTAGATGATTCGAAAAGGAAATCCTGATGGTTCTCGAATGATAAGTAATAATTAGAAAGTCGTCAATAATTCACAGAATTGATCTTGTTACTTGTCGCAGGAGAAAGATTTATAGCTTGTAAGTCGCTTATGATAAAGGAGCCGCACGCGGTGACTACGCTGTAACCATGTTAGCGATAAGAAGTACATGAACAAATTGTTATCGCACACACGTACGGTGTCACTGGTCGCTACAGTACTAATATCGCTATTAAAAAATGGGGGTTGATGGTAGAAGGATGCAAATTAAGGGTTATTTGTATTTTTTAATGCCAAATCATAAAAAAATAAAAATAAGTTTTTTTTCCAAAAGATTAAAAAACGTTAGGGGTGAACAACCCTTATCACTTAGGGGTATGAAAAATAGATAGTAGTCGATTCTCAGACCTACTGAATATGCTTATATACAATTTCATAAAAATTTCGGAGGAGTTTAATTACAAACACCGTGACACGAGAATTTTATACATTAGAAGATTCTTTTGGCAACAGTTACTAACTTCAAACGAAGACTACAGCTTTGTATTAAAAATAGTGCTGGGGCAATTGAAAATTTAATAAGATTAACCTTATTAAAACTTAAAAGCCAAAAAATCTTGTTTTAAATGAACAGATAACAAATCTTTGCTCGGCACCGTTGCGTTATTGCCTTTCATGATCTGAGCCAAATAGGAGCCCCAACATCCATCCAAAACTGATTTGATCTTTAAAGTAAAGGTTAAGATCTCTCTTCGAATCTAACAACCTGTGTAGAAGTTACTTTTGGATTGATGGCTTTAATGATAAGTTCAGTTTCGTAGTTTGAAATATTCGCCTCTAAAATAACCTCCATAGGTAATTCAAAAGAACAGCCGGAAGTGCCCGTCTAAAAGTAAAATTGAGCACTCCTTCCGAAACTGAAGTTAAAAACGATGGTTTCCATTTAAAAAAGTTTGAGGTCATATTGTAGGTCACTAACTAATGTCTCCCTCTAAACCCTACAGATTTTGTAAAGATTATTTCTGAGATTGATAACTTCCCTTCAAATGGTATTTTATATTGTGTGGACCCCTGGGGTCTAGCACTAACTCATGTCTCAAAACATGTATCTACTTACTCCTCCTCTGTGCATTTGTTATTTTCCACAATTCTTAGGCCTGAGAATCTTTTACAATATCATCTTTATTTTAAGTATTTTATTAAAAACCCAAATTGTCTTTGGTTATGTGAAGATCAATCCACACGATCTTAAATTTAACGTTGTTGGATTTTATAGGGTTAAGTTGAAATTGGGGGTTACCAGGTTAGGTTACCGTATATTTAAAGTGGACGGAGTCTGTAAGAAGTTAATTTATCTACGGGATGGGCAAATAGTGCGTTGGTGGAAGATTATGTATTTATTATTGGTTTTATGAAAATATAATTCAAGTAAAAGTTTTACAAAATGAAGTCAAAATATGCTAAAATTATTTTTGATTATACAGAGTGTTTCTTATTGTCAGTGAACTACCTAACTTCAATTTTAAATTGAACACCCTGTATATTATTGAGTTTTTTTAATTTTTCGTTAAAATAAAAGACATTTGATCAATGTTACACCATGTGTACAGTGTCTCAGAGAAAAAAATCAGTTTTTCGTAAAACCAATAATAAAGATAGAATTATCCATCAATACACTATTTGTGCACTCTGTATATTAAATTCTAAAGATATGTTCTTATCAAATATCGAATTTTAGTTTATTCACAATCCATTTAAAGTGGCTGATTTTGGAAAGTAGTGCATTCTAAAAGTGTAAACTTTATTAAATTTAGCGGAGTTTTCATAAAACAGCTGTTTTAGAATTGCATTATTGACCATGACCTATTTTGAAGAATTAATATTTATTACTAACTTAACTAATGTCCAAGGTAATTAATTTCCGGTGTGCCAATAAGTTGATAATTAGTTCAGAGGCAATTGCGCAAAATAATTTGCAGCAACCTATTAGAGCGTCCTCTAAAAAACGAAAATGGCAAAATTGTTAAAAAGTAACAACGAATGTGAGATATTTTGTAATTAAACTAATTAATAATGAAAACAAAAAAGCAAAATATTTTTTTTTTTTTATACAGGATGACCCAGTCAATTGCCTATTAATTAGACATTTAAGTAAAAGTAATCGTAGGAAAAATCCTATGTCTATGTTTACACAGAGTGTTCAGGAAAGGTACAACTGTACAGCCCTGTATTTTTTGTTTACCTAATCAGATGCAGTTAAATTTTGAAACGATCCATGTAGATGTTTATATATCAAGTTTATACATTTAGTATTTTCATATTTATTGAGCATTTTTATAAAAATAAAAACTTTGTTGCTTAAAAATGTGATGTGAATATTTTTTGGAGAACTATATTCACTACAAAATTAAAAATGTTTCACAACAGGATAAAATTTTCCTATCATTACTTTTCCATAAACGTGTAATAGGCCATAATTAATATTTAAATAAAAAAATATACGTGAAAACGTGACGATCTTCGTTTTCGCTTCATAAACACACAGTTAGTTTCACAAAAGCTTCTTAAATCACAAAAAAATTTGTAAATGCATTATTTCCAGTAGCTATTTATTTCAATACAATTATTTTTGAGGTAACACTTCAAATAAAAAAATTGCATGAAAACGTGACGATCTCCGTTTTCACTTATTAAAGCTTAATGCTTGTTCCACAAAAGCAAATTAAAATCACAAAAAAAAAATGAAAACAAAAGCATAACAAACAAACACAATGCTTAATCATAAAAAATTTATTTCAAATTTGCAACATAAAATTATTTTACCACATAGTGTCTTGTTTAGATAGAAAATTTAAAACCATGGCAACTACAAATTGGCTTACACAGGATGTTCATTTCAAGTGTGCCCAGTATTACTATCTCAGAAACAATAACAGCTACAAGCTACAACATCGCTTGAATTAGGCAGTTTTTAGAACAATTCTGAATACGCTCACAATGTTACCAAATTTTACTTAGTCATCATCTGATATATGGGTTTTTTTTTTATAAAAATTGCCCAAAACATTTAATCAAAAATAACTTCAAAATAAAAAAGAGAGAGTAGCACAAGTACCAAAGCTGGGCAAAGCCCTAACTAAAATGGCTTCAAGCTCTAAGCCCAAAGTCCTTACCTAAAGTGATTTGATCCTTGTTCCAAATACATACGTATTAAAAGAGCTTCAAATTATCAATTGCAAGTAAGGGTTTTATTAACTAATTCACAGCCCTATGAACTTCGTGTAAACCATACGAACTTGAGTTACATCAGAAGAGCTTCAAATATGTCAAAACGCTTGAAGTATTTGTGAAAATGACTTCGACCACACTTTGTAAGTTAAACCAAAAGGGCTTTAATTACGTTAAAAATCTAAAACCGTTTTGATGGTTTTGCTTTGTTTTCAAGCACTTTGAAGTCTTCAAGCAACCTAAAAAGGGCTTCAAATCCACTGAAAGAGCTTCGAGTACGTTGAAAGAGCTTTAGAAGTATTTGAAGTACTTTTTTAAATTGCAAATTACAAAGCACTATTTATAAAATACTCAATTAGCAAGCCCAAACTACTTGATCATGAAAGGGCTTGAAATACATTACTTTTAAGCTTTCAAAAGATTTAAGGCAAGTTTTCAAGTCAAAAACACTAAAGGTCTGTCCGGTGTCACTTAATGCTCATATTTTTTCAAAATAATATTTCCTCTTAATTTTTTTTTCATTTCATTAATTACATTTGTTTTAATTTAAATATGCAACGTGTCGATTTTACGAAACAAGGAACCGCCACACGGAAATGCGACATGATTCCACGGCAAAAGTGGGCCGTGACCAACATGCAAGTTTCGTTTGGGGGTAAAAGAGCACTATATGGGTCAGTATAAAAAAATTAGTATTATTAATTAGAGTAATAAGATGATAATAAGAAGAAAGAACGAAGATCAAGCAAGCGAGTCAGAAAGGTTAGGGGAGTGTAGCGTGTTATCGCTATCACCCACCCAAATGCCCGATTAAGAGTCCCTGCCATTATCAACGCCCCTATTTGGTAGTTAATAAGGCAAGTAGTTTTAAGATATATTCATAATCAGTTTATAAGATGAAAGTAATGTTATACTATCCCTTTTATTAAATAAACAGCGAAAAAGTATTTTAAAATCATAGTCGGAGGTACCTTTAATACAAAAATATAAACAATGCATTAGTTTAGTCAGCTTCTTATAACACATACCTATAATACCTTAGATTTACATATTAGGATTCAAAATGGAATTTAGAATTGTTGACCTACAATTAATTAATTGATTACATCTGTACCATAGAGCTGAACTGTATTAATCGCCAAAAATGAAAATTCGCAGCAGAACGATTTGAAAATTGAATTTAACACTGTAAAATTATACTTTCGAAAGTATTGTGGGTAGAAGTTATTACTCTTCAGCACATGAAAGAATAAAAAAGTACAAAATATTGTGTATGAATGTCTAACAATCTTATTTTTGCAAAATATAGTTAATTCAATACAGTTAAATTTTTAAAGTTTTTATAAAATCATAAAGTAGCGAGACTGATATTAGGTATTAAATGGAAATGACAATGTTTTAATTTTAAATGTATTTCTATGGATGCCCTACGACGGTCAAAAACGTGCCCTAGGATTCCTGGGGCGAGGTGCGTAGGGATCACACAATGAAACTCACTTTGGAAATTGAATACACATTTATTAAACTAAAACAACTTAATAAGCGAAATTATTGTCTCTTAAAATGGCGCGGCGTGTGTAGCGTGCGCCTCGTTGTCGCTTCTTGTTCTTTTTTGGTCCCGATCGATGGTCCTCATGGCCCTCGGCTGTTGTGGCGGCCAGAAGAACTGAACGCCGGTCGAGCGGGCCGGAGATGGCAGCACCGCACGGTCTCGCGGTGGCGAAAACCTGGCGCGGGATTAAATATTGTTTGCGACGGTGCGTCGCGCGACCGTGGGGGTCAGCTGAGGCGCTACAGCTACTCTCCCCCCAGTGATGTCCTCGGGAGATGGACAGAGCGAAAAGGTAACCCTCTTGGCTTCTTTGGGTGGCGGCGGTTCCGAGCCGGAACGGGTTCCGTTGATGCCAGGGTTGCCACTGGTGTTGTCTGAGACGGAAGTGGAGCCGACAGCGTAGTTGCCGGCGTCGTCGGAGCGGGCGGTGAGGAATCTGAGGCGTCATCAGTCTCCAGGTGTGCAGGCTTCAGGACGTCCGATGAGATGGTATGTGGCTGGCCGTTGATATCGATGACGTACGTCCGATCATCCGCACGGCGGATGATGCGGTGCGGCCAGTGTATGGAGGCTGAAGGGGTTTTCGGATGGAATCTACCCTTTTAAAGACGTGTGAGCATGTCCGCAGGTCTCTGAAGAAGAAGGGCGTCTTCTTAGGGACATGCCTGGACGCAGGAACAGCCTTGAGGCTTTGCGCGATGTGGCAAAGCTGTCCGCGAAGGAGGAAGGGCAGACTTCTGGATGGCTCGTGGTGGAGAAGAAGTCCCCGGGCACTCTGAGGGGGGTGCCGTAGAGTAACTGAGCAGGGGACGCCCGTAGGTCCTCCTTGTAGACTGTGCGCATGCCGAGTAAGACGAGAGGAAGTCGATCCGGCCATGGCGTCTCTGGGTCGCACATGAGAGCAGCTTTCATGGTACGATGTATGCGTTCCACCATACCATTGGATTGGGGGTGGTAGGGCGTCGTACGGATCCTGGAGGCTCCGAGAAGCTTGGTGAGCTCAGAGAACAGTGCTGACTCAAACTGTGCTCCTTGATCAGAGGTGATTGTCAAGAGGGTGCCGTAGTGACTGATCCATCGGTCAACGAGAGCTTTGACCACATTTATGGCCTGCTGGTCAGGTAAAGGGATGGCCTCTGGCCACCTGGAGAATCTGTCGATCACAGTAAGGCAGTACTGGAATCCTCTACACAAGGGGAGCTTGACGACGTCAACGTGAATGTGATCAAAACGTCCATCAGGTTCTTCAAAGTTGCCGGGGGCTGAATGGTTGTGCCGATGAATCTTGGAGCGTTGGCAAGACCCACAAGAGCGAGCCCAGCGATTGACTTGCTTTCGGATGCCCGGCCAGAAAAATTTTGGGAAAGGTAATGAAGCGCACAGTTGCTTTGACGCCTGGGTGGGCTAGGTTGTGCAGACTTTCGAAGGTAGTACGTCGTAAGGACGAAGGGAGATACGGGCGAACTGTGTCTGTTGAGGTGTCCGCTTGGACAGTGATGCCGTCGAACATGAGAGGCCGGAGGACCAAGCTTGACTTGTGTGGAATGTGGTGGAGCTCCTCGTCTTGCGCTTGAGCGTTGGCGATGATCTCCGGACAGAGTGCAGAGGGCTTAGCGACGGTGGCCACGCGAGAAAGCGCATCGGCGACCACGTTATCTGACCCTTTGACGTGGACGATCTTGGCATTAAACTGGAAGATGAAATCCAAGTGACGTATCCGTCTGGGCGAAGCCTTCTCCGAAGTTTGGGAAGCGGCATAAACGAGGGGCTTATGGTCCGTGTAGATGGTGAAGCTCCTGCCTTCGATGATCCGTCGGAGGTAACGAATTGCGGCGTAGATGGCCAGGTGCTCCTTATCGTAGGCGGCGTAATTTTGTTCGGCGCTGGTCAGTTTCCTGGAGAAGAAGGCCAGGGGTCTCCAGACACCGTTCTCGTCCTGTTGCTCCAAAGCCGCGCCGATGGCTAAGACGTAGGCGTCCGTTCTCAGAGCCAGTGGCGCGTTGGGTTTGAGGAAAGTAGTCGTAGCGGCCTGGGAGATGGCACGCTTGCTGTTAGCGAAGGCATCTTCTGCCTCCTTCGACCAAGTGATCAGAGCATTTTTCTTCCTGGTAGGAAGTCCCTGTAGGAGGTCATTAAGAGGGGCGACGATGTCGGCCGCTTTCGGGATGCACCTGCGGTAGTAGTTTAGCAGCCCCAGGTAGCGGCGAAGTTCAGTGGAGGACCGAGGGCGGGGAAAACCCCTGATGGCATGGATCTTGTGTGGCGGCGGGCAGAAGCCCTCGGCCGAGACGGAATAGCCCAGGTAGGTCACTTGCTCGTTGCCCAGGGTGCATTTTTCGGGGTTGATGCGAAGCTTGGCTCTGCGCAGTACCTCGAAGAGCCCTTTTTTTCTTGAAAGGGTGGTTCGGGGAAAGGTGGTCCATGGTGCGCTGTAAGGATTGAGCTGCGTTGCGCTGGCCCAGTGAGGACCGGGAGAACTCGAAGAGCCCGAAAGGTGTTGTCACGGCCGTTTTTGGAATGTCCTCCTCAGCGATGGGTATCTGGTAAAATGCCTTCTTCAGATCTATGCTCGAGAAGACTTTTCCGCTGGTCTCTTGCAACAGGTCTTCTACGATTGGTAGAGGATAGCGATCTGGCGTTGTGCAGGTGTTGAGACGCCTATAATCGCCTGTCACTCTCCAGGAGTCATCGGGCTTTGGAACCAAATGGAGTGGGCTTGCCCACTGGCTACAGGAGGGTCTAACGATGCCCTGGTCTAGGAGACGTTTGAACTCTTCTTTGGCGACGACCAGTCGTGGACCGACGAGCCTCCGAGGACGCTCAAAGACTGGAGGGCCCGTGGTGTGGATCCGGTGCTGGACTGGTAGATCAGGTAGTTTCGCCGCAGAGCCGTCTTCAAGAGTTAGGTCGGAGAACTCGCGAAACAGGTTGAGGTAATGAAGTCCGAGGTCTCCGGGAGGAACGTCGACTGAGCTGATGACGGCAACGCTGTGGATCGGTGCCATAGCCAAGGTGCCCTTGGAAGTCAGGCCGATGGTGCCGTCAATCAACTGACGCCCCTGGAGGTCGACGAGAAGACGAAAGTAGGAAAGGAAGTCGGCCCCCAATATAGCTGACTGGACGTCTGCGATAGTGAAAGCCCATTTGAAGGCCCGACGTAGGCGCAGGTTGAGTTCGACGTGCTGGGTGCCAAACGTGGCGATGGGCGAAGAGTTGGCTGCCGACAACGTGAGAGGCTGTCGTAGCAGCTTCTTCTTGATGAAGGACTTGGGCAGCAGTGAAATTATTGAGCCCGAGTCGATGAGGAACCTGATGTTAGTGTTCCTATCGGTAACGTGTAGGCGATTTTCTGTTGGGAGGGCGTCGTCTTCCACCGCCTGAACTGGAGGCGACGCTATGAGTTTCCCTGCGGTTGGGGCAAGTAGGAGCAGGGCGCTCGGCAGTTTTTAGCATTAGGGCCGAACTTTCGATGGAACCAGCACCACTCTGAGGCTTGTTCTGGGGTGGCTGAGCGTTCGCGTGCAGTGCTGTCGGATCTAGAGCGCGGACGTGGGCGTCGCTGCTGTTGATAATTCGATGCCTGAAGCGACTGCCTCGTAAGGGTGGCGAGTTGTGTCACAGTCGTGCGGAGGGCCGCCATCTCCTGTGCCAAAGCCTCCATAGTAACTGGGGATGTCGGCGACTGTGGTTTCCATTGACCAGCGACTGCGACGGCGGGACCAGTGCTTGATCCAGGTAGATTGGCGGCTGCGACGTGGGAGCCACCGATGATCAGTTCGTCCGCCAGGGACGCTAGCTCGTTCAAGTGCGTAACCTTGAGGACCTTTAACAACCTGCTCACGTTAGGAGGTAGCAAGTCGAGCCATTTTACCTTCAAAACATCGTCGCTGATGGCCGTGCCAGCAAGAGACCTCATATGACGCAGGAGCTGAGAGGGTTTCCTGTCTCCGAGCTCAACCTCGGTAAGAAGTCGGTGTAGCTGGCGGTCAGCTGAGTCCGTGAGTCGAGAGAGGATAGCTTGCTTAAGGTGTGGGTATTTATCGACTTGCGGCGGGTTTAGCAGGACGTCCGCGACTTCTTGGAATCATCCAATCGGAGTCCAGGGTAGCTACAACCAGATTGTATTTACTGTTGTCGGAGCGAATCTGGTTGACGTTGAAGGCTGCCTCTATTTTCATAAACCAAAGCTGCGGGTTGGTCTTCCAGAAATTGGGTAGGCGACAGTTGGCCATGGATTCAACCCTTGGAGCCCCGAGATCGTTGCTGTTGTCGCTCACATTCGGGACGTTGACATTGGCGTTGTTGTTAAGGTTAGGTTCCCGGTCCGATGAAGCCATGACGAGGTCGATAAACTTTGTCCGTTCGTGGCGGTTGGCCGTAGGGTTCGCCGGAACGCGACTTTAGTAGAGAACGCGGCGTATAATCCGAAACTAAGGTCTCGCGACGATTCGACAGAAGCGTATAAAAAAACCTCATTGAGCACTTGCGCGTTAAAACATTGAGGAGCGAGGGAGAGAAAAAAAAATCGGTAAACGCGGCGTTTCTCGAAAAACGCGCACAAACACTGAACTCACGTTCGGTACCGCGGACACTAACTTATTCTTGTAGTTGTCGATGCACTGGGGAAAGACCGAGAAAAGAAATGAAATCACTGAATCGGGGTTACCCTACGACGGTCAGAAACGTGCCCTAGGATTCCTGAGGGCGAGGTGCGTAGGGATCACACAATGAAACTCACTTTGGAAATTGAATACACATTTATTAAACTAAAACAACTTAATAAGCGAAATTATTGTCTCTTAAAATGGCGCGGCGTGTGTAGCGTGCGCCTCGTTGTCGCTTCTTGTTCTTTTTTGGTCCCGATCGATGGTCCTCATGGCCCTCGGCTGTTGTGGCGGCCAGAAGAACTGAACGCCGGTCGAGCGGGCCGGAGATGGCAGCACCGCACGGTCTCGCGGTGGCGAAAACCTGGCGCGGGATTAAATATTGTTTGCGACGGTGCGTCGCGCGACCGTGGGGGTCAGCTGAGGCGCTACATTTCTTCTTGTGTTCTGACTACGGCTAAAGAAATTATGTAAATTTTAACAATTTTGCTGCACCATGAAATTTAACTATTATGTTGCAAGCATATAAATAAAATTGTTAAGATATGAATTAATTCTATTTAACAATAAAACGTAAAAAAATATATTCAAATCATTTTAAGATTCTGTGGTTCTGAGGTTTTGAATTGATACTTTTGTCTATGATTGATACCACAACAGAATTGGACTAATTATCAGCCTTATTCATAGTCAACGGTTTAGTAGGATCTAAGTAGTTTACTAACTAGTAGCTACTAAGACGCTACTATCTGCATCGTATTCATAGACGTCAGTTAGTACGCTACTAGCTAGTAGAATGGTTTGCGTCGAAACGATTTGACAACGGCGCGAAATTGTAACAAATGACCTACTGAACGTCTATTTTTGACGTGTAACGGCCTAACCTTACTTTTAAGTTAACTTATTATTCAATACAGTGCATGGAAGAGTTTTTGGTGTGTTTTCTCTTTTACGTATTTTTGTAGTAGTGTAGCTGTTATTTACGTTCAACATTCCCATAACAATTAATATCGAAAAAATTATCAATTTAAGAAGTTACATTACAAAAAATACTCAGAATTGGCTATACATATTTAACACATGTATACCTAATGAATAACTACCCCACAATGTACAAACTGTAACACCAACTCCATCCAAACAATGGGATATATCATCAACTGCCCAGGACTAAATACCCAAAGAAGAATATATAACAATATCTAATCGATAAAGGACAATTTAAACAACCCAGAGTTGTATAAAATGCAATGATGTTCTCGAAGGAAGAAATCAGCTTCTAATATTAACAACCTTTATTTTGTCCGGTCTACAAACAGGATTTATTTCTCTCAGTGGAATGTATTTACTGACAAATAAATAAATAAACTTACTTATGTTCTGAGCCTGAATAAATTACTAATAAATTCAATTATTTTTCATTTACGAATCATTATTACGCAATTTACTTTAAAATATACAAACTAGATGTTAATTCAATAAAGTTTGTAATTATTTCAGAAAAAACGATTGAAATAATTTTTAAAAGATAACTGCCCACTGAAATAAATTAACACATTCAATTTTATAAATCCTTTCTATTTTCCGTCTTATTCTTGTGGTATTCTTTTTAATTTTGTATTTTGTACCAATAACCCGCTTCTTAAAAGCCGTAGATTAATTTAAGATCTACCACTCGAGGTTATGTTTATCGTATTTGTACCACTTAAACACGGGCCACCACGTTACTAACTTTTTTAGTAGCTACTAAGCTTAGTAGTCTACCAAATGTCACTATGAATACGATTTTCTTAGTACGCTCTTAGTAGCTTGCTAGTAGTCACTACTAACTGACTATGAATAAGGCTGTATATGATCACAGCAGCATAAATGTAGATTGTGCTGCCTATTCGCTCCACAGCATTATAAATCTAAACAATTAAAAAAAAGGATTAGTTAATTAAATTAATACGTTAAAAAAATAAAACTTGGTATCTACCAGGATCAGTAGAATATCGCCTCTCAGCATTCAAGCCGGCAACTCAAACCACTAGGCCACCAACAGCTGCTTAAACACTATTATGTGCTATTATTAACACCATCTAATCTAGGATTAACACTGTCCAATACTTGATGGATGAATAGATTTTGTGCAGAATCTAAACTTCTAAACGTCAAAACCATAGAATCTCACTACTTGAATAAATAACAATCTTTTTATTATTTTTATTCATTGATTTACCTCTAAAATTATCCGAATTACAGCTTTCTGCTGAATCTTTTTGTTTAATTAAAATGCTTTTTAAATTCATTTCAGCAGCTCATTTGAAGAAAACGGTTTCTCGATAAATTCAATAAGCAGGGATTCAGCAAAAAAAATATTATTCAAACAATTGAAATAAATCAATGAATAAAAATAAAATTTTAAACTTTCATGTATGTAGTGTGCACATTAGTTGGTGCACATTCTATACTAGTCTATGATTTTCAATACTTGATAGACGGTTAAGTTAAACACGGGGTGTCAAAATTAATTAAAATAAAAATATTGTTCTAGTTTTTCCAGTATCATCCAGTATGTTTTTAGAAAGTTTTAACATGTTTAATTTTTTTGAAGGACAGAAAATACCAATCAACAACCAACAAAAAAAATAAAAATAACAAAAATTTGCCATTCATTTATAAATGTCAAAACTTCAATTTGCCACTAAAATGAGGTTCTTTAAAACCTTTATGATTGATTATAGAGATGTGTCATTCGTTAATGATTCGATCTTTGGGATTGGATCACTTGAAAGTATTGAATGATACCATCTCCGTTCTGCGCAATCGGTCGATCACCGAATGCTTAATCGGTATCCGCCAGCCGGTACTTCGTATTCGAATCGATACCTTATCTGTGATCGATACATAACGGACGACCGGCGACGGACATGCGACGGAATAAGATCAACTATCGAGACCGGGACTATCGAGTGCAGTGCAGTATTTAGTTTGCAAGGAAATATAAAAGACTCATTGAACATACTTATAAATATTATTCATGTACCCGCTGGTTGTAATTTAATTTATAAAAGCAAACAATACTTACTTTATTTCAGTGTTATCGAAAAGCGATTTTTGTTTTATTATTTATATGTACATTGTTACGTTCAGAAAGAGCTTCACTATATGTGCATCACTTGGTATATATGGATGTCAATCTAAACTATAAGAATATACATTTAGTTTTCTTTTTGCAGGAGAGGGTTTCTATACCAACACATTGTTACAACAATGCAACAATGTTTTTTTAATAATTTTTACTATAGAAGAAATTTTCTCCTCGTCCAAATAAAACAGAGATAGGCATTGTATGCGACATGCGAGCCATGCGTTGCAAGTGGCAAGCACAAACAACAGAGTGCTCGAATGAATAATTGATACAAAAGATTCGATGATTTTTGTAGTCAATCACCCCGATCTATCGAATCACCATAAAGGGCATAAAGTGAATGAATGACGCATCTCTAATGTGTACGATGTTATTCTCAACTCTGTTTACTTTACATTACACCGGGACAGCGCGTACGCAGTCCCGACTACCAAAAATTACGCGCCCGAGTTATCCACATTAGGGATAATCGCAGGGGTCAGCCCAACCGTAGTGCAATGGAAGGGCCTCACCCTGGGGGAACCGCCTTGTTGATCACGGTAACCCCTACGCCAGGTAAGTATGATTTCCGTTTCCACCAATTCTTTCCCCACAATAATACGATTCTCATTTATCTGCAAATATACTTCGAAGAGACATCTACCATGTACTGCTACTACTACTACTACTACTACTAATAAAATTTTCTTCAATTTCAAAATGCAACATAATCCGCTATTTTTATTGTTTTTTACTTATTTAATTAACATCCTTCTTAATCAAAAAATTAATCATAACACCACTCCTTTTAATAAATTTAAATAATAAAAAACAATTATAAGTATTGTTTAATATTCATAACAACCTAATTTTAATTTGGAAGTTCCCATTTTTTTAAAGTAATACTGAGTTATATTCCTAACAATTCAGAAATTACAAAAAAAAAATGAAATATTTAAAAAAATAGCCGACTTATGTTCCTTTGAAGTTCAAATTAATAACTATCCTGGGATTTGTTATCTTCGTAACAATTCAGTCGTCTTAAATGTTGTTCAATTGTTATCCATATATTATAACAAATAAAAAATAATTTCAAAATATCAAAATGCAACATATCCACAGGGTAGGAAAACAACAACTTTTTGTTAAATTTTTAAAACAATCAGTTCCAAATGTTTAAAACATGTGTTCATATGTTTTATATGTTTTAAAACCATTTTTTTTTTATTTATCTTGAACACATGTTTTAAACGTTTTAAATTGACCAATAATTGAGTCGTTGTTCAGACGGGTCGTCTCTATACAGGTAGGGCAAAAGTTCACTGAACGTAGATTCTTCGTCAGCATTTTGTTTATTAATGTCGCACAAGCATAAATGCATAATTTCATAATTTGGTAAATATGTTGAATATATTTTTCAACCACGTCCATCTGAAAATATCTTACTTCTTTGAAAACTGTTCTAAGCTAATCGAATTTTTAAAACCTTTTGAACAAAGTGTTAAACTGCATACCTATATTGGACATGTTTTATTCATTTTCTATATGAAAAAATTACTAAAGATATTTGTACGAATTTTCCTATACCACGCCGTATTTTTCAAGAGAACCACGAATTCTGAAAACAAAAACAACCCAATTTCGTGAGTAGAATTATCCAAGCTAATAAATAAATGAGGTTTCTTCTAGTAACGAATGAGATAGATGTTCTCCTTATTTCATACCTATTATAACCAATAATTCTTCTCTAGCCAAATAAATTGCAAAAACGTTTAATATCTTAGTTTTATTTTTGTTTAAACCATTAAATACTTTTTATATTTGTACCACGAATGACTGGCTGCAATATTTGGTCGGCCGTTATGACGTCACACGTCACAAGCCGGCAAGGGATGGTATAAGGTTTTGTTAGTGGTGATTACATAAAATAATTTAAATAAAATGCTGAATAATATCGTGTTATTTAAGACGATGTATGCAGGTATTAAACGGTAATACTATGAATGGCATTTCTACAGTTAGTTTTATTATCTACTTAATACGTATTTAAAAAAGAATTATTTTTTATTCATATTTTAATGCCATATAATAATAATAAATAGACTACTACTGACTGACGATCGAATTTATGAGGTAGTACTGCACTTTTTAATATCATTCTTCCTCCAACTGATTTATATTTTTAATAATTATTAGGGAGGTCGTGGTTGGGAATTTGTAAAACATTTTAATAACCAGAATAAAAACATTTGTTTAGAATTACAACAATTTAATAAGAAAAACTTACAATATCGTTTCGGCTTATTAGACCATTATCAAAGAGTTAAATCGAAAGAGTTTCGATATTTCTAATATGTAGATACATATATTTTTATATCAAAAACTCACGTTTATTTAGTCACGCATGTTTTAAAATTTACATATAAAAAATTATCTTCTTAACAATTCAACGGCAGTAACAAATCCCAGGATAGTTATTAATTTGAACTTCAAAGGAACATAAGTCGGCTATTTTTTTAAATATTTCATTTTTTTTTTGTAATTTCTGAATTGTTAGGAATATAACTCAGTATTACTTTAAAAAAATGGGAACTTCCAAATTAAAATTAGGTTGTTATGAATATTAAACAATACTTATAATTGTTTTTTATTATTTAAATTTATTAAAAGGAGTGGTGTTATGATTAATTTTTTGATTAAGAAGGATGTTAATTAAATAAGTAAAAAACAATAAAAATAGCGGATTATGTTGCATTTTGAAATTGAAGAAAATTTTATTAGTAGTAGTAGTAGTAGTAGTAGCAGTACATGGTAGATGTCTCTTCGAAGTATATTTGCAGATAAATGAGAATCGTATTATTGTGGGGAAAGAATTGGTGGAAACGGAAATCATACTTACCTGGCGTAGGGGTTACCGTGATCAACAAGGCGGTTCCCCCAGGGTGAGGCCCTTCCATTGCACTACGGTTGGGCTGACCCCTGCGATTATCCCTAATGTGGATAACTCGGGCGCGTAATTTTTGGTAGTCGGGACTGCGTACGCGCTGTCCCGGTGTAATGTAAAGTAAACAGAGTTGAGAATAACATCGTACACATTAGAGATGCGTCATTCATTCACTTTATGCCCTTTATGGTGATTCGATAGATCGGGGTGATTGACTACAAAAATCATCGAATCTTTTGTATCAATTATTCATTCGAGCACTCTTTTGTTTGTGCTTGCCACTTGCAACGCATGGCTCGCATGTCGCATACAATGCCTATCTCTGTTTTATTTGGACGAGGAGAAAATTTCTTCTATAGTAAAAATTATTAAAAAAACATTGTTGCATTGTTGTAACAATGTGTTGGTATAGAAACCCTCTCCTGCAAAAAGAAAATATATATATATATATATACCTACCTATATACCAAGTGATACACATATAGTGAAGCTCTTTCTAAACGTAACAATGTACATATAAATAAAAGAAAAATCGCTTTTCAATAACACTGAAATAAAGTGTAAGAAACAACTTAAAACAGGATTCAAAATCTTGTACAATATATTAACTTTAAAATACAACAATATTGGACAAAGTCTGAACAAAGAATTAGTCATATCCATTCTATTTCCTCAACACGTACATATACTCATGTACATATAACGTACATATTCCTTGTACTCCTAATACTATAAACTATAAACTACTATAAACACAATAAGTCCCGCAAAATATAAACCATGACGTGAGACACATACGGGGAGCACTCACAGGACCTCGAGGCAAAATCGGTTCTTACAAAAGTATATTATTTTATAAATTAAATTACTAACCAGCGAGGACATGAATAATATTTATAAATATGTTCAATGAGTCTTTTATATTTCCTTGCAAACTAAATACTGCACTGCACTCGATAGTCCCGATCTCGATAGTTGATCTTATTCCGTCGCCGGTCGTCCGTTATGTATCTAGGTATGGGTAACACAGTGTCGTATCACACAAAAGTGTTGACACTTTTCAGTGTGTCAGGTGTGTTGAAACAGCTCATATGAAACCAATGACACTTAACACAGTTGCGACACACGAGCGAGCTGAGGTTCGCTTGTATGGGAATCAGTGGGTATCGTCAGGTATCGTTGGGTGTCATCGTGTCGTCAGTGTTATTAGACGGTTTCAGATGCCATAGAGTGTATTCAGTGTATCATTGTGTCGTGTTGTATCGGTTGATGTCGTTTTTCGCGGTTTGTCGTTTCGTATCAGACAGTCGCAAGCTTGCTTACAAGTTACAAACGAATCAACTTTAAGCCAGTCCCATAGATAATAGAAGTGTGGGTTAAAAAGATGAAACCATAGATATGTGAAACTGACAAGAAACAATAATGCAAAACAATATTTTATTTATGTAGGTATAAGTAAATAAATAATCCGTCTTGTATTTATACATTATTTTTTATTTCAAGTTAAAAAGTTTCACACTTTTAATTTTTTTAACACAAATTTAATGTATTACTTATCGTTCTAATAAATAATTTTCTAATTCAAACAATATTTTTATATTTTATGTGAGAACTGTCTCTGTTTATGCAGAACTTAACATAAGCCTAACGCTATCGCCACTATGGTATACGTATCACATGCAAACGTGTCGCTTTCTGTTTCAGCACGTTTCAGCAATCGTTTCAAAACTGCGATTGCGTATGTGAATCTTTTACTGTGTCATATGAAACAATTGTGTTGAAACAGTGTGTTGATACAGCACGCGGTATCAGTGTTACTGTATCGACACACTAAAATTTTGTGTGTTACCCATGCCTATATGTATCGCATATGTATCGATCATAGATAAGGTATCGATTCGAATACGAAGTTTACGAAGTACCGGCTGGTGGATACCGATTAAGCATTCGGTGATCTACCGATTGCGCAGAACGAAGATCGTATCATTCAATACTTTCAAGTGATTCAATCCTAATTAAGTTCGTGTCCGTCTAATTAAGAAGTAAAACTAATAATTAATCAATGTAATCTGTAATGTAATAAGTAGGAATTATATTTACACAAACCACCGTTAAAATGCCCTAAAACTATTCTTTTAGGGGTTAATCCTCATTTCAGTATATTAGAGTGAAATATCTTTAGTATGCATTAATTCCTAAATTATAATAATCTTTAAGGAAAACAAGACCGTGTTCTTAGTTGTCCAGCCGCAAATTAAAATGCCATTGACAAAATGCCAGATTTTTCCGATTGGTTGTGAGATACGTAATAAATAATATTGTTAACTTTGTATCTGACTGCTACAGTTAACCGAGATTGTTTTAATTTATTGTTTTCTTGCGAATAGGTATATTTATTTTTAATTGTAGAAAAATGTGTTTTTGTAATACTAAAACCAATCTGTTGCCAACTTCAGTTGTAATCTTGTATCAGAGACAACAACGAGACGAGAAACTCAATGGAAATAAATTGTCCGAGAGAGAGAAAGGTGCCATGCGTCTTTGTCTGTCTTCAAGGAAAGTGAACGTAGATGGCGCACGGCACAGACCCTGCGATTTGCCCGCCAAATTCAAACAAACCACTTTTGTTTTTTGTCTGTATTCACAATTTGAAGGTTAAATTAAATAAAAAGTCGCATATTATTTTTATTTAAAAATGTCATGTATTTGGTTGCATATATATGTTTCTTACAGACGATACCAATACAAACACTAAAATAAAGAACATTGGAAAACTGAATGGCCATATAAACATAAATACTTATTAGTTAAACATTAATCACAGTTAGTAGCTGTAGTTTAACACCATCCATTTCACTGTTAAAAGGCACAAATTTAATAATCTACACTACACACTAATTAACGTCAATACTTCCAGGTCGGAAACTGGAAAATCGCACAATAACTCTACAAACACTAAACACCTACAACGCTACAACTCTGAACTCAAATCAACTAAACAAAGCGGCCATTACAATAACGCCAAACAATATGCCAAACGTTCTGGTGCAGCGTTGTCATATCGCAAATAAGTTATTCTTGTTTATATCTTCCGTCTCTTCATTAAGCGTGAGCGGAACATGGACATCAAAATGTATATACAGAAATTGTAAATGATATGGCAACAATGGGTAAGGCGATGACTGCTCCATCTACGATTGCTTTCCCTGATGCGTGATAAAGAGACAAATATCGGCAATTACGTGAACCAGAAAGAGTAGAAAACGACGGACAAATTTTCAGGCCCAGTTTCCCGTCTCGTTGTTGTCTCTGCTTGTATCTTGTATCAAACATCATGTCTGTCAAACAATACAATTTTAGGATTTCTGACAACCTGACAAGTAAAGTGACAATCTGCAACGGTTTAAATTGCTAAATTTATTTAGTATTGTATAAAAAAGTAAGATGAAATCGTGCAGTATTACAAAAAGTACGTTTTTGTAAAATCGGTTTGGATTTTAACAATGCGAGTTAGTGGTATTGTAATTTTCTCATGTAAATATTATTAACACGTCACAAGTGATGGTCCTATCATTTTTATTGCGGGGACCTTTAGTATGATACACGAATGAGTTATTTTACAATGCAATCAAATATAAAAACCAAGGAAATGTTTATTTTACGTGCTTTAGAGAAAATTTTAAACGATAAAGAAATAAAGAGATCATATCACTCTCAGCTGAAAAGAGCATGTGAAACAGCTTTAGGTAAGCATTCTTTTTTATCCATTTTTCTTTTGTACATTTAATGCTATATCGTTACATGTCTGTTAATAAACACATTTAAATTACAGAAGACATAAAAAAAGAAATTCAACGGCATGAAGGGACAGAAAGTAAAATTTCAGATGCACTTCCTGTCCCAAAAAACAGCAGTGATAATTTTATTGATACAGAAAAGTATTTTCTTCCCTTTGAGTTGGCATGCCAAAGTAAGTCATCACGTATAGTTGTCACTGCACTTGATTGCCTTCAAAAGCTTATTGCTTATGGACATCTCACGGCAGTGGTACCTGATTCGACAACTCCTGGAAAGTTGTTAATTGATAGAATAGTTGAAACCATATGTTCCTGTTTTTCTGGTCCACAAACTGATGAAGGTATTTTGCAAACATCTTTCTCAAGTAACATTATTATTAGATTAAAAAAGATAAAATAACAATTTAGAAGCCTTGCAAGTAGCTTTCAAAATATGTATGGACTCACTTTACAGCTACTTTAAGAGAATTTGCAGGTAAAACTTCTATATAATTATAAAAAATCATATACATATTAAACCAAAGTTATTAAGGAAAATAGTTAATAATCATTAATCTCAGGTTAATCGTAAGTTGAGAGGTGTTATGCAGTTATATCATAAAATGAGAAGTACCTGCATAATATATTACACACCTAGGGAAGCAATACACCTAAAATATGAGAATTTTTTACTTTATCCTACGCAGCGGATATACTGTTTTTCGTGTCTGTGATTTTTGTCGATTTTGTTTACGTTTTTATCTAAAATATGATCCCTATATTTCATACAAGATTTTAATGTCTAATATGTTGCTCTCTTTTACATATGAAGTTATTAAAAAGATTAATATATGTACTTAGGTGTCTACGCATAACTAGGAGAAATCGGAAAATTAAATAGAAATATAAAAGTTCCTTTTATTAATTATGGGAAATCTGACGAAATAGTGTTTAAAAATGTAATTCCTTGGGGTTATTCATAAACCGTAACATAAGGGGCGGGGCGTTTCCAACGTCTAGCGTTTCGTTACGTAACGATTTTTGTGGGATTCTTTAAACTAATTTCCGTTGTTTAGCAATGTGACATTGCTCTTTAATTTGATTTGATTTGATTTCTTTTTGAAATCCAAGTCTAAAACTTTTTACACATATTAAGAAACTTAATTTATTATTTATAACAGTCTCATTAGTCCCTAAATTAATATAAATGCAAATTTTAACACTAAATTTCAGAAACTATGAAAGTTTTATGTGGCATATAATATTCACAATTTAAATACTGCTCCTTCAAATTTTACATGAAACAATCTTAATATTGCATATTATTTGTAAATTGTAATACATACTGATATATTGCTTGAAATTATTGGGTAGGTACCTATTAAAATACATTCAAATTATATTTGCATATCAAACAATTAACTTTTAATAGAGATTGTAATATGTAGTTGTAAATACACGTAGAACGCAACAACATGTAAATATGTACATAATAGAAAAAGAAAGTTAAGTTGTAAATTCTGCTTCCATACGGAAAATATTTACTTTAAAGAATAATTAACTTTAGAAAATTGAAATTCAAGAGGCGTAAATGTTTTCGTGATTTTAGCCAAATTTCAAGGCAATGTTGTTTGCTCTCCATTAAGTTTTTGTTATTTGTATACAAATACACAAGTTTTGACTAAATGACGTTATAGAATATAGTTTCATTTATTTTTTCTAATATTCTTGATTTGTAAACCAATTAAAAATCTATGCTATGTAGTACATAAAGAAAATTATTGTTGATTTAATTTGCTCTTTTACTGAAAAATGTAATCCCATGCATTTTAGAATTTTATTCAAATTATTATGTAGAAAATAAAAATTAAAAATTATTCTGTTTTTTTAATTAGGCGTTCAACTCCAAATTATCAAGGCTCTGCTGACTGTAGTTACAAGCCAACATGTTGAAGTTCATGAAGGTACAGTGCTTTTAGCAGTTCGCACCTGTTACAATATTTTTTTGGCGAGCAAAAACTTAATTAATCAAACTACTGCTCGAGCAACGTTAACGCAAATGTTGAATGTTATTTTCATGAGAATGGAGAATCAAGCATATGAAACTGAAGTGCAAATGGAGAGTTACATGAATCACATTAACCAAAAAAATTCTAGTAACATAGAAAATAACATAAAAAGTAGTACCGAAGTGATTAAGCAAAATGGGGATGCTACCGAAACTAATTCTGAACTGAGTGTTGATAGTTTATCAAAAGAAAATGAAGGAGTTGTAACTGATAACTGTAGTCCGTCCAGCTTGAGTGTAGCTGCTGATATTATTGAAAATATTATCGATAATGTTGTATCACTTAAAGAAGAGAAAAAAGAGTCTAATTCGACGCCCCCTACAACGGAATCTGAAGCTCCAGCTGTAACCAGGTAAGTTCCTAAAATATTTATTTTTTAACTATATAATAATTATTCACTGTATTAGCGTTTACTTGTTGAAACTCCATGTTAAATAAGCAATCAAAGAAAACACTTTGTTTCAAAATTATTTTTATTGACCACAACGATGACATTGTAATTCATCCACCTGGTGAAGCCACAGTGTGGTGAAACGATCGTTGTGGTCAATAAAAATAATTTTGAAACTCTTAAAAGTGTTTTCTTTGATTGCTTATATAATAATTTACCATTAGTAAAATTTCATTCAAATTGTACATTAGGCGTGTAAATTAGTTTTTTTAATTTTGAGAAAGCAGAGTTCATATGAATCTGACATTTATTTTTTTAGGATGCCATCTCAAGAAAGCGTTAGCGTCGATACACAAAGTGAAAATGACACTGTTGTGACGGCAAAATTTACTCATATTCTGCAGAAAGACGCTTTTCTAGTATTTCGCGCGTTGTGTAAGCTTTCCATGAAACCTCTGCCCGAAGGAACTCCAGATCCGAAATCACACGAACTTCGTTCTAAAATTCTTTCGTTGCATTTGTTGCTATCTATTTTGCAAAATGCCGGTCCTGTGTTTCGATCGAATGAAATGTTCGTTACAGCAATAAAGCAGTATCTTTGCGTGGCCTTATCGAAAAACGGCGTCAGCAACATTCCCGAAGTGTTTGAACTATCATTGGCAATATTTCTCGCCTTATTATCAAATTTCAAAATGCATTTGAAAATGCAAATTGAAGTCTTTTTCAAGGAAATATTTCTGAACATTTTAGAAACCACTACATCCTCGTTTGAACACAAATGGATGGTTATACAGGCTCTGACTCGAATATGTGCAGATGCGCAAAGTGTCGTCGATATTTACGTTAATTACGATTGTGACTTGTCTGCAGCTAATTTATTCGAGAGACTTGTAAATGATCTATCAAAAATTGCACAAGGCAGGCATGCTTTAGAATTAGGCGCATCGCCTAATCAGGAAAAATCAATGAGGATAAGAGGGTTGGAATGTCTGGTATCTATTCTTAAGTGCATGGTAGAATGGAGTAAAGATTTATATGTGAATCCGAATCTACAATCCACAGTTGGAGAACAAACATCTCAGCAAGAAAGTGATTATATGTCTCTCAAGTCTCATGGTGGCTCCAGTACAAGTTTACATTCTAGTAGCAGTTCAGGTGGTAATAGAGAAGTATTGGATTCTCCAGAGCAATTGGAAGTTCTCAAACAACAAAAAGAAGTAATAAATTAAATGATAAACAACGTTTCTGTCAAAATTTTAAGTTTTTAATTAATATTTTTTTTATTATCATGTTTAATATAAACATCCCTTAGCTTTATTTGTTGATTTTTTTAATTATAAACTTATAGGTAGATAAGCTAACATTATGAATATTCAATTTTTAGGTTTGGGAAACAGGAATCGATATGTTTAACCGTAAACCTAAAAGAGGGATATTATTTCTTCAAGAACAAAATTTATTGGGTAACAATTATGTAGATGTTGCTAAATTCTTGCACAGCGATGAACGGTTAGATAAAACTTTTATTGGCGATTTTTTGGGAGAAAATGACGACTTTTGTAAAGAAGTCATGTATGCATATGTAGATCTGATGGATTTCTCCAATATAGATATTGTCGCCGCTTTGAGGCAATTTTTAGAAGGTTTTAGATTACCCGGAGAAGCACAAAAGATTGATAGGTAAGTATCCCTGAAAACAAAAATATATGTAACAAACTTATGAAAATTTATATTTAGGTTAATGGAAAAGTTTGCTAGTCGTTACTGTGAATGTAATCCTAGTAATGGTCTATTTGCTAGCGCCGATACAGCATACGTTCTCGGTTTTTCAATTATCATGTTAACGACCGATCTTCATTCGCCTCAGGTCAAGAACAAAATGACAAAAGAGCAATACATCAAACTTAATAGAGGTAACACTGACAGCAAAGATGTTCCAGAAGAATATTTGTCGCAGATATACGATGAAATAGCAGGACATGAGATCAAAATGAAGTCCGTTCCGAACAAACCCGGTAAACAGCAAATTAACAGCGAGAAAAGGCGAAGGATATTGTGGAATATGGAAATGGAAGTAATCTCGACAGCTGCTAAAAACCTAATGGAATCAGTGTCACATGTTCAAGCACCTTTTACAACCGCAAAACATCTCGAACACGTCAGGCCTATGTTCAAAATGGCTTGGACACCATTTTTGGCTGCATTTAGTGTCGGTTTACAAGATTGCGATGATCCTGAGGTTGCTGCACTTTGTTTAGATGGAATTCGATGTGCCATAAGAATTGCATGCATTTTCCACATGACTCTGGAACGAGATGCTTATGTTCAAGCTCTTGCCCGATTCACTCTACTTACGGCGAATTCTCCGATAATGGATATGAAAGCTAAAAATATTGACACTATAAAAACATTAATAACAGTTGCTCACACAGATGGTAATTACCTGGGCAGTAGCTGGTTGGATATACTGAAGTGCATTTCACAATTGGAATTAGCACAGTTGATTGGGACTGGAGTTCGTCCACAATTTTTATCAGGTCCTGGTTATAAACCTTCAGATCCAACATCGAAAGAACACATAGGTCAGACGAGCTCGCAAAGTGTTGTGGTGGCAGTCGACCGAATATTTACCGGTTCTACTCGATTAGATGGTGATGCCATAGTGGATTTTGTTAAAGCTTTATGCCAAGTATCTATGGATGAACTTGCCTATCCAGGACATCCCAGAATGTTTTCTTTACAAAAAATTGTTGAAATATCGTACTATAATATGGGTAGAATTCGTTTGCAATGGTCACGAATATGGCAAGTCCTGGGCGAGCATTTCAACGCTGTTGGTTGTAATCAAAATGAAGAAATATGCTTTTTTGCCGTGGATAGTTTGCGGCAACTTTCAATGAAATTTATTGAAAAGGGCGAGTTTGCTAATTTTAGATTCCAAAAAGACTTTTTACGTCCGTTCGAACACATTATGAAAAAGAATCCTCTGGCAACTATAAGAGACATGGTTGTACGATGTATAGCGCAGATGGTAAATTCGCAAGCAGCAAATATAAAGTCGGGTTGGAAAAATATATTTTCAGTATTTCATTTGGCTGCCAGTGACCAAGAAGAAGCAATAGTTGAATTAGCTTTTCAAACTACTGGGAAAATAGTTGTCGAGTTGTATGACAAACAGTTTCCTTCCATGATCGATTCATTTCAAGATGCCGTCAAGTGTTTATCTGAATTTGCCTGTAATTCACGTTTTCCTGATCTCAGCATGGAAGCTATCCGATTGGTACGCCATTGTGCTCATTGCATTCATATGTCACCACAGCTGTTTACGGATCATGCAGGAATGGAAATTGACGTAGCGGTAACAGATGAAGATCGTGTTTGGGTCCGAGGATGGTTTCCACTTTTATTTTCTCTCTCGTGCGTTGTAAATAGATGTAAATTAGACGTGAGAACTCGTGCATTAACGGTACTCTTCGAAATAGTTAAAACTTATGGTGACACATTTCTATCTCACTGGTGGAAAGATCTTTTCAAGGTGCTGTTTAGGATATTTGATAACATGAAATTACCTGAACAGCATACAGAAAAAGCTGAATGGATGACCACCACATGTAACCATGCTTTATACGCCATAGTGGATGTTTTCACTCAATATTTTGATATGTTGGGACCGTTGCTCTTAGAGGAGCTATTTTCGCAGCTACATTGGTGTGTACAACAAGACAACGAACAGCTTGCCAGATCAGGCACAAATTGCCTTGAGAACTTGGTAAATTCTAATGGTCATAAATTCGACGAAACTACTTGGGATAAAACTTGTCAATGCGTCTTGGATATTTTTAATTCTACCATTCCTTCGTCTTTACTGACATGGAAACCAGAAATGTTACAAACAACAGCAATAATAGAGAATGGTGGTGTTGGCGTACGTCAAGGAATATTGAAAAGAACCGCATCCCAAGAAATCAATCCAGATACTGTTGCTCTTTTCAATAGATTACTTATAAAAAGTGCTGTGCAATTGGAATTGATTCAAACGATCGACAATATCGTTTTCTATCCTGCAACGTCTCGGAAGGAAGATGCTGAAACTTTAGCTTTGGCAGCTGCAGATATGACCGGTAACGTGAACCTCGCCGAATTTCAACGGGAAGAGCAAGGCATGTATAGAGTCCTCAGTACAAAGCATCTCTTACAGTTGACCGATTGCCTATTGCAATCACATCGATTTGCAAAAGTTTTTAATTTGGATCATGAACAGCGCAATCTCCTTTGGAAAGCTGGTTTTAAAGGTTCGGTTAAACCCAATCTTCTTAAGCAAGAGACACAAAGCTTGGCGTGTTTGTTACGAATTCTTTTCAAGATGTACTCCGATGAAAGTAGGAGGGAGTATTGGCCGCAGATACAGTCGCGATTGATTGCGGTGTGTCAAGAGGCACTGGAGTACTTCTTACAGCTTCAAAGTGAAGCTCATCGCGATGCTTGGACATCTCTTTTACTTTTAGTTTTGACAAGACTGCTTAAGATGCCAGATGATAGGGTAAGTTGTTTAAAAATTACAATCAATTTACACTTATATATTAAAAACTACCCCTAGTTAAGGAGTGTTAAATACCCTATATCCCCTTATTGACAAACAGTATACCTTTTCTTTTAATGGCAAAAATATGTTGATTTCACATTTTATTATTCCCTTACTCTCCTTCAGTAAAAGGTCAAGACAAGTCTATGTAAATGTGTTTGTCAAATTTACGTAGGCACGACACGGGTAAAAACAATCACCTCCCTTAAATTTGATTGCAATTTATTATAGGGTCGATTTATTTCTTTAAACCTTTTTCCTGAAAAATTACATTGATTACTTAAATTTTTTATCATTTAGTAAAATCCCTATCTATGAAGGCTTTGGCGAAAAAGAAGGTGTTTAATCCGCCAATACTGTCTTATAATATGCCACAAGCTCCTGGGTTCTAGCAACTTCGTTCATCAGATTTCAAATTCAAATTGTCATGTTTTGACTTTGGAACAATGAAAATCATTGTCTACTAAGTTAAGATTGGTAACACTAAACAGTTTTGAAACAAAGTAGTACTTTTACAGGATGTGGTTAACTTGGAAAGTTTGTTGTCTCTATTAGATTTTGCATAAATCGAGAGTGATTTAAACTTCACCTCTTGTGAAAATAACAAGATTAAGGATATGATGAATAGCAGTTTTAGTGACATTCAAGGCTAATTTTTTAACTTCAATAAATTACAAAATTTATTAGATGTAGTGGACTAAACATTATTTTTCGCCAAAACCCCCGTAGAGACGGGTTTTTAGTAAATGGCAAAAAAGTAGGTAATAAAAGTACTTTTCCAAGAAAAAAAATTGTAGAAATAAACGGATTCTATAATAAATTGCGATCAAATTTATTTCAGGTTAGGTATTTTTACCTTTGTCGTAACTTGGTAAACTTTGAACACATTTAATCTTAGTAGTATCTTAGGAATGTCAATACATCTAATATCATTCAAATCGCACTAATCATCGAGTTACTTCAAAAATTTCTACATTTCAAGAATAACCCCCCCCCCCCCAAACTATTGCAAGTATGATTTCTTTATAAACGTCAAACATTGAAGCTAAAATGTATGCCTTTTTAAAAAAAATATATGATGTGCCCATTTAACCCTCCAAAAAAGTTCTGAACAATTATGTCTGAGGTCATCCTTGTCCTTTTTTAAGAAAACGAATGTGCACATAATTGGCTTGTGGTTTAAGGTTTTTTCAATGATTCATTCCATATTGGTGATCAGGAGATAATTGCCATTAAATTGACCTATTTTGATTCTAAGAACGACAACGTAAAAACCTCTATAAATTCATAAAATTTTGTGTTCCCTTCCTCTCGGAGTTCAAAACCTCTTTTACTTAAAATACGAACCCTCTGTAACTTAAACGAATAATTTGGACATCGCAACTCAGTAAGTAATAAAATTGATGTAGAAAGTGTGAATTGTTTGAAACAAAAAAAAATTACCGACTTTTTTATGTAGAATAAAGTAAACTTGAATAAATGTACCTTTAAAATTAAAAGAAAATACGTGTGTACATAATAACAATTCGAAGTTTCATATGCATTTAACCTAGCTCGTCTATCTCTATAACTCCTAAACAACGCTAATAAACGGACCTCTGTAAGTAAAAATATAAACAAATAAAAACTCCTTAACTTTAACCCTTACTAAGTAAAAACCTCAATAACTCAAATTATTTAACGTTTCCCTTGGTCTTTATCTTATCGAGGTTCTACTGTATTATATAAATGTAATATTTTCTTGATTACTGAATACGTGTTGTATAAAGTATTGAACGTATTGGATATATACCATTTGCATGCTACATATTGTTACTTTACCTTATTACATTATAAAGTTTAAGTTATTTTATATAGAGAATACGTAATCGTTTATATTAATTTTTTTATTAAACATGTTCATTAATAAAAAAAATGCACTTTCTGTAGTATTCTAATACTAATTCTGATTTAATTGATTAACATTAAACACTGTATTTGCAACTGGGAACTGGTAAAATTTGTTTAATCCTCTAATTTCAAATAAAATGCTTAAGACTATTCATTTGTTTTACTTATTTTGTAATTTCCTCTTATGATCGTTAAAAAATAAGTAAATCAATTTAAACAGTCTTAAATGTTTCATTTAAAATTAGAGAAGTATTTAATTGATTGCTGAGATGTAAACATGCACAATAAGATCTGGCTTTTTATTACTTTTTAGTTTATTACTTACATTGATTGTTGAATTGTTAAAAACTGCTTTTTAACGTTAAACAAATTGAAATGTTTTTCTTTCTTTTACAGTTTGCAGCTCATATTTCTTCGTATTACCCACTTATGTGTGAAATAGTATGTTTTGATCTAAAAGCTGAACTACGATCAATACTAAGGAGAGTGTTTTTACGTATTGGTCCAGTATTTCATATAACCCGTACATGAAATTTAGTAAAAAATTTAAACAATCGTTCTTACTGATAAATTAGTTATTTATTTACATATTACTGTTATCCACATTCTAAAATATAAAATAAAATCGTACGTATTTATAAAAGTGTAAAGATTTAGAAAACGTTTATGGTTACAAAGAAATGTAACATTCACATTATATTCTGTAATGAAAATTAGTCATTGTTTCGATGATATGTTAAAGTTTTTCTATTCTGTTGTATAAATCATTTCGACGTAAATGTCTAATGTATATATATACATATATATATATTATCTTGCAAAATAAGTATAATAATAAAGTTATTTTATAAATGAAATGGACATTTTTAACTGGATGTATTTATTCTGAATAATTGAATTACAAAAATAACAAAAACTGATCAAAATTATTTAAGACTACGCCTATATTTGGAAGTTATGACTTGATTTTTTATTTTTGCCGATTTTCTTGAATTTGGAGTCAGAAGAGGCTTTTTCATTCTCTTTTTATGTCTGTCGACGGCGATTATCGACATTTGCTCTTTTTTTGATAACGCAAAAAATATGTCGTGAAAATCGTAACAGGCAGCAGTCACCTACAAATTAAAAGAAGATCAAACTAAATCTATGAAAGAATTTTTACGTTAATAGTAACAATTTTATTTTTCTGCCGTAAAAACTAATAAACAATTAACAAAAATTTTAATTATTCAAAAATCTACTTTTTGATATTCCCTTTTAACAAGTTCTAGAACACCAAGTGGATCATACCCAATGCCAAAAGAACACTAAGAAGCATTCGTGGCACTTTTTAATAATGAACTTAATTCTCTTCAGTTCCTAAAGAAAATTACTTTGTTGGTGAAAGGTTTGGCGTTGGGGTATGAGTTATTTAATAGTAAACAAAAACACACTTGTAACTTTCACAAATTTATTGTATAAATTGTACTTAAGTACTTAAACTTCTGAAGAAGACACAGTGTTGGCGAAACACGTATCAAGTTAGACAATAAATTTGTGAAAGTTACAAGTGTGTTTTTGTTTACTACCAATACGTTAGACTTTCATCAAGTATCCAATCAATCAATAGAAATAGTTATTTAGTGTGTTGTACACACCCAAAATTTTCCAATCTTAATTCATAAATGTTTTAATATTCAAAAAAATTTTTTTTACAAAAGCTATCCATATGCTTCTCTAAAGATTGTACTCATGATTAGTAAATTTAAGACACAAAATAAATTCAGCCAAGAATTATTTTCATTTTTTTATCTTATATCTTTCGTCTTTTTCAATTTTCATAATAACTTCTAATATATCTTTTCTTCTTTACTAAACATTAGAATTTAAAATAGTAACACTCACCTGCTGTATAAGACGGCGATGCAGATCTATATCCGCTGGTCGTATTCGATCGATAGACTCTGTATGTAACTCCATAGCACATAATAGTGCATCCTTGATTGTTTGAATAAGTAGTTGAACTCGTTCTGTTCTCATCAATCTACGAATTAAATATCCTCTTACGAATGCACATATAATTATTGCCGCATTCTCCTGAAAAGAAGTATGTAGTTTGTCAAATTTTTAAATAATTCGGTAAAACTTTTAATGTTCGCTGCTATAAACACCAATGTAAGTAAAGTATCTAACTAATTTATGAAGAGATAATTTCATTTAGAAAATATCTTTAGAGTAAGTTAAATAACTTCAAACTTGATGAGTGTTTGAAGTCCAGAATAGGAAGCTCAAGTGTCTTTTTGGGAATTCTTAGGTCTTAAGGGATTAATTGAAAAGTTTTGGATTGAAAGGCTCTAAAAAAATAAGAGGTTTTACTTATTACAATTTTTTTAGTTTTGCCGTATCCTTTTCCTTTTAATAGTAAAAACGGTAAGCATACAATTACAAAATACGTACCTCATATTCGTTTTAGAAATATTATAAACTCCGGATAAACAGAATTGTTTTCTTTAAACTTTGTTTTTCTTTTTGCACAGCTTATACATATTTGATTCACCAGTTTTTAAATGTAGTATAACACATTTTTTTTTTTATTTAAAAATAATATCACTTCCTAAAACTCATTTTGGCGCATATAATGGACAATTTGTAAACAATTTGAAAACGCGCATCTGGTAAGAATAAACGATTTTTTAGATAAATAATAAATTTTTCTCGATCAAAGCAGTTGGTCGTTCTAAACGAAGTTGCACTAACCGGATCTCTTTGTACTAGAAATAAAAATACAACGTTGTAATGTTTTACCTGCTTTGCATATTTTTGTTGTTTATCCATTGAAGCAACTAACTGAAGATTGTATTTTGGAAGCTTATTGTTAAGCAAATTTTGTTTTTCTGAATGTTTAATATTATCCAATAACACTGGTGAAATATCCATATCAAGAATATCCATCTGCTTGTTGGTGGTATATTCTGAAGTTACTTGAAAATTATTGGAAGGCACATTGTTTTGATTTTGATCATTTTCACTTAAATCTATTAGAAAATCTGTTTTTGGTTCTAAATTTGAAGTATCAACCGAGCATGTATCGCTGAAATAAATAGTTTGGCTGCTAAAGCTGTTATCATTTGATCTAACACTTTCTAAAAAGTTCTTTTCTGATGAACATGCATCAGGTGTACATTTCCGAACATTTAAACTTTGATTGCGCTGATTTTCACATTTAATAAAGCTGTTTTCCAGGGAGTCATGTTCGTAACTTTTTTCATGGTTTATTAAAATTACACCAAGGTTATTTTTTTCAAGTGTTGGCGCAAAAATAGTGTCTATTTCACCAAGCAAAGATCCTTTTAGTTTTGCATAGGACTCCAATCTTTGTTGCTGTTGCTTTTTATATGTCTCTAATAATTCGACAATTTTGTTCTGGTAACGATCATTATCACTTGATTCCACTTCAGTGTTATTTCTTTCATTCATATTTATTACGTCCTTTTGAGGACATACTGTAAACACATCTAATGTAACAGCAGTTTTATTTTCTAAACCACTGTCTTTATTTGGTAATGTATTTGAATTATCACAAGTTGCATTATTTTGGATAATTTCTTTATAATCATCAGACCTTATTAATAATCGATTAGGTCTTGTAACATTATCAGATCCTTCACTTAGACTTATTTTTTCTATACAGTTTTGAGTACTATTTAAATTATCCAAATTAAAGGCACTAGTCAATTTACCCTTTTTTTGCAAACATTTAATCAATATTGGACTAGGAGATTCTAAAGTATAAGAATTACTTCGTACTAAATGTGGTTTAGGGCTTATTCTCTCAGGTGATTGCGTATCAGTTGATTCTATACTATCACAGATAAATAGTTCTCCCCTGTTTCCATGTAAATCTAGCGAATATTTTCTTGTGCAGGATTTTTCTTCTTCAACATCTTTTGAAGGACTTGAACTAATATTGGTTGACTGAAAAGAACTGTCTCGTACATTATTTAATAAAGTATCAGTGCAAGCTAAATTTGATTCTAAAGTTTGTGTGGGTGCAGGACAATTGGAAGAATAGTATTTATTAATGTAGGTTCGTAGAGCTTTTTCACATTTTAGTCGTTTTTCGATTTCAATAGCTTCCTTCTTATATTTTTGCAATTCTTTTGCCTGGTCAAAGGTAATCTAAAAGGTAAAGAATGTATAAAATTTGAAAAAAAAAATAATTTAATTAGGTACCAATGGTGGAAGTAATGGAATCCCATTTATTTTAATACAAGAAATATACGTAGCCTTCTTGGTTTTATCTTGAGACGCACATTTTTGAATCATTATTGACGAAAAAAATAAATCTGACGCTACTGGTAAAAATAAACATTTAACACAAAATGTAGAAAAAAGTCTTTATTTGTCAAGTCTGCTGATTATCGGTTTTATAAATATCAATAATTTCAGTTAAGATTCATATTAAGATTTTTATTGAATATTACCATGAACACAGACCGACACAGACATAGATAAGAGATATATATACTATTGTAGATTGGAAACTTTTTTTCGGCGATTGAAGCGCCCTCCCACTTAAGTGATGAAAAGTAGAGAATACAGGCGCCTATTTAAACGCGGGGTTTTTTATTTTTTATTTTTGTGTTATATTATTGATTAAGTGAAAATTTACCAAGAAACAAACAATCTTCTTAAAAAGTTAAGAAGAGAGTGTGTGACTTGACAAATTTTCACCTAATCATTCAAGTGTTTTTAGAAAATAAAAGATAATTACATCCATTAAAATTTTTATTACAATAAAACAAATAATTACAATACCGAATAAACAACAAAATTAACAAAATCAGATTCTATAATATATGGGAGTAAAAAGTACTTGTTAAACAGAAATACAAAATTACCTAAAGCTTAAGTAATTTCATCAAAGTTACCAACAAATTGAAAAACAGATGCAAAACTAATTAAGAAATAGGAAGAAGTATCGATAACAACATTCTCATATAAAATTTTTATGGCTTTTTTATATTTAGTAACTAAATGACTGAAGGAACTGTTCTAAAACAACAACGTTGTGCGAGTAATATTTATTTTGGATATTTTATAAGCATGAACATCAGACTCGCAAAAATACTGTTCGTAAGTATTTAAATACAAATACAAATACTTTTGCTTTATAGAGTATTCGGAAACAAATACAAATAGCTTATTATACAAATACTTCTGGAAAATGTTCTCATGCAATTATGTAATATGTAGGCAAGATTAATGACTTGGCTAATTAAAAAATTATTCTAAAGCAAATGTATACCTACTTGTGAAAAATACTTGATCAGAAGTATTTAAATACAAATACAAATGCTTTACTAATAACTTTCCATCTAGAAATTACATTGTATAATTATTTTACTAATAATTATTTATTGGACAATTCACATGTAATTTAATATTGTTTGCTGAATTTATTATTCTTGACTATTCAGAGAAACGAAAACGTAGTGGGAAAATCAAATAAAAATATTGTATTATTTCAATGAAAAGTTTTTAAAATATAAGTACAAATACTATAGAACTAATTGTAAGTATTTGTATTTCAAAATAATTTACAAGTGTGATTAACATGTAGAAGTCTAACTGTCGTTTTCGAATTTGGTTTCAAAATAAAAGAACCATAAAAATATTAATTAAACAGTTGGTTGTCCTAGTGGTATATCAGTCAAATTGATATACAACATAAAAAACCAAGTTTGCATGTAAATACATAAATTTGTATAACTTTTTTAAACAGTATATCTAGTAAATAAATTTGGACGGATATAACGTATTTGTGCGGAATTGATAGTACTAACAGTACAAAAAATAAGATTGGCATTGATTTGATAATAAACTACAGCATTACTATCAGTCTTGCGATTACTTCAGTATTTGTATTTATCTTTAAATATGTAGAAAATGTATTAATAGAAATATTGAAATAACTAGAAATACAATAAACGTATTTACATTTGTACTCATCAAATACTGTTTTTTTTTTGTATTTTACACAAGGGTACAATTGGATTCGCACTGGGGTAGATCTCCCAACGAAATTATCTCTTATATAGACTATTTTCATTTGCATGAAGAAATATTACTATTTATATTTAATAGGAAAATAGGAATATTGTCGATATATCAGAATTACATTTACACATGAAAATATATAGCGACAAACTTACAGAAAATCCTAGGCTTAAAAGTGGTCATAATAATATTAACAGTGGAAAAGTGGTTTCTTTCCAGTGAACTATCTGAAAACAAAAACGAAATATATACATAGTTATAGAAGTAGATACCTATATTTTATATCATACTTATTAAGCAAATATTAATACGGCATAAATAACTGTTACAAAATAGACCATTTACCGATAAACACCCTGAAATTTGCGGGCATGCTATTAGGCTTTGTAATAGTAATTGTGAAACAATGAAGGTGATGTAGTATCAATCACAGAGTCCAATCCTTTTGCGTTCCTTCCAGGGGGATATCTGAGAGTAAAAATAATAATGATTGTATTGGTGTACAGGTGCATCAGACTTTTTACAAAAATAACTATAGTTCGGCAGTATGCAATTACTGTACAGAAGAGACTACTTACCGGAAGTTATGTACGCTGAAGTAGACATGATCGTTCTATAATTACTAACTGATTCTCTGCGATTTCCATAGTCACCTGAAATAAGCGGATAACATGTATAAATAAAGGAAAGCGCTAATCCGTATATATTATACTTTGTTACATATTATACTTATTACTAACAATTCCATCAATACACAATCCACTTGCCAAAGGAGGGGTATACCTACGTACATTACTTCACAAAATGTACCGTGTGTCATATAATAGAACATATGTAAAAAAAATCACTGGAATTGCAAATGCAAATCCAGAAGACCTAGCATGACAGCCACTGATGTCTTATGGAGACCTCCAGCATATCAACAAAAATACGTAGTAGTTAAATTTATGTCGTAATGGTATAGGTACCTAATAGCAGACTTACCCCCCATACACCACAAACTTTTAAAATCCACATTAAAAGAGTTGTTAACAAAGTTTGTGGTGTATTTAGGTGAATTTCATTGGTATTCTACAATTTACAAATGTAATATCTTTTTTAAGGCTAAACAGGAAAGTACATATACTACAATATTTTCTGTTTTTTTTTTGCAGAAATTGGACAGTTATATTGCAATATACACATATAATATATATGTATGTATAGATAGGTAATAATAGGTACAAGGACATTCTTATGTATTAGTTGTACAAATCTCAGTAAAATTTCCAAGGTATAGGTAGAATACATAATGACTAAAATACGATATGCAATCGTGTAATTGTGTTGATGTGTATAATTATGATAACAATACTATAAATAATATTAAATACATAACGAACGATAAAAGAAAATAAAATGATATTATGACTGATGTCTACTGAGCACCGAATTACCTCCATACCTATTTGTATTTGATACAGGGTGACCGAAAGTCAGCGGCCCATTTCTGAAAAATTGATGGTGGGACAATTTTATCAAAAATCATAAGGTAACTACGGCACGTGATATACATTTTTAACATATTTTCAAATGTGTAGTACTTCGGCTTATACCGGAACTTGACACTAACTTCCTTATTTTAAATGGAACACCCTGTATCATAATGCACCATTGAAAATCTTTTATTTATTTAAAGGTAAATTTCATAACATAACCCTATCGGAAAAGTTACCAATTTCGGAACTGAATTATCGTCTTCATATAGGTATAGGGGGTATATATTGAGTAACTGTTTTTACAAGTCAACACCTTTTCACTGCAATCTACAATAACTTTCCTATTTTAAATGAACATTCTGTATTTTTTTTGCATAAACGGATATAAAATTAAATTCTAAATGGAACGATGTGTTATGTTCCGATATTCCGAATGGTGTAAATGTCCAGATATGGGTACTTACCCTATGATTACGGGGAAAATTGGAAATAAATTCGAAATTGTGAACCAACATGGGGATAAAGTAAGAATATTTATTGCTGTCAGTAAAAAAGTGACAACTGGTACATACATATCTATTCATTAGTTAATTCGACTACTCAACAAGAACAAAAAATAAACAAATAAGTACCTATAAATATATTTACTTCATACTTTCAATATTGTAAAAGATTTACCTATCAAACCAGAATGTTGTGACCGGAAGTACATATCAACAGAGTATTATTCACAACAGCTCTAACAATTGGTCTTTCAATCGTTTAGTATATGAGCAAATAAATCTTAAGGTAAAATTAAGTAATTCCTTCAAAAGCATTCTACTTCATTCTTTATTTCTTGACAGATTTTAGTGGTAAAACGGGAAAATATGAAAACAAATAGAAAACATAATAATTGTAATAAGAAACCAAAAATAGAATAACTTTATCATTGTATAAACAATACCCAAAATTATTATATGGTATCTATTTGTGGGTCATGGTACCTAATACCTTTTTAATATTTTTAACGATTTTACACAAACCCAATTAAAACTAATGAAATTGTATCAAATCAAATCTTTAAAATCAGTGTTATTTGATTCTAAAATTTCGTCAAGTATTTTATATTCATTGTAAATACACGTATTTACGTATCCACAGTACTTCTTATTTACGTTTTCGAAATGTCCTTTCTACCACTTTTATTGAAATCTTTTAAAAAACAATTGTTTAAAATGTACCGTTTATTTATACATACCTTTTCAATTTCTCTTTCCTTTGCCTTTCCTCTTTTTAATGACACTTGATTTCACTTTTTCACATATTTTAATAATTTTTATTCATAAACCGAAACAATAATTTGTGTGATCCTTTCAAATAATTTTAAATGTAATATTTGCCGGCCTTCGCCGGCACCGAAACATGCATATTATCAACATTATATATTATATATATTTTGGGGTTTCCCTTCGACGACAGTATGTAGGTAAATTTCATTATCTACCAATTAGTATATACATGACCATAATTTTAGTAAACAAAAGCTTGTTTAATTGTAAATCTGTTTTAAAACGAAAGATTCTTTACTTATGCAACCCATCGTTCTCCTTATTAAATTTCTAAAAACCCTTGGCGCCATCTCTTGTCGTTCACCTCGTTCGATTTTTACTTTCTAGAACCCCTGGCGCCCCCGCTCTTAAGTGATGAAAACCGTGACTTTCACATCTACTATAGTATATATATCTCTTATCTATGACTTGGAAATTTGACATTACATGATTATTGACAAAATATGACCATAGATATATGGATTATTATTTCAAAGATTATTATTATGGCAAGTATCTGCTAAAAAAGTAAAACATGTGCTAAACCCACCCCTTCCTATACAAGTTTTCTAAAAAAAAGAAAAATGTTAGGTTAGGTTAGGTTAGGTTAGGGTAGGCGGAAAATTCAATTGTTTAGGTACAATATTTTGAAATTAATTAAGTTTTTTTGCACTAACATTTCCAATTATAAAAAAAATTATATTCATACTGATCTGTAATGTATTGATCAATTAAATCTAAGGAATTGAATATTTGTTCAAATTATTTAAATTTAATTATTTTAAACTGAGAAGTTGTAGGTAAGCAATTACTAACCCAATTACTGGTACCAAAATCAAACCATTCTTTTTTATTAAAATATTTATTAGTGAACCTTTTTTTATAATTTTTTTTGTTTGCTTCAAATCCATCAGCTTTCACTTTTTCGTTTATATTATTTATTAGTATTTTTGAATTTCGTAAATTTTGAAGTGCCCTGTCTTACAAATGTTTACAATGCATTGTTATCTGTGGTGGGGATGAACGTCTTTTTGACATGAATTTGACGTCAAATCGTCAAAATCAAAAATTGGATTCGACGATTCGACGCCATTATTGTACCACAGTTTTGTGAATTTTGTATAGTGAATGCATATGTATTATAAGTGCTTCGAAAAAGGAGTATTTTGTGCGTGAGAAGACTTTTTGTTTGATATAATACATATATTTAATAGTTTTGTGTCTATTTATTATTAGCATTTAAGAATATAGTTTAAATATACGACGAAAATACTTTATAGTTAAGACTTTTAGGTAAGTAAAATGGCGCCTTTATGGTTTTTACTTTTCATCACTTAGATTTTCGTAGTTGACTATTATTATTATTACTTTTTGTGTAAATTAAAATTATTTTTGTGCAGGATATAGGTTATATGAAGAATGGAGGAGAAAAAACCTGCTGTAGCAACCGAAAGTGATACGCACGAGAGCAATGTGCAGCAGCAACATCAACAGCACCAGATGAATCCCTGGATGTATAGCAATTATGGAATGTACAATCAGTATCCCGCCTATTATGGATCTCATCCCTACATGCAATATTATCAATATTATTCTCAGTTTGGATTCAACAATTACCTATCTTTTAATAGCAAGGATAATGACAACTTAAATAAAGATAAAATAGGAGACTGTTTTGAAAAAGATTCAACAAATCCACCATTACCTCCGGGTCCACCACCTCCTATTTCAGGCACTCAAAATGGTTTCCAGGATATTAATAATAAAGGAAATTTTGCAACACCAAAATTTGGAGTAAAGTTTAGTTTCAACAAAAGACCTGTCACAGATAATTTCAATATTCATCAAGGAAATTCATTAACAAGTGGAGCTGCTAAGAAGAAACGAAAGAGAAATAAAAACCAACAAAACATGTTCAACCAAATGAATTCAAATGGTTTTCTAAATAATATACCACCACCTTTACCACCCCCAGAAACACAGGCACCAAAACCTGCGCCGCCACCAGAAACTATGCCTCCTCTTCCTCCTGCTCCACCCCCAGATATAAATATACCACCACCACCTTTGCCAGCAGAATCTCCTAAGCCTGTTATTAAACCCAAACCAAATGCATTCAATAATCCAACTGACGACTGGCCTGAAGATCTCAAAAATTATGTGAATAACTGTTATAATAAATGTAAAACTGCACTTGACAAAGATCAAGTGGAAATTGTACTGAAAGGGAAAATAACTGCAGCGGCTGCATCAGGTGAATTGTGGGTTAAAGACTGGTCAAAGGAACCTCTGCCTAGCATTCATAGTGAAAGAATGAATTTAACGTTAAATCCTAAACCTGTTCCTGGGCAATTGGCTCAGTTTCAGACACCTTCCAAGAAAAAGGGTTTGTCTGCAACTTTGGGTGCACGTTTGGGTAATCGAACTTCAACATTACGTGGACGTAGTAGATCGTCTTCTAGGTCTTCCCGATCTCGATCTAGGTCACCATATAGAAGAAGATCAAGATCAGGATCTCTTAGTCCTCGGCATCGTAAATCAAGCAGGTAATTTTAATTATTAATACAATATATTATTGTTTTTAAAAGCTTTGCAAATTCTGATAAACATTTATTTATTGAAAATACAGAGAAGATAACCAATATAATTGTGAATATTAATATGCTGTGTAGCCAGGGGCCATGTGTCAGAAACAGACAGTGTGAAGGGAGGTACGAAATATAAGAAATTAAAATTAACGGTTACTAATGCAAAGGTCCGAAATTACCAAAACAACCATTTTTTTCCAATTAAAGTGCTAAAAAGTATACATTTGGCAATAACCATTTAAATTTTCGTGGCAAAAAAAACGGTTATACCCTATCAATTGCGCCCCCTTGCGGTGAAATGCGGAACTTAAAAATAATTTCTAAGGTTTTCTCATGGCCACTTCAGTAACTTTTTTTGTTTCCAAACATATAGGTATTATACTCATGTTTCATCTCTCTTTTTCAATACTTTCTATAGAACAATTATTTGTCTACTAAATGGGAATTTTTATTAAATTTTAGTTCATCAGAAAGTGATGATAATTTCAAGCCTCTAACAAAGTCCCTTAAGAATAAAGGTAAAGGAAAATTGGCAGACAGATTAGGATCCAAGAATAACAAGTTGCACAATAAGCAGACGAAGAAGCAGAAGGCAAAGGAAAAGAAAAATAATTTTAACGCGGATTTCGGTGTAGTTGAGGAAAATTCGGCTGTACTTCAACAACGTGCTGCTAGATTTTCTATGCCACAAAGTAACAAATATACCGATGATTTATTAACATTAAATAACAGTGTTACCGATAAAAGAAATTCCTTTATTTCATCGTTCAATTCGAAAATTATCGAGGACACTAATGGAGACTTTGACTGGACTGAATTTCACATTGTGGGCACATGTCGTGATATTGAGAAATCGTTTTTACGACTAACAAAGGCCCCCGAAGCTTGTGAAGTACGTCCAGTTGAAGTCCTTAAATTATCATTACAGAACGTTAAAGATAAGTGGATTGAGAAGCAAGACTACTATTTTGCTTGTGACCAGCTGAAATCTATTCGACAGGATCTAACAGTAAGTCATTATTGATAAATATTATGTAAAAGTGAATCAATAATAATTGGAAACATTGCCTAGCAAATATGTTTTCGAATGCATGAAGTACAGCAGTTTTTATTTATTTCAGGTGCAAGGTGTAAGGGACTCTTTTACTGTAGAAGTGTATGAAACTCATGCGCGAATAGCACTAGAAAAAGGTGATCATGAAGAATTCAATCAATGCCAAACCCAGTTGAAAATGCTTTATTCAGAAGTGGGTGGAGATTACAAAAACGAATTCACTGCCTATAGAATCCTGTATTATATATTTACAAAAAATACATTAGGTAAGTTCTTACAGTGATTATCATGTTCATTAAGATTTGTTCTTTGTTGTTGCAACTTCCACAATTTATTTAAATTACATAACATGCTTTGCCACACTGTTGCTTCTTCAGTATAACTTGTATTTCAAAATAAAAGGTTCCTACTCCAAATAACCACAACACATTGTATTGAGAGCATTTTGAACCCGATATTCTTTTTCAGATATAATGACCATAATGAAATCTTTGTCGTCTGAAGAGAAAGCTGACGAGTCAATAGCATTTGCTTTAAAACTCAGGTCAGCTTGGGGTATGGGTAATTTTCATAAGTTTTTTGCGTTGTATTCTAATGCTCCTTTAATGACGGGTTATCTAGTCGATTGGTTTATTGACCGAGAACGAAAATTATATCTTAAAATTTTCATCAAAAGGTACGTATCTATTAACTTTTATTAACATGCAAACACGTACATACACATATACATACAACCACATACCCAAATGCTCGCACCCATACACAAACATCTGTAACTCGACAGCCTACATTAGAGATCGCTTGATATTTTGGAAATTTATATAATAATCTTATTGTTACACGGATAAGTCGCGTCCGAATACGTAGTTCATTTCTAGAACTTTGAAAATTCTATATTCAAAATTTAAAAATATTTAAATTATTTAAGAAGTTGGGAAAAATAATTGTTATTGCACTATAATGATGAAAATTTCATTGGATTTGAATATTATCAAATGTTTATTGTTAGATTTTGTGTATGATGTTTCCAAATTCGTCTTATAACTTAGAGATGTGTTGTTATCTTCCATGTTTCAAATTTCTTCTTTCTTTTTTGCGACAGCTGTTTCGCCTTTCGGCATCTTCAGACTTGCAAAAAAGAAAGAAGAAATTCGAAACATGGAAGATAACAACACATCTCTAATTTATTGTTAGAGTTACAATTTAAACAAAATCTGCATAATTGTATTAATTGTGTACTTTTTTGGTACAATTAACTTCAATTTTTAATTAGCCTATCTTATTTTTACCAAGTACAGGGTGAACCAATTAAGACACTTTAAGGTAAAGTATACCTTCTGGAAGAGATGAGCTGAAACTGACGTCGGCGTCTGGAGTTCAATTTTTATTAGAGGGTAGTTGGCGCAAACCGCATCTCCATTATCTATAATTGTTTCAGAAATACAAAATTTTTGGAAAATACGCATTTTTTTAAAATCTCCATAATTTTTTCCCTGATGAAAATATTTTTACGTAGAATTCAATGGTGTAAGGTAAATTGTTCTGAAATTAATAATTCAGTTGTTAACAATACAAACAGAAATTTTGTATATGGAACACCGTTTATATTTCAGCAAATCCTAAAAGAGCTCAATATTACCTTTTTAAATATATCACACAACGTTTTTACCAAACCATCTTCAAAAAATATCACTACAGATTTCGTATTCCTTAATTTTGACAAGAAGGCTTTTGACACAAACCACAAACAAAAATGAGAATATGTTAAAATAAAAAAGCAGGTGGATAATATTTAAAATTTACATTTAACATAACAGTTCCTCAACGTCATAACAGTATAAACAACAATAAAAACTAAGATGCATATTGACTGCAATTAAAATAAGGAAATCGGAAATACTGAAAAGAGATATCGACAATGCTTACGGGTTGTGGAACATTTTGTTAAAAATTTGCTGTATTTATTTTGTTATTGTATTGTTTTATTATAGTTTAAACTGATTTGACGGTAAGGAACTCTTTCGCTAAATGTAAATTTCAAGTAGTAACCACACAGGTTTTTTATTTAGCAATAAACTCTTGTTTTTGGTATTTGTCCAAAGCATTATGTCGAAATTAAGGAATACAAAATCTGTAAAGTGATATTTCTTAAAGATGGTTCCATAAAAATATCAAATGTGTAATTTTGAGCACTCTTAGTATTTGCTGGAATATACAAGGCGTTTTATACACAAATTTAATTTTTGTGTTGTAAGATATGGTTTGCACCAACTAAGTTCTCATTAAAATGAAGTTCCAGACACCGACATCAGTTTTTGCCCATCTTCTCTAGAGAGTGCCCTTTACCTTTAAATGTGTCCATATTTTAGCCCATATTGTAAATATTTGTGATATTAGGAAATTTTAAACCGATGCAAACCAGATAAAAAAATTATGCTGCTCCTAATTTTTCGATGTATACATACTGAAAGATTCATTTCTTTTTTGCTATCATTTTTATTTTTTACTTCTGACAGATTCATTTATTAAAGTACTATTGAATAAATAAGTTTGTACGGTACAGGCATTTAAAGTAAATTTGATACTGGCAAAAATTGAAAAAATAAATACTACGATATTTTAATATTTTTAACTGATCCATCTTTTTCAGCTGGATATAAACGTAGGTACTGGTTAATTTTCGTTTGTTTAATGTTGCAACATGTTTTGTGCACATCTAATCATTATTTAACTGTTTAGCTACCGGCAAAATATTTCTTTGGATGTCGTGGCGCAAGAGTTGGCGTTCAAATCGAGGGAGGACTGTTTAGAATTTATCGAACCTTTTGGATTGACTTTCGCCGATGCCAACAGAACTGCGATCGATTGCAAAGCCAGTATGGCTGTTTTACCCAATATATAAATTCTTTATTTTTTTGTCATTGACTACTGACAATGCAACTGGCCTGTTCTTCAGTTTCTCTAGGCCAAGGTTCTCATTATTCCCTAACTGACAGTTTCTCCAAATAAGTTCTAAAAACAAACATTTTTTCTGCAACTTCTTTCCTTATGTTATCGAGGTATCGAAACGAGATCTGTTATTGAATGTTTTTTCTTCCTTGGATTATTGTCATTGGCTGATGTGTGCTTCCCAAAATTTGACAAACAATATTTATTCCTCGTTTGTATCTCATCTTGCGAGAATAGATAAAGCTGCAAGTGATATTCATATTGAATTTTTTTCTAAAATTTTTCTTAGGTATATTTTACCTTCGTTAGTTTGTAAGTTTTGTTGATCGGATGTATATACATTGTACATATAATTAAATTAAATAAACTATATTTTTAAATTATTCAATTTTTATATAAAAAAGTATATCTTAAATGTAAAATACTAAAGAATCTATCTCTGCTGTTGGTATCGATCAGCAAAATTAATTTTTAATTTTATTGCCAATCCTTCTGACAAAAATGTTTAAAAATCATTTAATAAGTTTATAAATTTTATTAACAATTCAGATTCGTAAATTTGGTACTTTTTATCAGAAGTTTACCCCTTTCATCACGTTTTATTCCTCCTTTTAAATTTAAAAGGAGACACATTAGGTTTGTTCCAAGTGATGCAGAAACCGTTCAGGAACGGTACTGATCATGCGCATTATGTAAAACGCGTTCCAAGTGAACCGTGACCGTTCACAGCACGGTTTCGAAAGCGTTCCAAGTGAAGCTGTGACGGTCCAAGTACCGTAACAGAACGGTCATATCAGTACTTGACTGGGATTAGGAACCGTGTGAACTGAAAGTGGACTGACATGCGCAGTACAGTCGGCGCGCTTCGTGTACATCGTATTTTTATTTATCAATAACAATATCTTGTTAAGTTTAATTTGGTTTGGGACTAAATTGATTGAAATGTGTTCCGTCACTATTCGGCGAAACAATTTTAATTCTATATACAATTAAAATCATTATTAAGTCTTATTCTCATTTTCACATTGTTAATCGTTCATTTAATTCTAATCTTACAAGTTACATTCCATTGTATAACAAATAGTGACGGTACCTGGTAGTAAAAGCCCATTAGAGTTGTAATTTCCAAATTCACAATAATAATTGCTAGGTATTGTTACACCTATTATCATTAGTATCATTTGTAACGGCCCACGATTAGCTTTGTACATATTTTGTTTATGAATCATCCTACTTGTTTTGCTACCTGCTTGTACTTTTACTCCCTCTTGTGCATTTGTCGTTTGTAAAATAAGTTTTCATACACAGTATTCAACAGTCAGTCAGCCATCAGTATTATACACTCAATTTCAATTCATCATCTTCAATTAGTTTAGTTAACCAAAAGTTTTTTCTGCTTCACCAAAAATGAAAACTTTTTTAAATAATATCTAACTCGACCGTGGCGCCAACTGAGCGAGAGTGATCTAACTGTAACCAGTAACGAAACGATCCACGAAAACGTTCCAAGTTGAGCCATTCCGGTACGACCAGAGAATTACGACATGCGCACAAAAACCACCCTTCACGGTTCTGTTACCGTAACGTTACGATCCAAAAAGTTAACTTGGAACAAACCTATTGTTATTCGTTGTCTTTAAAAATAGTATACAAATTTTCATAATTAAAACGAAAAGTTGGTTTGATATTTATTCTCTAATTTTATTATTAACAAATCATATTTACATTAAAGGAAAATTAATAATTTTTATTAGCACCCTCATAGATATTATAATAAATGACAGTACTAGAAATCAACATATAGTTTCACTGAAAAAATCGATAGAACTATCATTGCTACCTATTTGTTTTATTACGAAGACCTCATATTTGGCCGAACTTCTCGAGTTCGTTAATACAAAAGTTTTTTGTTAATAACTTAGGTCAGTACTTAGAACCATTCTTAGACAGAGAGGGAAACAAAGCTGTTGTACTGCGTTATGTTCCTCTTCAAGATATCTGCACAAAGTCCCAATACACGTTCGAATCTGTAATAAAAAGATTTTTAGAATTACACATTCATTGCAAATTATTCTCTCGTGCTCGTCAGTAGTATAAGAATAGAGAGAATTTTGTAGCATTTGTATTCTTTCAATATGAATGTTTTGTATATTTTTTCCTCATAATTGTTTAGAATTCTCAGTTTATATTAAAAATTGATCTACAATCATACAGGGTTATTCACGCTATACGGAACGGAATATTATGGCCAAAATACGAGACTTTCAAAAACTTTAAACTTTTGAGTTATATAGGGGTCTATTATGGTTACTTTTTAAAATAATTTTTATATTATAATGGGTGTTCAAAATTCCTTAAAAGTATCAGTTATGTTTTTGTAAACGGAACCCCCTGTATATTATTGCATTTTTTGATTCTCCGATCAAAATAAGTCTGTTTTGATAAGGTTTATAATATTTAAACCTAAAGGTTTTTTAAATAATTTGAATTTTATCAAAATTAACCTAATTTTCATGTTTCAAATACTTAAGAAATATTTAAGTTATGTAAGCGAAATTTACAATGAAGTGTAACAATAGATCATATTTTATATCCCAACTATAATATACTCGTCATATTATACAGGGTGTCCAAACATTAATACTACTTAAATAAGGGGTTTCACTTAATTTAAATGGAACGCCATATCTTTTAACACACCAGGAAATTAATTTTTTAATTTACCTATCGATTGGTATTAGGGTGTTATAAGCTAAGTCTAAATATAATTGTTTTTTGTGCCATTTGGAGTTTTTTAAATAAAAGCTTCAATGTATCTAGTTGCCTTTGGTGTTTATTGTCAAATGTTATTATTTATTATTGAGGTGTTGCTGGGTGTTGCTTATTCAAAATAAAAATTTACCCAAAAGATAAGTGTATTGAATGGTTTTTATCCTTGGGGAATGTTATAAGAATTGTTTATTGGCTTCTCGAGTTTATGCTCAAAGGTTTCCCGAAAGAAAACATCCTAAGCCAGTCGTTTTTGAAAGATTACCACAACAATTTTAGGAAAGCGAAAACGTCACTTATAAAAAACCCATTACAGGAATATCAGTTACAGAAGATGAAGAAAACGTTTTTATGGTAGTTGGTTCAGTTATCGAAAAAAATTAGTCAAAATCAGATTTCCAAAAATACGAACATTAGGCAACCAAGTATTTGAAGAATTCCTATTAACACGGTTTTTATTCTTATAAAATCTAGCTTTGTAAAGAACTTTACGGAAATGATAATGATAACCGAACTGAATTTTGCATGTGAGTTTTGGATAAAATATCAGAAAATGAATTTATTTCTATAGTGTTATTTAGGGATGAATGTACTTTTCAACAATGGTCTCGTGAGTACATATAATATTCACTACTATTCTGATTCGAATCCGCATGAATACAGAGTAATAAGAAATCAGAATAGGTGGTCCGTTAATGTATGGGGAATACCGGGCCCGTATTTTTTTGAAGGACCATTAAAGGGTATGATGTTTATAGACTTTTTACACTAACTTCCAATATTCTTCATTATCATCGTGAGGTTCGGCAATTTTTAAATACTATCCTTTAAAATAGGCGGATTTAAAAATTGGCCCTCCAGACAGGGCCGGATCTACCATATGGCTTTTTGGGATTCAGCCCAGCGCCCCGTGGATTCAAGGGGCCCCCAGCTAAGTCAAGTCAAAGTCAAAAATAGACGATAATGCGAAAGAATCTATAATATATTATAATATAAATTAAATATTTTACTGTCTCATTTTTTTCTGTACTAGTATTAATTTTTTGACACCCTGTATAAAATGACGAGTTTATTATAACTGCAATATATAGAATGATCTATTGTTACACACACTTCACTGTAAATTTTGCTTACATAACTTAAATACTTCTTAAGGATTTGAAAAATGAAAATTAGGTTAGATTTTGATTTTAGACTATTTAAAAAACCTTAAGGTTTAGGTATGATAAACCTTGTCAAAACAGACACTTATTTTGATAGAAGCATCCAAAAATGCAATAATATACAGGGGGTTACATTTTAAAAAATATAACTTTGATACTTTTGAGGCATTTGGAACACCCTGTATAATATGAAATAATTTTAAAAAGTAACCATAATAGACCCCTATATAACTCAAAAGTTAAAAGTTTTTGAAAGTCTCGTATTTTGGCCATAATATTCCGTGCCGTATAGCGTGAATAAACCTGTATAAAAATAGTTTTAAAAAATATTAAATATGTAGTGCCTATCTTTTAATATGTATTAATATTACCTTGCTCTGTCCAACTTAACGCACTTAAGCGGCCCATTGGCTACTACAGTTGCTGCCCTTGGTCGGTCAAGAAGTAAAGCGATTTCCCCAAAATAGTCCCCTGGACCTAACCTACCCACTTCCATAGGCTCTTCCCCTTCTGCTCGGTTTTGCATTACAATCGCTTGTCCTTCAACAATAATGTAAAAATCGTCGCCAGCTTCGCCTTGTCTTACTATCGTTTCCTTATCTTCAAAACTCACTGGCTCGAGAGCATCAGCCACAGTGAGTCGTTCCCATTTATCCAAATTTTCTAAAATTGAAACTCTTGACAGGAATTCCTCATACATTTTTCGTTTGCGTATCGTTGATCCCATAAGAATGCGTCGGTACGAGTCTCTATCAATGCCCCACAACTTGACGTCAGTTTTAGCTTTGACAGTGGCCGCTCGTGGTGTTCCATAAATAAGTGCCAATTCACCAAAACTACCGCCTTCTCCAATTGTCGTTACCAATTCGTTGTTTATGTATACCTAGTAAAATACATTATCTCGTAAACAATTATGAGTAAAGGTTATAATCTTTAGCCATATGGCTCTATATTGTCCCTAGAGTAACTATGTACTATTTTTGAAATAACGTTAACATATAAAAAAGTAACCACCCCGCAAACTAAAATAAAAATTCACTTAGATTTAGAAGTTTAATATTTTTTGTGTATAAAGTACATACCTCTACTTCCCCTTGGTCAATTACATAAAAGTTATCACCCTCGTCTCCTTGCTGAATAATGGTTTCTCCAGGCAAACAATTAACGGGAAACATAGCATCGAAAATATCCGATCTTTCGTTTTCGTCTAAGTGGGAAAATAGTACATTTTTGGAAATGGCCTTAGACAGAGCCGCCATCGTCTTGTAATCTTTGGGCACAACCTTTTTAACATAGCTAGTGGCATCTTCTTCTGTTACCGGTTCCGCCGAAATACCACCTCTTCGTCTTACGGGTTGTTGAGTGTGAACCGGTAAAGGAGACAAATCTTCGGTATCTTCTGGAGATTGAGCTTGCTGTTTGGCATCCAAGGCTTGTTCCTGGAAAAGAGAAAATAAATTATTTTGTTAGAAGAAATTGAAGATGGGGGCAAGTTGCCAGTTAATAATATAATAAACACCGTCAATTTTTAGAATACACACAATTTACACCCAGACATTTAAGAATTCTTAGGTTTCATGGTAATTTATGGTACAGCGGTAGGTACTTTTTTGTGCAAATTCTGTGGTGCAAGAGACTTTTCCAACCCTTGCCAAGAGAGTGTAAGTGATTTCCATTAAACTGCTGAATTCGAAAATATTTCTTAAGCCGTGTAGTTTTTTATAACGTCGTGTTAACGGTATTTGGTGGAAGAAAATTTTAAAAGTGTGGTTACCTATATACAAAAAATTAAAACCATTTTTTATTTTATTTTTACAACAATAACTCAAAAAGAAATCTTTGAAAAAGAAACTTAGATTTCTGATAATTAATTTATTAATATAATGAGGATGAAGTCTGAAGTTGACAGAATAGACACATACACATAGGTATTATGTATGAATGTATGCTAAAGTTTTGCACTTGTAGGTACGTAAATTGCAAGCTATAAATACATATGTACAAAAAGTACACAGGAAATGGACAGCAAGGTGAATGCGTGCACACGTAAATGTCAAATCATCCGCATTGGCGCTTTCCACGCTTCCTTCATAGGGGTTGGGGTTGAGCTAACTTTGAATTCACGCCAAGTTTGCACTTTTGTTTAATTGTGATGTAGTTAAGCATTATGTACTCTACATGTAATCATAATAAAATTTCTTCCCTGATAAAACATCAATCGAAAGAATGTTGTAGTGAAGCGAAGAAATCAAATTTCATGAAGATATTTTTAGTTTCTTTTTTATATTAATCATAGAGTTTACCGATAAGATTAAAATTTTATATTACTTAATGTATGGTAACATCATTATTGAAAGATTGCGTGTGGAGTGTGGATCAATTAATTATTCAACGACATATAGTACAGATATTCTGTCTTTTGTACTATTGTAGATTGCATTGCCTACAACTAATAATGATTTTATTTATATATTTGATATTATGATTAGTGATGTGCCGGATATCCGTATCCGTATCCGTATCCGCGGATATCCGAGGGAAAAGAGAGGTCCGTATCCGTATCCGTATCCGTTAGTTTTTGGCGGATCTTTCACGGATTTTTTACCTTAATAATTTTAAATTTGTAGATGAAATATATATATTGTGCCGATCAATATAGATTTAGGCAGTACTGTGTGTTTAGATGAGTGCGTGGCGGGTTATTGCCGACAGAAGCGGCAATAAATAAAGCAAAAAATAAATATTAAGAGGGATGCCGCCTGCCACATGGTTCACCAAGGACAAAACGCACATGACGGCCGAAGAAGACGGTCGTCTTAAATTGATTAGACGCGACCAGATTATTTTAGTTTTAAAATTATTGTGACATTAATATTGCATTATTGGATTTGATGGTGTTTTGTAGACATTTTTCTTAACTGATATACCAAACACAAACGTTATCTGTGCTGCCCAGTGTCACACTAAACTATACGCGGCGGTAAATATTGCACATAGATCTTTGCAAAGAGACAATCTATTATAAAAGTTAGCTCTTAAAAAGTTTCATAACAGTTTGTCTCTTTCAAAAGGTCGATGTACAGGGTGATTCATTATAATGTCGCCCCCATTTAACTTTGTTATTTGGAGTGTCCCAAAAAAATTAAAAGTATGGTTATGTAGGTGCTAAAAAATACTTTTTTTCTATTTATAACAAAAATTTGAAAAATGATCAGTATACAGGGAAAACCAAAAAGTTAATTTTTTTTAAATGGATCACCCTATATATGAATTTATTTTTCAATTCCTCGTAAAATTTTAAGCATAATTTATATGACATACCCTATACCTAAATTCAATAGTTTCTGAAATATTCGCATTTGAAACGTTATCATAAAATATTTTATTAAACAATTGTTACAAATAAAGAAGTCCTAGTCCACGCTTTTTATTGAAAACAAATAACTAACAGTGACATTATATAAAACAAACCGTGTATACGACTACCAAATTGAAAACCTCGATCGTCTTAAAGATTTGATACGGAATTAAATTAATAATTTAAATGAAAATAACCCAGCATTTTCATAACAGATTGATTAGAGAAAATGCAAAGAACCCTTATACAATGTGTTGAAGAAAATGGAGGCCCAGTAGAGCATCTTTATATTCAACTAAAAATTGTTTTTGTCATATTATTTATTGTTAGATTTCTTGGTTTGTTGTTGTTTAATAAAATATTTGATGATAACGTTTCAAATGCGAATATTTCAGAATCTATTGAATTTAGGTATACGGTATGTTATATAAATTATGCTTAGAATTTTACAAGGAATCGAAAAATTAATTTATATATAGGGTGATCCATTTAAAAAAAAATTAACTTTTTGGTTTTCCCTGTATACTGATCATTTTTCAAATTTTTGTTATAAATAGAAAAAAAGTATTTTTTAGCAACTACATAACCATACCTTTAATTTTTTTGGGACACTCCAAATAACAAAGTTAAATGGGGACGACATTATAATGAATTACCCTGTACCTACAATATTTAGCGTCGCGTACTCTAAGAAAGTAAAGATCCGTATCCGTATCCGTATCCGTATTCGCGGATCTTGAGACCAAATATCCGTTTTCAGATCCGTATCCGCGGATATACAATTTTAGCGATCCGGCACATCACTAATTATGATGTTACCCGTAATTCTCGAGCAAAGTACATATCTTGACTAGATTTCAAATCAAGGTAGTGATAGGGTATCCCAAATTAACTATAATTACCTATTGCAATGGTTCACTCATTTAGGAATATTTATGATTTAATTTTTTAGGCACCCATATATCCACAGGGAGAGTAACATTGCATAAATAAATAAGATATTATCTTAAACATTTGTAAATCAGAACGCAATTGTAAAAAATGTAGAAAAAAATCTAATTTTATTTTTTATAATTTACTCTATTATTAATTATCTATAAGTACGATATTTATATATTTTTGGAATCAGAATTAAAGACGGGTATTTTTTGAAAAGAACCTAGTCTTTAAATTTCAAATCAACGTAAAAAGATACCCTGAACTAACCATAATCTATTTTTTACAATTGTTCACTCATTTACGAATATTTAAGATTTTGTTTTATTTATTTAGGTCCCTATATCCCTATACAGGGTTATTCACGGTAAACGGCACGGAATATTATGGCCAAAATATGAAAATTTCAAAAACTTTAATTTTTGGGTTATATAATGGCGCAAAAAACAATTATTTAGCGTTTTCTGAAAAAACGCAGACTTAGCTTATGATCACCCTAATACCAATCGATAGGTAATTAAAAAATACATCTTCTGGTATGTTAAAAAATATGGCGTTCCATTTAAATAATTAATCAAGTTACAACCCCTTAAAGTTAAACTTAAGTAGTATTAATTTTTGGACACCCCGTATAAGATGACGAGTTTATTATAATTGGGATATAAAATATGATCTATTGTTACACTTCATTGTAAATTTCGCTTACATCACTTAAATACTTCTTAAGTATTTGATACATAAAAATTAGGTTAGATTTTGATAAAATTCAAATTATTTAAAAAACCTTAAGGTTTAGGTAACTTTATCAAAACAAGCACTTATTTTGATCGAACAATCCAAAAATGCAATAATATAAAGGGGTTCCATTTAAAAAAACATAACTTTGATACTTTTAGGGCATTTTGAACACCCTGTATAATATGAAAATAATTTTAAATGGTAACCATAATAGACCCCTATATAACTCAAAAGTTAAAAGTTTTTGAAAGTCTCGTATTTTGGCCATAATATTCCGTGCCGTATAGCGTGAATAACCCTGTATATATATATAATATATATATATAAATAGAGGGTATGTAAATTTTACAAATAAATAAAATAAAAACTACAATATTCGTAAGCAAAATAGCAATCTAATTTTTATAATTCTGATTTTATAATTTTATTTTATTTTAATTATCTGAGCATATGATTACATATTTTTGAAATCAAAAGAGGGAATTTCAAATACTAATCTGAAAATATGCAGGGTGTTCCGTTTAAACAACAAATGTATTTTTTAAACCCTCTGTATACTAAGAGGTTTGTGAAAATTTAATGGCACAAAGCGAAATCACCACAAAAAATAATACCTATATAAATCGTTGTTTAGAATTTTTAAAATATGTATTACTGCTTATGAAAATAAAGAGGGATATCAAGTTAGAAAATTCTTCCTGCACAGGTAGGTTTGTATATATAAAAAATAAAAATGTATTAGCTGCCAATTCAATAATTTGATAAAAAGTACCTAAATTTTCGAAATGTATGATATAACACCTCTATATAAGTAATAATAAATTAAAATAAATCTTAAACATGTACAAAAAGTTTACAACAGAGCGACTGTGTTGCCTTTAGTATTTCGATCGGCGTTAGTTATAAATTAATTAACGAACTAACTTTAATATAATTAACTGGTTAGAGCAGCAGTTCAGTTCATTACTGAAACTATAAATTTATTTTAACAGAATACATGAAAGAAAGGTTGTTTTCCAAAAATACTTTTCTGTTCTTTCTACAACCGAAATAGATTTGATGATGAGGTTTTAGTAAATTAGCTGTTTTAGGAGAATCGCCATAACGTTACGCCCAGGAGTCTCTAGACGCCAGGTACAGTATCACGTCAGAAAATTCAATCGATAGGTACAAACCATAACGTTAACTCCAGAAAAAAAAAAATAAAAAACATTTTTCAGGTGAATATCAACTACTTAGCTTTCAATATCTAAAATAAGGTAGATACTAATAGTTTCTAATTTTACCATACACATGTTTGCAAAGTTTTAACAATACATAAATGAAAAAATAACGAATCGTTGAAACCTTTCAACCGGTTTTTATTTTTAATTGAATTACTTATTTTTACACTTTTACTTTATATATTGATACCCATTTATGGCCGCCTTTATTTGTATTTTTATTGATATCTTAAAAAAAACACGAAAGAACTGGAATATATTTTCACAATTTCATGGTAACATTGTTATTTACTGGACAATAAGTGATTCACAATAAATAATAAATGCATACAAAAAGGATGGGATAATATACCCACACGTTCCATAGGGACAAAGAATATAAAGAGAAATTATAGAGGGTGCTTTCTAACATTTCTCAAAAACCATAGAGGTGAATCTTCATCAGATCAAGATAAATATGTGATAACTATAAGCTATAATTTCTTTGAAAGTTGATGCTTCTTTTCAAATTATAGGGCGTTAAAAAACTTTATCTTGCTAATATACCAATAAGCAATAATTTCTTTAAAAGTTGATGCTTCTTTTCAAATTATAGGGTGTTAAAAAACTTTATCTTACTAATCATCAAATTGGTACAGCAAACATAATTATAACCCATCAAAAACAGGTAGTTGAAACTTTTCTGTAGTTTCACTTTGAAGGAGGTGTTAGAGGTCTTTGAGAATAACATGAACATACACTATCAAAATACAGGATGTCTGAAAATTTCGTGTACAACTGTACATACAGCAATTATAGTTTCTAGGTTCAAAATATGTCAAATTAACCAAATCTATCTATATACCAAATTGCCTGTAAAAATGTGGTAAAGGTAAGAAAAAAAATCGTAATTATGCAATACTAGAAACAGTCGTTCGTTTGCGCTGCCCAACGTTTATATCTATGCGTTCGCGTAGTGTAGACACGAGTTTGCAAGGAATAAATTGCTGCGCGAATAGCCAGTAATGCGAACGAATGTTTCCCATAGACTGTCGGTAAAAAGGAAAAGATTAAAGAGAATGCGAGACGACGAATGTCTGCAAACGTTGCTATGTGGACATGGTTAACAATAATTTCCAGTTATTCTCTACCGTTTTAGGAGAAAGGTTGATTTTGCTCTTATCATAGAGTACAGGAGAAATATGAGTGAAAATCAGTTAGTTGTCGCGTGCTGCGTATATTATTATCTCTAAGAGGATTTTACAGCGACGAAAAGAAAGAACTAACTGTGTGGATGAATGAGTTATACGTAAGCTGAAATAGATATGATGGCATGGACTTACTATTGGACTTGAATGATATATTTTTTAAAAATTTCATCAGAATGTCCCGGGCAGATTTTGGCGTCCTGCTGGAAATGATTAAACCCAAAATTTGTGTTCGCCATCTTATTCTTCACCTACACTGCTCTGTATTGACAGTAAGAAGACATGCATGCAAATGAGTGGAACGCTAACGAATGCTGGAAATCGCATGTAATTCGTTCATATGTGTCATGTTTACTACAAACGTTTGCGGTATGTTTGCGCACAACCGGTAATGATGGCAACGCGAACGAATGCGAACGAATGGCAACGTTTCTCAGATGTATTCCTGGCTTTAGATCATTTCAAATTAGCGCACAACAGCCCGCTTTTATTGAGACAACTGAGCGATTGCAGCGCCTCACTTATTTTGTCCATATTTCTGGGACACTATTTTCTACAGCGATCGTTCTCCTTCTCTCTAACCTCCATGACTAGAAACAAAAAGGGGCTAGGTTAGACCTGGTTTTCACATTTGACACTTGTCTGTAATTGTGTACACACCTTGCTTAATAGTCTTTCTTTCTTGTGAGTTAATTGTTCATTCAAAAATGTGCAATATACCTACTGCGAGTAAAACAGTTTTTCTAACATCATTGTTATACAATTGTCTGCAACAATACTGTTTTTATTTATTTTTTTGTTACTTAGAGTATGTCAACTCATTCTGTACATAATATAACCTATAGTTTTATAGTCAACCAACTGTCAACTTAACCTAACCTATCCTAACCTGTAGTTTTATACTGTCAATCATCTGTCAACATTTGACATACGTGTATGAACTATGACGATTTTAATTTACATCTTATTCAGGTCACGTGATAGTAAAGATTAAATAATTGTCCTCTATGTATTTGGATCAACAATGTCTTGATCGTTGGATAAATATATACGAATCCCCCCTTCCCAATTATCATCCCATTCAACGGATCTTACAATTAATTCAATAGACTTTAATTTGCGGTTTTAATACGTTTTTCCAACATGTAAGAGACAATTTATCACGTCAAGTTGGTGTATGATTGTTTATAATAATTTTTTTTTTTCACATTATACAATTCGAAAACGAAGGAACATTGGAAAACCACGTTTTTATCTTAAAATTTAGCGTATTTATTTTGTTAGAAATAGTAGCAAAAACTGTTACATTTTTAGAAAAAAATATTTTTCCAGAAACGTCTAATTAGTGGGTATAAAATACAAATCCACATCATATGCATTCTAGTGAACACAAAAGCAGCAATTTTTGTTTTATTAATGTCTCTTTTATTTATAGTACCTGCTACTTATAAGTGATTTCTTTTTATTGGAAAAGAAATTATAGGCTTCCATGCCGTCTTTTATTCGGTAATTACTATCAGTGGGCGTTCTCTAGGCAACTTTACACCGACAGCACGACATATTCTATAAATATTTTCCATATAAGTAACGCAAAATGTACAAACTCGCCCTTTTCATTTATGGTTCGCCTTAAAAGCATTTTTTTAAACCATTAAAATAAAATGTACAGGTATTTTTTCAATAATTAAATACTCTAACTAAAATATTCAGAAATGGACAATAATCTATCCTACGAAACTTTCTTATTCGAATTTGTTTTTTAATTAGGTAAAGGAATTCGAATTGGAAACATGTATCTTCAATTATACGTTATAATAATACAAACCTATACACGTTGAACACCAAAATTGAATTAATAAAATAAAAAGACAATCGATAATAGAACCCGGGTACAGAATACCATCCTCTTTCGCCAGCTACTTCCACAGCTGTCGTTTGATGAAACTGAATTTCCGAATTGTAACCGTGTCTTTTTGATGAAATCCTTATGGTGACGTCAGTAGTGTTTGACGTTTCGTCTCCTATCTCAAGGGACATCTTCCAGTAACTTTACGTTGTTCATACAAGGTCTCCAACGCCAGTGCTAGTTCAGTTTCTGAAGATATGCCTTGCGATAGGAGACAAAACGTCGAACACTACTACTGACGTCACCATAAGGATTTCATCAAAAAGACACGGTTACAATCCCGAATTCCAGTTTCAAAAAATCAACCTTGTGCATTTTTTTAATTGTTTGTTTTGACGGCGAATTTAAGAAAAAAAAATACAATATTAAAAAAACTTAATATTTCTTATAGTTGTTAAAAAAATTCTTAATATGTAACCAAAAATTATAACTTTTTTCTACGTCGCAAAATCGAGTTCATACACTTTTCTTCGTAATCTGCCTAGAAAAACAAAAAATTAAGAAAAACATGCAAGAAAGTCAATTTTTCGATTTTTATAGCCTAAAATAAACTTGATTAAAAAAAATCACGTTTGCACAAATGGTCTCTAGATTTTGGTGTCTAAGGGTCACACCGCCTCCTTACCCTCATCCTCAGCCGCCGTTACTTAGAATTTTTTTCTGGAATACAAGACAATATGCTTTTTGCGAAGTTTGACTCAAATTCTAGGAAAAACATTTTCGGTTGGGGAATTGTACCTATATTTTTATTGTAGAATACAAAAAAAAACAAACAACAACTTGATGAGAATTTTTTCGTTACAGATTATTTACAAAAACTGGTTTCTTTTTACAATTTCTTGTTTTTTATAAATCCGCCATAAAAAGGTACATTTTGAGACCAGGGCCATGAAGATTTATCTACCTTTCAATTTTTTAAATTATAAAACCAAATGTCCGCGAATGTCTAAATTATAGAAGTATTCATGTATATTTTTGGAGTACGGCTTTTTTCGGGTTAGAAATGTGGACAGTGGGCGAAGCGGTACAGGTAAAGTCAAAAACTTGTTGGATGTGGTATTATATAGGCGGATAATAAAAATGCCTTAGATAGAAAGAATAATAACGAGGAAGTATTGGAAAAAGTAAAACTTTTGTCGTTCAGAAAGAAAAAGCAAAGGACATCTTCTGAAAATGGCAACAGATATAAAGGGGTAGGGCAGTCATTATAACATAAAAGTACATAATTTTTGTAAAACAATTTAACGGAAATCCGAGTTTGTTATAATGTAAAGTATGTTCCAGAGAGTTAAATATCAAAAACGGCCTCAATAAAAGTCGTCCGCTCTTTTTTTATCGATATATTAAAACATTGAATTTTGCAATTTTTCCTACATTTTCGAATGTATCTCGAAAATTATTGGATTATTCGAATGTTGTTGTGAGACAATGTGTAGACAATAGCAATAGCTTTAAAATAAAGTTTGGATCGTCTTGATCGTAGCTTTAGTCTTCAAAAAAAATTTAAACTTCACAAATTTAAAGTTTGTAGCATCGGTGTTCTAGAAAGAAGTTGTGATTTAAGTGCATAATAAGGGAGCAGATGGTGGGTTCTGTTGGAATTGCAATTAATAGTATCCTAGCAAATTTTGCAAAAGTCACTCCATGTCCCCCATCTAACATATGTCAAATTTCCGAACTGATTATTAAAGGAGAACCATAGGCGTAACTGATATTTAATTTTTAAAAAATTTGTAAATCAGTCTGATATTAAATAAACATCATTGTAGTAACAGAATAAAATATATTGAAGCACCATAAAAATGTTTATTTATTTATTTTTGGGGATGCTAAGCACTACCTAGTACCACCCTTCTCTTAGTTGCTCCTTTTGAGGAGAACAATGAATAACCAGTGGCTTTTGATTACACTACCTTGGCCTTTTTTATGATAACCCAAAAAAGTAAGCTGAGCTGGATGAAGTGATCTTAGTTTCTTTTCTTTTTTGCTCAGAAGTTATTTAAACTAACTGTTAAAATAATTTGAAATAGCCTCCATACATTGTACATGTGTTACATATAAAACAGCGGTCCTTGATTGTACTGTTGTATCCTTTGCTTAAATATTCCTGCACGTTATGCATTTATTTTCAATTTGCGGTCTAACTTTATTATCTTTCATGCAACAAATTTATATCAATCATCATTGGGTACATAGGAGGCAACCAATCACACACCAAAACCTATATGATGGGTTATCAACATTCCATTAGAAAAAAAGTGAGCACAAAGGATTGTAGAAGCTACTAATCTATAACATAATAATTTTCAGGAACGAGTCCGACTCATAAAAGGATTGCAGTAGTGTTGTAAAAAGTTAATTAGGTTAAACCCTGAAATGCACGAGAGCAGCGAGAGGCGGAGCTTATGCCCGACCATTTGTTACTTAACAATAGTTTATGTCTATTCTAATGTCAATGGTTATGACCATCTGAAATACCATTAACCTTATTATAGCCATAAACCAATATACATATAGGTACATTTTATTACCCATATGGGGGTGCTCTATTTTGATCTCATCATTAACATATCTACAATTTTAAAAAGAGGGTGAAAAACGCATGTTATTTCATTTGGGTAATTATTTCTTTTTTGAGGTGACAGGTGGGTGATATACATATATATAAATCTTAGATATAGTTTATCATGGACGTTATATTCTTTTACGTTTCGCCTCGAGGTTGTGCGTGACACAGTTGTTAATTAAAAAAATTCTATTTACACCCATTTGTTCCACAAACGTTAATGCGACACCGGCAATTAATGCTCCATGTAAGTAAAAATATACATATGCATTTTCACTACCACGATTCTCTTTATATTCCTAATTGTCGTTTTTAGTAACATTACCAACGCTATTTCTGTATACCGAATATTAAAAAGGTTAAAGGAAGTTAAGCGTGTACGTTTAATATCGATCAACATTCCAACAGATAGATGTACCTTTGCGTAAAATACATAATATGTAAATAAGTATAATGACGCCAAATGGTATGAATTACAGCAACAAATGATTTTATTGTGTTAAATGGAGGTTATTTTACAATTTTAGCAATTATTACTTTGTAAATAATGTTTAATTAAATACAAATTGATCAAGTTATGACTTGACTGAATCCGAAATTGAAACCGCCTCATATGGGATGAATAACGACCAGATTATGCCACCATCAGTACACATACAGTGTAAAATCTTTATAACGTCATTCGTTATTTCGATAAACTCGTTATAACGTAGAAATTAGCACAATTTGGTTGGTTCACCTTAGAACGCATACATTGATACAGCAAATGTGTATTAAAAATTATTGTGAATTTGGTTGCTTTTCTTTCTTCACTCCATATATCGATAACTTTCTATAACGATAAAAAATGCTCAGTTCCTTGAGTTTCGTTATAAAGTGTTAAAACTGTAGGTATTTATTGTTTATTTATGGTGTGAAAATACAAAAAATTTTCGTCAGAGAAAATGGATACTTTCCAAAAACACCCTGTATCTCTGAAACGGTGATAGATAATGAGATATAGTTAGTACCAATTAACTTCTCATAAAAATTGAACTACAAATACTGAGATCAGTTTCTGTTCACTACTCTACAAAGTACAAGCGACATGTAGGCAACCCATCGTACATAGCAGCATGAACACCTGTTGCAACACTAAATAGTAACGTTGCGAAGGATTCTGTATGTCAGGCGCAATAACTTCTATGATCCTTAGGCAAAACTATTTTCATAGTATACAGGGTTTTTCAAATTGCTGGGCTATTAGAAGTATATGAATTAGTAGAATGAATTCAATTCTGAAACTTTGGGCTCATTTAGTTATTGTTTATGCCGCTTCTTTTAAAAATATTTTCAAGTTCGATTTACATCCGGTTATACCAGAAGTCGACACCAACTTCATTATTTTAAACGGAATGGTATATTTTTTACGCTAAATTTGAATAAAACTTGTAATTCTAAGGTAAGTTTGATAACCATCTTGTACACCTATGACGATCGGTTTCTGAGTTAATTTAATTTATAAAAAAAAAAAATCGTTACCGCAACCCAAATTATAAAAAAATCATAACTTCCACAAAATACGACTCAGACTGTTGAAATTTTTACTAGTAATAGCTGAATATTAGTGCTAACGCCTTTACAAAATTGAACTAAATTCAATTCAAAACAAAACTATTAAGTTTAAGAACTTCAAACACGAATAACTTTGTTTTTTCAAATGGCTCCTACCATTTTTTATTTTTGCAATAAATTCCTTTTTTTATCATCTTTCGATCTTTATGGATACTTCCTATTGTTTTATTTGAAAAATTTTGAGTAATTTAGAATTTTTAAAATATAGATAATTTCATTACTTTTGGCGTAATAAGAGTGTGCCTTAGACAATTGACAACTAACGACAATCAAAGCAAATCACAGTAAAACAATTTTTATTGCTTAATTAATTTCTGTTAGGGAGATGTTCGAGACAAATGTTTATAATAAATACTTCAATTGAAGTTTTCGTTTTTGATTATTTTTTGTAACAGAAATTAATGGAAAATGCGATTTTTGGCTTCATTTTGCATTGATTGCCGTTAGTTGTCATTTTTCCAAGGCACACCTTTTTATGCGAAAAATATTAAAATTGACTATTTTAAGTAATAATAATTCAAAATTACTCGAAACTTTTCAAATAAAACAATAGGAAGTATCCATAAATATCGAAAGAGGATAAAAAAAGGAATTGATTGAAAAAATACAATATGGTAGGTGCTTTTTGAAAAAACGAAGTTATTCGTATTTGAAGTTTTTAAACTTTAGAATTGTATTTTGAACGCCCTGTATAAATTATTTGGTTCAATTTTGTCAAGACGATAGCACTAATATTCGTGGAAGTTATGATTTTTTATAGTTTGGGTTGCGGTAACAATTTTTTTCTATAATAAATTAAATTAACTCAGAAACCGATCGTCATAGGTGTACAAGATGATTATCAAACATACCTTAGAATTACACGTTTTATTCGAATTCAGCGTAAAAACTATACCATCCATTTAAAATAACAAAGTTGGTGTCGAGTTTCGGTATAACCGGATGTAAATCGAACTTGAAAATATTTTTATAAGAAGCGGCATAAACAATAACCAAATGAGTCCAAGTTTCAGAATTTAATTCCTTCTACTAATTCATATACTTCTAATAGCCCATCAACTTGAAAACCCGTGTATATAGTTAGCAGTTCTCTATTTTTATAATCTTTTACATAATCATCCATCATTGAAACGTCAATTAATAATCCTCTTTACATGATTACATGTAACAAAAACGGTTTTTTAAACCTTTTTGTCGTTGCAAGAACATTCATAAACTCACTTTTAACAAAAACGTCCTCTTTCTCCCACTTTGTAGGTACTATTTTAATCTTATCTGTCATTAGGGATGTTTTCGCACGTGGGAGTAGAGCAATCCATCATCTGCTTCCTCCCCATCTACTAATGATAAATGTGAAAGGTGTGGCAAAAAGTTTTCTCGCAATTAATTATTACGTAATGCGTTTTAGCAGACTTTAATCAAGACACGTAATTACTTCGCAAACAAAAGGATAATAATAGTTAGACGATAAATTTGTTAACATTACGCAGGTATAAAGTATTCGTTTTTACATTGTTCGGTAAACCACTAATCTGAATTTACTTTATCTAGAAGAAAAGCTTAATGATTGTAAGGACTTTTATTTGTGGTCCAATTTACTGAATTGATCCCATTAACAGAGGGTATAACACAATGATCTATTATTTACGATAAGGATGAACATGGCAAAAAAAGTTTAAGACACGAATTTTCTAAAAAGGAAGAAAAACAGTTGTAACCTATAAAATTTAAGATAGTATGTGTATAAAATAATCAATGACAGTAGGAGCAAGCGAGCAAAATAAAAAAATATATTTTTTATGTGTTGTGTAACTGAATCTATATCGTTAAGGGACATCCGCTAATTAAGTGAGGTATTTTTTTGATAATTCGGACTCTCCTCTTTTCCTGTGGTCAGCGGTGAGATGTGGTTGAGATTCTTCCAATATATTTTAGGCAAATTACTACATATTACTAACCGTTATGCATTAATTGACTAAAACAACACAGATTCAGGAATAATATTGTTTACATCATTTCTATTCTTATAAAAACTTTGAATTTGGTCCAACTTAAAAAAGATAGGATAGTTTTTTTCGTCCCACTTAAAAGATAGTATGGCATTATTTGTAAGTTCCATAAGTTTCTAATAGATGACGGTGTAAGTTAATTTAACGACACAACACCTAAAAATCTTTTGCTATCTAGGATGTGTAAGCATCCGGTAGATGGCGTCGTGTTTTGATTTCTTGATGCTACAATCTATTTCCACGTCATAGGTGTTTATGATTACAACATAACTATCGTTTTAAGTTAAAAGTTTATGGTAACTGTTTTAACGGTTATTAACAGCAACTCCTGGTCGGAACAGCTAGTTAATTTTGTAAAATCGAAACGCGTTTTAGGTTTTTAGAATTCCTTGATTTTTAGTAGGTACTTTAATAATTGATTATTGACTTGTTCATTTACTGCGATCGCTCTTACAGAAGCTTATTCATAATTCATTTGTTCTTTTTCAATACTCATTATTCAAAACTGCTGAAAGCGTTTAAGGATTTTATTAAACTTGGGTTTAAGCACTTTTCTCAGTTGAAAGCACTTACTTATAATGACTTCAGCTGTATTTTCAGTTTTTATTGTTTAGATAAAAAAAAAATGGTAATAACTCTGACTGAATAATAACTAACTTAGATAGGGAAGAGTACTGTTCAAATAATTAGTACTTAAAACAAATAGTCTCGAACAACGATGGCCTAATAAACATGGTTTCTGATTAACATTTTACGGACATTGGTATACCCTATAAAATTAATGATTGCATGTCATCATTCTAAACTGTATCAATCAATCAACAACTTTGAAGACAAGTTAACTTAAATAACTAAAAGGAACAGTTTTTAAAAACAACACATCATATACGATATACTTGAAAAAATTACGAAATTTCAGGAAGCACACGAAAAGCCAAGGCGGGTGACAGGAATTAAGTCACATTTTGTTCTATGTTTTTGGGTAAATACATTCAGTTACACAACACATACTTTGTTGGTTCTATCCTTTTTTATTCATTAACACGAGTAAAGGACAAATTGCTCGTTCCAATAACGTTGATTATTTCATACTAATGCAATCTCAAATTTGTAACCGACCCAATTTTAAATTTCGCGCCCTCCACCTTAGATAGTACCGATGCGCTCCCAACTACCTTCTATGATAGCGCCACAAGTTACCCCCGGACGCTGCCGACTGCTACCCTCTCCTACGAGAAGACGGTATTCAGCCAAGGGACTGCACCCCTCGAAAAAGGGTAGTTGGTTCCTCAACTAGTAGCTTCTCCTGTCTTAGCACCCCTTTTTTAGGGTTCCGTAGCCAAATGGCAAAACACGGAACCCTTATAGATTCGTCCGTATGTCACAGCCACTTTTTTCTGAAACTATAAGAACTATACTGTTGAAAATTGGTACGTAGATGTATTCTGTGAACGGCATTAAGATTTTCACACAAAAATAGAAAAAAAAACAATAAATTTTGGGAGTTCCTATACTTAGAACTGAAACTCAAAAATTTTTTTTTCATCAAACCCATACGTGTGGGGTATCTATGGATAGGTCTTCAAAAATTATATTAAAGTTTCTAATATCATTGTTTTCTAAACTGAATAGTTTGCGCGAGAGACACTTCCAAAGAGGTAAAATGTGTCCCCCCCCCCGTAACTTCTAAAATAAAAAAATGATAAAACTAAAAAAAAATATATGATGTACATTATCATGCAAACTTCTACCGAAAATTGGTTTGAACGAGATCTAGTAAGTAGTTTTTTTTTTAATACGTCATAAATCGTAAACTGTACCTTTCATTCAATCAACTCAAATATAAAAATAATGAAAAAAAACATTTAATTTCATAAACATAAACCTTATGCATAAACCGTGAACCATTATTTTCTAATAATAAATCTGTAATAGCTGCCTAAGTACCTAAATAACAATTATAATTCGCGCGGGGCGTGGCTTGATCGGTAGCGAGTGCGGAGCGCGCGGGGGGCAGGTTCCCGACTGCGCTTACCCGAGCACACAAATTGATAATATTTTTGGAAATATTTCTTGTCAAACTGGAATATATATTAGCTTGTTTAGCTATCACAAGCCTATATGGGCATTGGGCTCGCATATAGTTAGATGTAAATCCCATCATTTAGGTACCTAATTATAATGTTAACTTATCAATAACTTAATTAAAAAAAAATACACTATTATTAAAACATCGATCAAAGTTACAACGAACTACAAAAACGTTTATATTATGTTATTTGCTGCTACGGAACCCTTCATGGGCGAGTCCAACTCGCACTTGGTCGCTTTTTTTATTTTTATTATCGTGAGTTCGTGTATTAAATTTTAAATTAATTAAAAAAATCGACTTCCCACTGGTGATTAGTTAGTATTTATTTAAATTCGGATCTGCACTGATATTCCTGATGTATGATCAGATATTAAATGGTCAGGTTTTCCAATCCCCGGTACTGACTATAAATAAAGAGATATAATATTAGTAAAATTATTCTCCGGGCTGGGTAGCCGTGGTCCAGAGGGATAAAAAGTACCCGACGTTTCGTCCAAAACTGCGTCCTTTTTTGTAGTTTGTAAAAAAATATCAAAAACATTGTATCGTTTTTGTGGAGTTGTGATAGGTATTGGGCAAACGTTTTTTAAATGTCATAACACTCTCACAATATTAGTAATGGTAACCTTCGAATAAACGGTCGCACCACACAGTTTTTAATTACAATTAAATCATCTCATTTATATGAATGGTATTTCCTTATTAGCGGACAATGAACGATTAAAGTTTTTAAACTGGACATTTTACGGGTATACTTATATTATTTTATTATTGATTCATGCAAATCAATGTAACGTAAATTTTATGAACCGATGAGTGAAGAGGCCGGTACCTATCATTAGATTATCATAAATAAAATAAAGATAAAAAATAAATTATCAGTCAGTAAGTTTTTTTAAAGAATTCTTATATGTATAACTGCAGTTAGATGCTTAACCGTTATTCGATCAGCGAATCAGCGATGTTTTTTGAATTTAATAATAAATTAAAATATTACGTATATCGACCTAAACTATACACAAGAAATAAAACGATTATCACTGAAATATAAGGGAAAATAATTGGTGGGATGGGATAACCTTACAGAACAGTATTCAAGTAATACTAATTGAGTGGGAGGAATGCACGTTGAGTTGCAGGGACTGGAGAAGAACCTTGCAGGTGGGGTAAATTGTAATAGTGTATGAGGTAACCTTCTATAAAAAAGGATGAAGAAGGATAACCTTATAGAAACTAAAAAGTGCTTAAAGGTAAGAGCGAAGGCGGATGTTTAGAATGATATCAATCTTCCTTTTTTAAAAGTTAGGTTAGATACAGTTAGTTTCAAAATTAATTTTCATTTACAGTTGGCAGCATTGAAATAATAAATTTGAATAATACGGACTTAAATTTTAACATATTTATATCGAATTTTTGACTCCTTTCAGTAACATAAGTATCAAATGCTATCAACTTTTCTTTTAGTATATTTCAGTTAAATAATAACACAAACTTCTTCTATAATATTATTTCAATTTTGACAATAAGGGCATCGCCAGAAAAAGTATGAACAAATGTTGTAATAAAATTTTTCTTATGTATATTAATACTAATTTATTTTAGGGGTTGGAAATTTCAACTATCTTATCATAAATTGAAAAACACTGAACAAGGATATCATTTTTGTTCCTGTCTATGCAAACTTTTGAAATATTTAAATTCCTGTTAATTGTCATTGAAATTATTCATATATGTTTATTTTTCATTGTAATGTGTTTTGTCTTTAAACAATCTCTCAATTTACTTAAAAAATTCCACTCAATTCACATTTTTCTATTTTATTTTTATTATTGATTATGTGTTTAACTATAATATATAATATATGTGTATACCGTGTGGCCCAAAAAGTATGCAATATACTTTCACTTTGTGGCCAAACTATAAGTTAAATTGAAATCAGCTAAACTTAATTTGCAATACAGGGTGTTGAGAAATTGCAAAAATAATAAATACCTGAATATCGCAGGGATTTTTTGCATAGCCACATATTTTTTTCGATTGGATAAATATTTGAGGGTACTGCATAAGAAATTAAATTTGGCTGGTCAAGTGGACGTTGCATTAAAATAATGAACAACTTTTATTTGAATTTTTTTGATGTGAAACATCTATAGCCGCGGGTAAACCGGATTGTTGGCGTGGTGAGCGTGGCGAACGTGGCGCGGCGTCGCTACGGTATGATTCGCCACGTGCGCAAGCGCCTGTGCGATTGTCTTCCCACTCAGTTCGACGGTGTCGTTTGCAATAGTAAACTAGAAGATGGAAGTGAATTAATTTATGATTGTTGTGTAGGTACATTTCACATAGTAAAAAAATGAATGATTTCATTTTTACATGAGAAATTATTTCCGTACAGTCACAGAGATTCAATAATTTTTAAAACCAATAAAGATAAAAAGATTTTAGCTGGAGATTTCAATTTAAATTTTGCTAAAGATGAATCAATGCCATTAGTTACGTTCCTCCAAAAAGAATTTCAATTGCGAATTAACAACAATCCAAGAGAACCTACTACCAGATATGCAATAACAATAGATGATGTATTTATTAGATGTCTTGATAATGTTTTGTCCAATACTTTTGTAACATACTTCACTTATCCTCGACCAATTATCACAGTAGATAATGCTGTCAGAGGCAACATCGAATATAGCTATTACTGAAATCACTGATTAAAAAAAAATTGACTTTCACATCTGCCAGGTGTCCCGTGACGGCTCTGATTTTTTTAATTTAAAATATAGTTTGGCTAGAAAGAGCATACTGAGCAGTTTGGAAGATTGTTTAAAGAAAGAACACAAGAACACACCAAATCAATATTTATGACTAATTTCAAACACAATAAACATGCATTTAATTTAAAGATTCGCAAAATTTTGCATAGACTAGAAAAAAGTAAAAAATTAGACATTTTAGAAGCTTCAGAAATTAAAAAATACATTAAAAACAACATAATAGTTTTATATGAAATCGAAAACGTTTAGAGTTCATGTACAAACCTATCTTAATACTTCTTCTGAACATGCCCTTGTATTTCAACAATTCGTGCCCCCTTATATACGTATAAATATTCTTTTAAGTTTAGTTTAAATTTTGGTTGTATTTGCTTGAACCTACATTTCATTTAATACCCGTTATAAACAATACTATACAGCTGAGGTTATGTTGACAGCATTGTAATATCTGAGGTCGACTTTATAAAGGGTACACTGACACTCCCTTAATATCAAATGTCACCAACAAATTCCGAGTAATTTGCAGTAAGTGAATATTTCCTCTAACATGAGTAAATGTTTCATTCCGTGCGAAATGCAAAGTTGTAAAAATTACTCAGATTACCCGCTTGAGATAAGTTTGCATACCGTTCCAAGTCAGTGCTGCTGTCGTACGAAAATTAAAGGAAATAGTTATCGGCTGAAATTTAGTTTGCTTGACGTGATTCCAGAACACATCGTCCTCGGAAGGCAACTTTGTTAAGGACTGGTAGGAGAAAATGTGCCTGCGCCACGACTTACACAAATTGTAAGAATTATCAAATTAACTTGACAGAGCGGAAATGTGTCACGTTTCTAATTTTACGTTTACCTACCAAAACATGAAACATAAAAATTAAAGTAACGGGAGAATGCTAAGTGGTAATAAACGCTATCGGTAATGAACTGTGAAACGATAAAAAAGTACAGCGGCCTAAAAATTTAGTAGGGACATAGCTCTAGTAATAGCTTGCACAATATTTTAAACTACCGTCGTTTATAACAATTTGCTGATAAAAATAGTTAACCAGTTTAATACATATAGTAATTCATCCCCAAATGTGTCTTTGAAAATGTAATAATGTACCCAATTTTTTTGGCTGGCATTTTTTCAGCTTTATCATAATTCACCTTTAAGAAATTGTCAAACGATAATAGTTAGCTTAGGTCAAGAGGAACCCAATGATAATGATCATACCAGTCGGAAGTTCGTTTAAGAAATATAAAATCTTCACTTTAGTATTTAGAATAATATCTCTACTAGAGTTTGGGGATTAAATAAGAGCGAGTACAATAATATATAAGTCCTACTTAGTGGAATCTTCCTGTTCAATACACAAAAGGCAAAAAAAAAGAAACATATTATATTCTCCTACCTACAAAAATTTAAATATTTAAACTAAGCACTTTCCTTCCTTTTCCCTTATAGGTATTCATTTTTCCTGTATTTTCCCTCCCCTCCTTTCCACACCTCTCCTTTTTAAAATTTGCTTCAATAGGGCCAGACCACTACCATCCGCATTTATTATCCTTCCAAATTCCTCCCTCTCATTTTTCCCCGTTATTTCTTCTAATACATGCTCCATTGATTCACTCTTTTCTCTACATACTCTACACAATCTCTTACCTTCTTCCATCCAAAACTTATTCTCATTACACTCATTCCCCATTCTGAATCTAGCTATTATCTCTATACTTTTTCCATCTCTTAGATATCCTGGCACCTCATCCCTTTGCCATTCTACCCATACAAACTCCCTCATACCTTTCGCGTATCTAGATTCCCAAGTTTTTCTCAAATCCTCACCTCTTATTATTTCATTACATTTTTTCCCCACCATCCTACTAACATTCAATCCCTTTCTTCTCAACTCTTTCATTTAATCTTTACTTATTGCCATTTCTGTTAAGGCCTTATCCCTTTCCACATTATATTTATTTTTTTTCCCGATCCCCAATATCTTTTCTTCTATATCTGTTTTCTTAAGTCCCCTTCCGGTAATTCCCCTATTTTTTCTTCATATTTTACAGCCCTCCTTCTTGTATCTTCCACCATTTTCCCACATTTTGTTTCCCTTCTTAAAACGTAGTCTGAGGTACTTCTTTCTAAGCGCAACACCCATTTTATATACCTTTTATAAATATTTTCTACTATTCTATACTCTGACCATCCCCATATTTCGACATCATAAAAAAATATACCGTAAATACTGGATTGGGTCAGGTTAGGTTATTAGGTTTTTTTAAATTGTCCACTATAAAACCTAAAAATTACGCAGTTTCCCTTAAAAAGGACGATTGTGGAAGATAGGACTTCCAGCATTGTGTTCCTCTTGACCCAAGCTTTCACTTGACAACCCATACTCCCTGGGGGGTGGTTACTGTAAATATAAAAAGTTACCACACATCCATTCCTACAATATATTTTATCTCTAAAATAATGTAAAAATAAAACTTATTTGATGTTTTTTTTTTAAATTTTATTGTTCAGCTATCTCTAATAATAATTTATTATTACACGTGCTATTATTACAGAAAAGGTGTTTTTTTTTCAATAATTAAATGTACAGTAATACGTACAATTAGCATTACGTCACTCATGACGCAAATACTAAACCGTGAAAGAAACTCCCATATAAACAAAGTCAAACATACAAACATATCTACACCCCCATATATCTGTCCACATGAATATTTTACAATACACGGCAAAGGAAAAGATATATAAGGAAAAAAGGGTAGGTTAATATCGTAGCATTTATCTTCATATACGTGTAACTGGTTGTCTTCCTAGAAAAATAAAATTACGCTCCTAAACTAAAAAAATAAAATAAATAGTAAAGTAAAATTTTTATAATGGTTGAGTAAGTAACAATGCTAGCAAAAATTTCATTTGATTCAACACTACATATTCGCAATATTTATGTTATTACAGTCACTTCAATAAATTGGGAATTATTGATATTAATTACCGATATAAATAAATAAATGACATTTCTTGAAACGTTGGCATTGTATTTTCACAATAAAAAATTATTTGGCCCCAATTGTGCTATAATTCGTTATATATTTTAACCTAACGTACACCTGAGAAATACTTTGAGGAATTTATAAATAAATAACCACTCCATTTCATTTAAAACAAATAATTCGTTAGGGGACCGTTCATAAAATACGTTCGCATACAAGAGGGGGAGGGGTCTTGCTTAGTATGGCAAGATGTGACAAGGGGAGACGGGGGGTATACGGCAACGTGACGTTCGCCGTTCATCAAAAAATCTTACCGAACTTTTACAGAATCCTTGGACTTCTGATAAATAGAAATATTATTTATTGGTTCGTTACAAAAGATATTTATTAATTTATTTAAATTTTATTGTGAAAATAAATATTTTTGACTATCAAAATTTGTGTATTATCAATCAAAATTTATCATGTTCAGGGAGGGGGCTTTAGTTTTAATAATTTATATTTACAGGGGGGTCACAGAAAGTGTGACAGCATGACAACCGGGGGAGAGGGAGTCAAAAACGTATTTTATGAACAACCCCTAGGCAGTAACTAAAATCTGGAGGCTACATATTAAAATATGGTAACTTTAATTCTGTTTACATAGGTCAGACTGATCAATCGTTTCGGGAACGAATTAAAGAACATACTTTAAAAAAATACAATTCAGCATATGCTGAACATTTATTAAACTTTAATAATAAATTAAATTTTCTAGAAAGTTTAGAGATTAAAAATTATAATAGTATAACCAAATTATTTTCGCTTCGTTTTGGAAATTCAGAGTTTATCAGGTTATGCATTTATATACTTAATTGTTAGGCACAATTATCATAGAATTTAATAATAGAAAATTGTACTGCCAAAATCATTCTATCAGTATGGTAAAATCTAAAACATTCAAAAGTATTTTGGATTTTTCTTGAAAGTTCAAAATTTTCTAGATTTTAAAATCATGTGTAGAATTCTATATTTTCGAATTTCCTGGAATTATCTAGAACATTCTCGATCGAATCTTTTGGAAAATTCTAGAACATTCTGGAAATTTTCATTTCATTCTCCCATATATTCAAAATCAACCCTTGCAGTTGAAAACCGAAACCTTCTTCATGAATAGAGGATAAAAGGCTAGGACAGGCCTTCTTAAACTATGGGTCGCGACCCCAAATGGGGTCGTGTACAAAAATTCTGGGGTCGCGAGAGATTTTAATGTCAAATTTTTAAATACACGATTTTATAACATCTAGATGTGTACTTGTGCAGTCACATACACACACCAAAAATTTTTTTATTTATTTTTCTTTTATATTTATATGGGGTCGCCAGGAAACACGCAATCATAAATTGGGTCGTGAATGAAAAACGTTTAAGAAGCCCTGGGCTAGAATACCTTATAACCCTCATGTGCGGTGCTGTTACGGAGTTTTAGCGGCACGCACGTTGCAGGTACATTTACTTTTATAACGTATATATTAATAATCCAATTGAATTTACAATCTATTTCGCCATCTTAACGTTAGGGGCTGTTCATAAAATACGTCACGCTAAAATTTGCTTTTTTTACCCCCCCCCCTCCCGTTGTCACGCTGTGCCGCACTTTCTGTAAATATTTCGTCACAAAAACTAAAACCCCTCCCCCCATGTTAAATTTTGATTCATAATACATACACAAATATTGATAGTCCAAAATATTCATTTTATTTTCATAATAAAATTTAAATAAATCAAGAAATATCTTTTGTAACGAACAAATAAATAATATTCCTATTTATCAGCAGTCCAAGGATCCTGTAAAAATTAAGTTAAATGTTTTGATGAACGGTGAACGTCACGTTGCCGTAGACCCCCCGTCATCCCTTGTCTCACTCAGCAAGACCCCTCCCCTCTCTGTATGTGAACGTATTTTGTGAACGCCCCTTACTAAATTTCTGTAAGTAGTATTTAAGGCTTGAAAACATTGTAAAAATGCGATTTCTGATTTCAATTAAAAGTACAACAGTAAAACAATTTTAATGTGTATTTATATTATATTTGGACGAATTTTATAAAAAAAATGGTAAGTAAGTCGATTTTATAAAAATTATCCTTTTTACCTAAGCAAAAACTTGGATCCGCGCCTATGGTTTATCTAAATAAGAATTCGTGTGACCCACAAAATGAAATAAGTTTCCTTCATGTAACCGAGTAAAATATGAAGTAGGCGGTAAAGTTCATTATATTTTCGTTACACATTAAATTTTTGCCAAAGTAAATTTTGAATGCACACTAATATGTTTATTTTCTAAATAAACGCGGTTCAACACTTATTACTTACATGCTTACATAAATGAAACATACCTATATTTTTTAATAGTTAATAATTTGTGGGATTCTAAGATGCTGGGTGTATACCTCCTAACATAAAATAAAATATTAAAATGTTAATACTTTACGAATATATTTTAAATTTTAAAACAGCAAGAACCAAATGGGAAAGGAATGTCGTCAATGTGCCCTGAGAAACGTATTTGTAGTAAATACGACCTATTTTATAATAGTATAGCCTGCCAAAATCTTTATTTTGGGCACTCACTCGATTTGTAAAGCACGTCCTATTTAAAGGAATACTGGGACTATCAAATAACTATTTTCAAAATGCTTCTTTTAATTTCCAAAAATTCAATTACTTCTATACTTATACTTATAATAATTTATTATTCCATGATTGAAAACAAATAAACTTAGAAGTTTTTCTTCAAATAAAATAAAAATGAAAAGTAAGTTTAAAAAAAAATTCTTTATATTTTATACAAATATGAATTACCTAAAAAAATAACATCAATCTAAAAACTATTAATACGAGGATCTTAATTAAGTAAATGTGATTAAAATATTATTTTGTACAATTTTCCTCTGTTAGGTTCTAACCATTTCAGATAAAATAAAAAAATTGTTTTCTTGCTTATATATATATATATATCTTGCTACTAAAAGCTAATTAAATGCAAATTGGTAGGAAGATTTAAATTTCCAATTAAAGGAAACAAAATAATAATAATGATAAAAGAGAGATTAAGGGAGGTATTTAGCTAATTACGCTGTGAGGCTTTGCGTTCTCGTTTTTGTTTTTGCATTTTCATTATAAAGAGGATTTTCCTCGCGAAAATCCTTTTTTACGGTTCGCTATCAAACAAACTGAACGAATAGCTATTGTATGTAACTTCTGAAGAGATTTGGTTTGTAACCTATCTGTGCTCCTCTAATACCGACAACGATTTTTGGCTGTTTTATCGTATCCTTTTTCGTCATCTTAAAGAAAACTTCCTCTTTTACCTATACATCAGTGTTATTAATTATTCCTCTTTAGTAGACTCGCCAAAAGAAATAAAGAAACTTTAACGTACTCCGACGTAAAAAAGAACAATATATAGAAAAACGTGTAATGTAATAGCTGAGGCTGAGTAGACGTGTGTTTAAATGCTCCGAGTTGTTTAGAAATTTAGGTGAGAGAAGCCAAAGATTTCTTGCTGCATTTTGGGTCAAAAGTGTGCAAAGACTGTACTAGTGTACTGGTACAACTGGCAGAGTTTATTAAGAAATGTTTGTATACTTTGAGAGAAACTCGATATTTTTATTAGATTTTGTAAGTTGAAGGTAGAATATTCTTTTGTGAGGAGGGATACGAAACAAATAGCCTGAGATATAGGAGGATAAGAAAAGGAGAGCAGAGTTAATCAGGAAATAAAGGGAAATAAAAAAATAAATAGGATGCATATAGAGAAAAAAGAAATGTAGGAAAAGGAAAGAATGAAAGTTCTATTAGAAAAATTATACGAAAAAAAAAATAGAAAATGATAATATAGAGATAAAGGAATGTATGAAAATGTTTGAAGAAAGGTTAGATGTGGAAATGAATAAAACAAAAGAAGAAATTTGGTGTATAAGAAATGATGCAGATGAGGAGAAGAACGTAGCAGAGAAAAATAAAGAAGACATTGTTAAATAAGAGAAAAAGTGGTGATATTAAGTAAAAAGTTGGAGAGAAAAAATCAGACAAAAAGAAAAAAGAATGTAATGCTATTTGGGCTGGAGTTAAGTGAGGAAAAATGCAAGATTGAAATACTGAAGTGTGGAAAATCAAAGAGAAAATTTATGGTTAAAAGAGTTTGTAAGAAAAAATGGGAATATTAAAAAATAGTAAAAATTTAAAAGGAAAAAACTGTTTATCAAAGAAGACAGGACAGCGAAAGAAAGAAAAATTTAAAAAGTTATGGATAAAATGTTGAAAGAGAAAAAGAAAAAGAAAGCAAATATAAGAATAAAATTTGGGGATATGAAGGAAATACAATGAAGAAAAGGACTGAGTAAAAAAGTGGAAATCAATGAAGAGCTAAAAATGGAAGGCGACAGTTTGAGGAAGAAAGAGATAAAAGCCATCGTATGGCGAACCAACTGCTGTGTGACATTAAAATAGTAATTTTCAAACTTGTCTTTTTAATACTTTTGAATAATTGTTAAATTAATATGAAGATAATTGTATAAATATAAACTGCTTTTAAATGTTTCCATGTATATTATTAATACTCTACAATTGTTTCGGGTGTTTAGCCCTTTCTCAAGAGTAAGGCAATTACTTTCTTTACGTTTATATTTCAATAATGTTTCATAATAACATCACCGAAGATTCAATTTCCTTTATTTGAAGATAATTGTTTTACATATATACTGGCGGTTTTAGTATTTTAATTTAATTTTAAACCACCCAAATTAACATTCAAAGAATGTTGACTCGTTGTAGTTTCGTACAAAGTGCTTATTAAATGTTTAATTCAAAATTTAATCTTTCGTCTTCCATCCGCCTACTCACTTACTGAATTTTCATTAACCGTACAAAACAAGTGAAACAAGTATCGACTAATATTATTTTTGATCGCACCCTTGTTTCTTCCTACGTCAAACTCGACATTTCTCAATAAAAAAAGTGCTTTGCCGCAGTGAAACTAATCTTGCTAAAACGTTTGTTTACTAAAGGGATCGACAAAATTGTGATACTATAAACAATATTTTTCCGAAAATAATTTAGTACATAATAGACGGATAAGAGGTTAATAAATTAAACACTGCCTTGGAAATTGGTCCAAAATTTAGTTTATTTTCATAAAGTATTTCAAAAATAAATTATACATCCAATAAAATGTCTAAAATTAATGTCGTCAATTTATTAGATACAATTATGAATTAGCATTTCAGATAAGCCCGGAAGAAAATAGCAAGGGGTGATAAAAAACACTTGAAAAATATTACTTAAAAGAAAGTTGCTTCACCAGGGCTATTTCTGTTTGATAACAAATTTTCTCTATTTAAAATGCTATGTAAATATAAAATAAAGTTATTTTGAACAGAGCAGGTACATTCGTATCCAAATACACTTACATAATTTATAACATTTGTTGTTAAGTACGGGGGATACATGTAAACGTTACCAGACATTGTTTTTTCTACTAACAAGTTAAAGTGGCCGTGTGGTGTAATTTTTTTCCGTAAATTTATTTAAATAGATATCATTAAGATATACTTTTTTTAACGGAAAAATACAATTTAAATTTTATTTATTAAAATATATAAATGTAAAATCTGAATCGTAAATACATGTTTCAAAAAATTACTTGAATTAAAAATAAGTTATCATTGACACAACGTATATTTCATAACAATAAATATTAATGTAATATATTTTTTACGAGTTGGTTAATGTATCCTAAAATTCTAGATTATACATTACTTATATTTAACAATTCATTTCAAATTTAAAGGTCTATCTCCATTTGCTGTATTTTTAAATAGTACCTATTATATGCAATTTAATAACGTTTAGGTCATAGATTTTAAAACTACGGTGGTTAATAAATTTAAAAACTAAAAACTCAGTAAATCACTATCACTGACTCGATTCTATAAACCAAGGCAACCTTGTTGTCACACCGACATAGGGATATATTAGTTAGGTTATGGTATGTAAAAGTTACTCCGCCCTCTTTCCCCTTGTGGTATGTGGTTGGGTTAGGGTTACAGTATATAAAGGTCTTCCCTTTGCCCCAACCCACGTTGTTTTTCCAAATAACATCGGATGAGGACAAGGAGTGGGGGAACTTTTACATACCGTAACCTAGTACTTATTGTTGAGTTGCACGTTGAAAAAAACAAAAAAAAAATAGTTTGGCCCTTCTACGCCTTTGTAGGTATGCGTCCAGTTCTTAGTTCAAAAGAGTTTAGCTTAAATGATTTAACTTACCACAGAATAACCATAGACCATTGTAAACATCGAAATATGAGGGGCCAAGTCTCGTTGGCCAAGTTTGTGATGTATATTATTTTGCTACCCTACCGCATTGTGAAAGGGATTAGGATTACTCTTAATCTTTTACATCGTTGATTAAAATATTCCGCCTCCTACAGCTCAGTGATACAGCATACCACGCACGCAACGCGCATATCTACAGGTGAGGGAACGGAATGTGTTGCATTTAAGTTCTTGTTGCCTATACGGTCACACCGACTAAGCGTTTTCACCGGATAGGAAACGGATATCTAGTTAGTTACCATACTCCTCCGAAAACGGCTTGACCGATTTTTATGAAATTTTGTATGCATATTCAGTAGGTCTGAGAATCGCGAACTATTTATTTTAGATACCCCTAAGTGAGAAGGGTTGTCCACCCCTAACTTTTCTTTGGACAAATTTTTTTTATGATTTGGTATTAAAAAATACATACAACCATTAATTTTCACCCTTCTACCACCAACCCCCATTTTTTAATAGCGATATTAGTACATACTGCAATAATCTTCAACTCTCAGTGGTCGATAACTGATCAATTATTATCAATCGATTTGTCATCCTCGCCAGGCGTCTACTGATGTCACTACTCACCCCGCAAACAGCACGGAGTGGGAATGAGAATGAAGCAGATTTTTTTAGAATGTTACACGCAGTTCAAATAAGTTCTAAGAAGTAAAAGAATGTTTTATAATAACATTTCAGAATGATTTGGCAATGTTCAAGAATGTTCCAGAATCTTGAACATCATTCAAGAATGTTTCAGAATGTTAAAAAAAATTAGAAAATGTTTTGAATCATTATGGGATATTCTGGATAGTTCTAAATTCGCGAATATTCTAGAATGTTCCATCAAACGTGTAATATATATTCTTACCCGGGCAACGCCGGGTATTGCTACAAGTATATATATATATGTTTTAAATTTAGAACATTCGCTAAGGCCTTTTCATCGCAATACAATAAAAGCAGGTAGGTACTTACCAATTAAATAAAAAATATTAAAAATCGACCTTGGAGAAATATATTTTTATTACCTACTATTTTTTGTGTTGATAGGTCTCCCAAAACGGTATCGTTCTGGTGCGGTAAACGCCTGTTTCTGGGTTGATCATGATTTTAACTTTCAAGTAATTGAAAATCAGCCTTGACAAAACGACTAGATATTATCTCACTTACTAACGTGGTTGGTAGTGAATTGCATTAGGTATACCTAGAGTATAAAATTTAAGATAGCTTGTAGTCATAATTCTAGACTATATTATCAGTCAATCAACAACTTTAAAGTTAAATTAAGTTTCTTTTCAGTTTCTCTAAACTAAATTCCACTGATAAATAATAGTGCTATGCTACTCGTTTATGAACTTTTTAACTTATAATAGTCGATAAATATGCATAACGAAAGGAGTTATTTTTTTTAAAGGCTACTGTAGATATTAAATTAAAATTTCAGAAAGCAGGAAACATCAGAAAGGGTGACATTAGTCACGTTAAAAGGAATTGAATCAAAGTATTTCCTTGTTCATTTTAAACGAAAGTTTAGAGTCTCGTTACTATTTACAGGTTGCCTCTATTTTCAGGTACAAATCGTCACAAATAGATTCAGTTACACAACACACTTTTGTGGCTGTTTTAATTTATGGGTATACAATTTTAATTTACGTTATTTTTTAGCGAAACTAAATCATAAGGTTCAACAAGATCACTGTCTGAATAGCAGACTTTCTATTGAGTTTGTTTTTTTTTGCATTATATTGTCGTATTTTTTTAATTGTTAATTGTCAAATCACTGTGATACTTATTGAGACATTCTTGCGAATAAACTATAAATTTATTATCTCAAAAACAGCTTTTAAAAAACTTCGAACTTTACATTAAAAATTTCAGAACTTCAACAGCAATAAATAAAAAAAACAGTTTTTATAATACCAATAATTAAAAAACTAATAATACCGTTGAAAATGTATTTGTGTTGTCTTACAATTACAACTGTATGAAGTTCTTTATTGGTATGAGAAAAAACAGGTGCGAATAATTAAATTATATGTAATTAATTCATTTACTTAACACTGTTTTATTTCTACTTTAAATGAATAAGCAGATAAGTAATTCGTTTCATTTCAAATATAAAAGTGGAACAATTGATTTATCTTCAGAAATGACAATAATAAATAAAGAAGTTACAATGCAGACTAACGCAAATTAAACAATGGTACATAAAATCGTTGATTAAATCATGTGGAAATACGCACTTCAAAATGACAAGCATTAAGTGAATTACAATAATAAGTACATTTTGGTTTAGGTACAGTGGGCTTTAATTGGTGTACGTGCATGGTATTTAAAAAAACTGGTTTGAATTCGTTGGCTTGTATAAATCAATAATAATACATATAAAAAACAAGTTTTTTTTGTAAATGCTCATTTCTATCCACTCGTGGTGGTAATGGTAGGTAGCCCTTAGTCTCTCCCCGATAATAAAAGAGTTCGGTTTCGGAGAGCAGAAGTGAGTGGGCGTGGATGACAGATTTTTCGCGAATATTCTAGAATGTTCCAGAATCATGAAGATTTTTCAGAATGGAATGGACCATACATTTGTGCGTGAGTATAAAATTTAGAAGAAGGCGAAGATTCCATCAAACTTTTAACACATTCTTGCCCGAGCAACGCCGGACATTGCAGCTAGTAAATCAATAGCTAGGCACCTTACTAAATCACCAATCATCAAAACTAATAATTCACACCAAACCTAACCTAACCAAAGTAGTAGTCGACATCTTTATTATCTTTTAGTAAGGGGCTGTTCATAAAATACGTCACACTAAAATTAGCTTTTTTGCCCCCCCCACCCCTTTTGCGGTTACAAGTTTATTCCGAAAGTACAAAGGGTGCTGAAACTGCTCCTAATGGTGACAGCGAGTTTAATAAATAACATCAGAGAGCGTAGTAAACGCTGCCTGTTGAGACAATTTTCAAAAGTTATCAAGTCGGTAAAAGAACGGATAAAGTACTTTATTAACTCACAGTTTCCGCAGGTGGCGTTTATTACTCTCTCTGAAGTTATTGTTGGAGTAAGTATATTCTTTTATTAGAATGAAACTGAATTAAAAGAAAACTAGGTTTTGTGGCGCCACACCATTAAAATTTTAACAAAGATAAGTACAATGTGGCAATAAAAGCGTTCCTACTGTTTACTCTCATTGTAGGGGCACTAAAGGTGTCATTAAAACGTTTATTTCTGAAAATCTATCTACACTGAGAATCGAGAAGTTCTGATGTAGCCAAGCAACTTTGCTGTTGACTTACTATGTAATTCTGTTAATACCACGTATATACCCGGTTTGCTCTTTAGGAGATATTAAATTAGGTCTTTAACGAAATTATATTGCCGTTTCACCCATTATGGAAATAATAACAGCTAAAATTGGAAAATTATTCACCATCACTTTATAAAGTAAGTTGCTACATTGTCACAATATACACTAAATACAAATTAAAAATCGTCACACGTGATCTATGACGTAATTATATGAAAGAGGTAATGGCAATCGAGGGGTAATTCCCCCATACGACTATTCCTATTAAAATTAAAATTTAGTTGTTATTTTTTACATCACGATACCTATAACTGAAAAGTTGCCGCTACGTCTGGCATTTGAGTACTTGGTCGTGTTTTTGGTGTTTTTCTGGCCATTAAATTTTATTGATTGATCTTATAAATCGCAATAGAAACACTGGACCTTCAAAAATAAAAATCAGTGTGAACAATAGAGTTAAAACGCTTAAATAAAAGCACCGCAGACTAATGATTAAATGCACGTATATCTAGCACGACAGTAAGTTATTTTTCCGATTTCTGAGTTGCACTATAATTTGTCGCTAATTTGTTACCAAATCCAAAAATTTGTCGCTTATACCGTTTAACCATAATCAGCTGTTATGCTAGCTTGATATCAAGCTAGCACTACACAAAAAGGAAATGTCGTAAGATATTACTGTAAAGGCCATAATTTGTCGCTGAAAAAACACATTCAACGAATTTGTCACTAGTCTTATTTCCAGCTCATAAGCGAAAAACTGCTGGAAAGTCATCAAACTCTCGAAAGGTAACGAACGTGTTGCCCAACTTGGGGGAAACAAGGAAAACCTAATTTAAAAAAATTGGTAAATAAATCCGATCTCTTAAAACAAATGTAACTAAGAACCATTTGATTAATTGTTTGATGGTTTTCCAGCAGTTTTTCGCTATCGGCTGGAAATAAGACTAGCGACAAATTCGTTGAATGTGTCATCTTTCAGCGATAAATTAAAGTCTTTACAGTAATATCTTACATTTCCTTTTGGAGATACGCTATGTGTAGTGCTAGCTTGATATTAAGCTAGCATACCAACTGATAATGGCTAAACGGTACGAGCGACAGATTTTTGGATTTGGTAACAAATTAGCGACAAATTATAGTGCAACTCAGAAATCGGAAAAATAACTTTGTCGTGCTAGCTAGATATACGTATTAAATGCGATGTATTAGGGATAAGGTTAGGTTAGGTTGGGTTATTGATAGAGATTTTAGCGATGTGAAGTTGTCAAACGATTTTGTTTACCTTTATTTCAATAAACTTTAAACGATTGTTAATGTTGTGTTGTTAATCGTTGATGTAATTTATTTAGTTATTAAAAATTCAAATGTTAAATATGAAATTTGCGAATTAAATTTTTATTTTTATTATTTTGCTTTGTGTGCTGAGAAATGTCCGATTGGTTCATTAATTTTGTTTTCAAATATGATATCAACTTTGACAAAATTTAAAGCAAAAGACTAAATAAATAACATTAAAAAATCAATTTTTGTTTTTTTCAAATGCGTAATAATTTATTCTTAAGTAATTATTTACGCAGGCGTTGTATATATTTTTCCTCTTTTTTATATAAATAACTAATCAACAAACATAATAACAGTGCAATGTGGGTTCAACAAATATGGCAGAAAAAAAACATAAAAAATAAAAATTTCGATAGCCAACTTCACATTCAACATTTAAATTGTTAATAACTAAAAAAGTAATACTTAACAAAGGATAAAGATGCATTAATAATTTAGGTTAGGTAGGTTTTAGCACGATAGGTCTGTCTGTCCGTTTCAACAAGTTTTATGATTTTTTAGAACTATTACTGTCAGATATTAACCAAAGGCAATAATTCGATATTTGATGTACTGGATAATTTATATCTAAAACTAAAATTAGTTTGGACAGTTACTTTTAAAAGTTTGAGTGTTACTAAAAATTCCCGAAAATACAATTTTCTGTAGATTGCAATGTTTACCTAGATTGATATTATAAAACAGCGCAACTGACATTTCGCCCTTATAATATATATTTTTAAACACTTGAAGGCATAAAAACGGAAAAATGTACGAAAAATTAAGTAGATGTGACGGGGGTTAAGGTGAAAATTGATGTAAACAAGTTACCTGTTATTTTTTCCGAAAAACGAAAGTGCTGGCTTAAAAGTTTTTTCTGTTAATAAATTATTTTAACGAATGAAAAAAACATAAAAAGTAATCTCTAAGTTTATTGTAAAACATCTAATTATTTTTGCAGTTTTACCCCAAACCCCCTCCCCTGGTTAGATTAGTAAATTGTTTAAGCTTTTAATTTTTTTTTATACTTTAAGTTAACACGTTAATAAATATATTTGATATGATAGAAAATAATTGCAAACTAGGAGCGAGCGATGTAGGGCTGATAAAATCTTCATCTGACTAAAAAATAATGAATGTGTCCAACTAATGATTAAGTATTTTGCGATAAACTGTTGTCACATTGACATATTAAAAGCATTAGTGACATGGTAGACGACAAGCACTTGTTTAAAAGAATGATTATTATTTATTATCCTAGCGCATTCTATTGGGTATTAGTTTTTTTATTATTCACCGAACAACCTAATAAGAATATATTTGCATTAATGATTTATTTGACGATCGCCTATTTAAAAATAAACAAATTTTATTACATACTATGGATAGAAAGTAGGTACAAAGTCACATAATACTTTTATATATATTAAATTATCATATAGAACATTCTATTATCTCAGTTTTAAAATATTTGAAGCAAATAGAAAAATTAAAAGAGAAAATTAAATGTGCATTACAATAAAATCTCCTTATTCACGATTCCTTTATTCACGGATAAAAAAATTGAGACCACTTCCTTTATTCGCGTCGGAAAATTTCGTACATTACGATTACACATATAATTTAAAAAGAGATTATATTCATTGTTCAATATTCAACAGGGTTGGCATGTTTAAAACCAGTGGCGGTTTTACTGTAGGTGCATTTGTTCAGTGAACCCCCTTAAAAATTGAATTAGTTACACCATATAATTTTATCCTTTTAATATTTATTATATTATTGACGATTATCGTATAATATACATCTCTTTTACCATTTCATAGTTCATAGTTACAAAACACCAACCCGTAACCCATAGAAAATATTTAAATTTTTGTTGTGTCGCTGACGACTTTACCTAATATAACTTTTTTGGTTCAAGTTTGATTCTGAACATATCACGAGAGCGATACTCCGTGTGATGTCCATGTGTTAGAGAGAGAGAGGCGTCGGACGCGTGAAATGGAAGATAAAATACACTCAACATACACCGTTTAGGTGCACTGCACAAGAAGCCGGAATCAGCCGGAATAATGTCGTGCTACGTCGGCACGGGTACCCGACAGTCTGCCAGGGTTTTGCAACTTCGGTTAGCCTGCCACCTGGTGAAAATGTCCAGTACGAGTCATTTTTAAAGGCTCTGGAAGCTGCTAGTGTTGGTAGAAACCGATAGTAAAAAAATTATGTTCAGAAGCATGTTCAGATTTCAGAGTTCAAAGTCCACTAATTGTAAAAGACGCACAATTTATTGCACAATAAGTGTTAATTAAAAAATTACGTAAATGATGGAGTCGTGTTCGGTAAAATATATTAAAGAAAATTCAAATAATTTTCAAAATCGTTTCGAAATAAAGACAAGGGGTCCATCTCGCCCAAAACTACAGCTGACACAAGAGTGTACCTTAAAAAATAAAAAGTCCAAACGTGTGTTTAAAGTAGATTTTTGCCGGTAATCCTAATGAAAGTGTTGAGTGGACAAAGACAGGGGTTACGGATTTGTCACATTTGTCGGCAAAACATAGATGAATGGATTTTCTGTATAAGTAAACGTAAGGTTTTTATTTATTGTGTTATTAAATGCCATAAGTATTTGGTTCTCCTAAAAAATTGAAAATCTTCGCCTGCGGCGCATTTACAACTACGTGAAATACGCTTCATGTTCTGATATTACCTACATGTTATTAACTTTGTGAACCCCCTTCGTACTCGACCACGAGCCGCCACTGTTTAAAACAGTGTTTTAAAACACGTGTTTAAAACACTGTTTAAAACACAATCTAAATAAAACATGCTTTAAATTAAAGTGCGTTTAAAACAAAAATAAAAAGTAACATATTCATCTTTCTTTAAATTCATTTGTCTAGAGAAGAACTCGTTACTAGAAGAAACTTCATTTATTTATTAGCTTGGATAATTCTACTCACGAAATATTTTTAAATGACTGTAGTTTTTGCATCTAGAATTCGTGGTTTTCTTGAAAAGTACGGCGTTGTATAGGTAAATTCGTACAAATATCTTTAGCCATTTTTGATGTGAAACATCTATAGCCGCGGGTAAACCGGATTGTTGGCATGGCGATTGCATGCCGTGGCGACGCGCGCCATGCGCAAGCGCCTGTGCGATTCTCTTCCCACTCGGTTCGACGGTGTCGTTTACTATAGCAAACTAGAAGATGGAAGTTAATTAATTATGATTGTTGTGTACATTTCACATAATAAAAAAATCAATAATTTTTAAAACTAATAAAGATAAACTACCACTAGGTTTTAGCTGGAGATTTCAATGTAAATTTTGCTAAAGATGAATCAATGCCATTAATTACGTTCCTCCAAAAAGAATTTCAATTGCAAATTAACAACAATCCAAGAGAACTTACTACGAGATATGCTACAACAATAGATGCAGTATTTATTAAATGTATTGATAATGTTATGTCTAATACTTTTGTAACATACTTCAGTTATCCTCAACCAATTACCACAGTAATGGTGTCAGAGGCAACACCGAATATAACTATTACTGAAGTCACTGATTAAAAGAATTGAGTTGTCGCAACTTTTGTATTTAACAAAAATAAATGTTTATTAAATAAATATTCATCATTTTGTGGAAAAATTCGTAATATTTGATTTTTTCATTATGCCATATTTAGTTCCTGTCGTAATATTGTTTTTCCATGCATATTACTTGTGCAAACTCGATGTTTCACATCTATCAGGCGTCCCGTGACGGCTCACATTTTTTTTTTCATATTGTAACGAATTTTCTAGTTAAACTATTTATTTAAACAATTATTTATTTAACACTGTTTATAACACTTAAACACTAACTTAGAACTACCATTTATATTACAACAATTCACTTATTTATATTACAATTTATTTATATCACTTTGTCTATTATCGGTTATAATTCGCGCACTGATGCTTTCTTCAACTCACTGTTTTTCGGTCCAAAGATGATCACTATATATACACCTTTAGAACTTTCTAGACAATTCGAAAAGGAAATCCTGACGATTCTCGAATGATGAGTAATAATTAGAAAGTCCTCGATTATTCCAGAATTGAACTTGTTACTTGTCGCCGGAGAATGATTTACATCTTGTAAGTTGATAACACGAAAAGTACCGTGTGCGGTGTTTACATGTTAGCGATAACAAGTACATGCCACAAATTGTTATCGCACACACGTACTGTGTCACTGGTCGCTACAATATAGAAAATAAAAAAAGCATGTCCAATAAATGCAATTTAAAGCTTTCGAGAGGTATGATGCTTTGTTCAAAAGCTTTTGAGAATTCGGTTTAAAACAATTTTTAAAGAAGTAGGTGATATTTTCAGATGGACGTGCTTGTGCGACACTAATAAGCAAAATACCTATGAGGAATCTACATTCGGTGGACGTTTTGTATAGGAAATAGTCAGTTTAAAACATGTGTTTAAAATAAACGACAAAAAAAGGTTTAAACATATAAAACATATGTGAACACATGTTTTAAACATTTTGAACTGTTTGTTTCAAAAATTTAATAAAAAACTGTTTTCCCCACTTATATACCAAAAAGAACAAGTAGGCGTCAAAATAAAAATAAAAAAATTAATAAACATTATTTAAGCCTAATGTTCTTTCATAAAAGCCGCCTTGTAAAGGTGTCGCAAACTTTAGGTATAAAATATCACTACCGCCGAATCGCACGTGCCTTTAATCCTTTGACATTAACCGTAAAAAATCTGACCGAAGATTTGCGAATGGCAAGTGAACTGGGTGATCGCTTCATTAAAATTGATCCGTTTTATTTTTAAAAGTAAAATTGACTATACCTCAGCTTAATATCAGGCAGAATTAATAGGCCTTTTAAAAGCGGCTAAGCAGAAAAAAATTACAAACCAAATAATTCAAACAAAATATGTATCTGTCTGTTATTTGTGATTAAACAAATTTTATTTTTATTTTTTATCCTACAAATTATCATATCATATTCACGGTTTCCGTATTCGCGACATAATTTTGGAACATATACCCCGCGAATAAGGAGATTTTACTGAATTGTTGAATATTATCAATAAAATTTGACAACAAAGAAATGTTTATTAAAATTTGTATGTGCCAATTTTCTTCAAAAATGACAAGGGTGAAAACTACCCTTACCAATGTATAACTATTTGTAATTTTTTGGTCAGGTCAAATAAGGGGCCGTTCATAAAATACGTTCACATACAAGAAGGGGGAGGGGTCTTGCTGAGTGTGACAAGATGTGACAACGGGGGGCAGGGGGTCTACGGCAACGTGACGTTCGCCGTTCATCAAAAACATTTACTTCAGTATTTATTTTCTCGGCTTTTTTTTAAATTCTTGTCATCATATAAGTTATTTATTCAAATTTATCATACTCAGTAGGGGAGGGGTTTTAGATTTTGTGACGCAATATTTACAGGGGGGGTCACAGAAAGTGTGACACAGCAGGACAACCGGAGGGAGGGCGTAAAAAAAAAGCTAATTTTAGCGTGACGTATTTTATGAACGGCCCCTAAGTACTTCAATTAATTCTTAGAAAGGCATACCTACATCTTCACTTTACTTTTTATCCTTTTGTCCATTAAAACAAATCATATCTACAACAGTTCAGGAGATAAGAAATATTCCCTCCGTCGATTAATTATTTCCCATAAAATTTTTTGGAATGTCAAAATAACTCGATAATATTTAGTGTAATTAAAAAAAAATATATGTAGATTTTTCTAATGAGGTAGATAGTTAGTGATAAGATTGTTTTTTTTTTTTCGCAAGACTAACAATAAGAGAAATTTTGCTCATCACTCGTATACTTAATATGCTTATCAAATAAAATACGACCAGGGAAAAAAATACCCTACCCCTTAAATAAATTTGATCACAATCTATAATAGGGTAAATGTATTTCTCTTAATTTTTTTTAAATTATCATCTACATTTTTTTTCTTTTGCCAAAAATTCACAAAATTCTGAGACACCATCTCCATACTATCAAGTTTAATTTCATCAATCTGGCCAACATCAATTTTATTTAATTTCACTTATGAGTAAAGATTTTAGCGGAATGTAAATTATGGATTAACATTTTAATAATCACAAATGGCGTTGTTAAATAGAATTGTTGGGATAACAAATGATATTTTTTTTGCATTAAACGACCAGTTGAAAATACATATTTTCAGTAAATTAATACATTTAATATAAATTTTCTGCTGTACGAATAAAATTCATTTTACTTAAGTTAATGTTTGATTGCAAGAAGATTGTAAGGATTATCGACATGATACAAAAATTTTTACGGGAATCGTTTTTTCATACGTGACATTTTCCCTCCGAAGCCACCACTTATGAGATAAATGGAGAGTGGTTTGGAGCACTTTTAGCAATACATATTTGACGTTCCATCTACGATAGGGACTTTTTTGGCCTATATTGACAATTCTTTTAAGAGATTTTACTATTAAATAATAATATAAGAAGGATACCTTTTTTCTACTATTCAGCAATTTGGCTAATAAATTTGACTAAAACATTTTCAATTTTTTGTCCTGGAATTCCTTAAAATGAGCAAAGACGAAACCAGAAAAATCGGTAAGACAGTTTGTTAGAGATTTGTATCGACATACTTGAACAAATAATAGTGGCGGATCTACTTTTATTTATTTTATTTTAGATTTTTTTGTAAGAATTTAAAACTTAGAAATAAAGAGAGGATGAAAAAAATTATTAAAGCCGCTTTTTAAAAAGCCTGGCTTTTCCCCTGGTCAATAGTAGGTACCTATGGGTATTTCAGAATCTCATGAGTCATGGGCCCTAACTTTTGTGTCCGCCCATGCGAAATATCTCTAACCAAAATGGAAACTGACATAAAGCAGTATTCTTCAAACTGAATAGTACATTTATTAGTCGTTTTAGGAAAATTAAAGTTAAAGATTTGAAAATTTGTAATTAAGGGTTTTATCAATGATAATCTTTTTTAACTAAAATAATGTCAATTATCGACACTTCCGATTATGTCAGAACTTGATAACAACATTATTGTTTAAACGAAATAACATATTTTTTTCCGACGAATTTATATGAAACATAAAACTTTAATTAAGATAACTTTGGTAACCGACTTATATGCCTACGATGAGCAGTTTCTGTAATAATAATTTAATTTATAGAAAAAGAATCGCAATCGGAACCCAAATCATCACCATCATGAAAATTAACTTACAATGTGTTGAAACTTTTACCAGTTATGGCCGAGTCTTACCATATGGCTAAAATTATGCCTAAATTCAGTTTCATAATGTGCACAAGCTATTCAGGAAATAAATCCAAACGCGGATGTGTAACACGAATGGAGGAAATTTTAATATGGGGGTCACTTTTGGAAAAAAATTGCAAACTACGCCGTGTGCCATATCAAATGAATAGATGTATTGTAAGAGTCACAAATAAATTTTCTTTACAATTTTAAAATTGTAGTTTTAATGTTATTAAAAAAAAAATCGATAAAAATTGATCGTTCCTCGTCCCTCTGTTTCGTTTTCCATCTTGTCGTTCGATTCTTTTTATTCTCTTTCGATACAAATATGGATGTTTCTTATTACTTTATTTGAAAAATGTTGAATCATTTTGGATGTTTACTTAAAATTGGTAAGTTTACTGTTTATGACAAAAAAAAACTGTTTTTTATTTTACTAAAATGATTATTAATTCTCCAATTTATATTGAAATAATTTATTCCGTATTAGTGAAGAATTCAACAAAGTAATACAAAATCCAAAACTATTCAAAATTTTTTTAATAAAGCAAACATCCTCATCCATATGAATCGAAAGAAAATAAAAACAGGAATCGAATGACAAAATTAAATGTTAGGTGCTATTTGAACAAAAAAAAACAACATTGTTATTTGTATTGGAAGATTCCACAATCTGTTGCCCTGTACAAATGTGAAGCTGAATTTTAGCATGAAGTTGCCCATATGACTCTACCATAACTGATAAAAATTTCAATACTCTCAAGTCATTTTTTGCGAAATGTTATTTATAGTTTGAATTGCAATCGCGAATTTTTTATCAAATTTTTGAAATAAACACTAACCCATGTAGGAAATTACGATGGGCCCAGCGTTGGTTCAAGCCTGCACCAATCCTTTTGAAGCTTGGCCCAAAACTGCATACCCACATTGGCCCAACCTTAATTAAAGTCTGGGATGATAACTAAGGCCTAGGCTTGGTTTACAACATTGGGCCAAGGCTGGCAATAAACGTTGGTCCAAGCTTGATAAAGAGCACAGGACCAAGATGGTAGTAAACGTTATTTCAAGCTTGATATACAGCACTGGCCCATGACTGGCAATGCATGTTGACCCAATCCTGAACTATTGTCAGCGATAAAAATATAATTTCTTACTCTTCAATGTTATGACGAAATTCTTAAAAAAATAAATAAATTGTACTTCAACAACTAAATAATTGATTGTACGAGATATATATTATTATGAGGATTAATGTAGCAGTAATAACACTTAATATATAGTTTCAACTTCAGTCATATTAATAATATTTTATTTTTTTAAATCTTTTTTCGATCGCTGAGATCGGCCGCCGTCTCTGTCCTTTGCACCAGCTAGAAATTTACTGGTAATATGGATAATTTGCAGTTTTCCGTTGATTGACTGTACTTTGATTGTATAAAATCTGAAATGTTTATTATTGATTAATTAAAATATAACTGCACACATTAATTGTTTAATTTACCATTCATAATTTTTTTTCCAACCCCATTGGACATTCTGCCGCATCCACTATATAGTATTTGGACGTCTTTTCCAATTAATTTTTTCAAAATTTTATTAATGTCTGCTGCATAATTTATGGAACCAATAGTTTCTAATCGAAAAATTTGTTTCTGTAAATCAATCAAAAAATATAAATGATACGATCAAGCAAATTAAATAATTAAGTAATTATTTTTTTTTTTTACTTACTAGCTTTTGCAATGATGTTTATGGGATATGATGACCAATTATCATTAGGATCATCTTGTAGATCCTTTATCCATTCATCAAATTTGTCATAGTCCTTATTGGGAGGATAATAACACCTGCTATCATCATCTAATAACCAAGAAATTGGCAACAACTCCACGCACTTTTTTTATTGACTAATTCGTCAAACTCAACCACACCAAACAAAACATCAGAATCGGACATTATTAAAAGTTATTACCAGTAGACTTATAACTAGAGATATTATTATAACCACTGATGTTAGATAAGAGTCTAAATATATGTTTGATCTAAAAGGTAACACATTTGGTTGGTAATTGATAGGCAATGCAATTTATTAAACGCGCTCGCGACCCTCTTACGACGACACACTGACTGTTTAGGCGGCAAGCAACGCGAACACGTGCAACTATTGATTAACCTCCGAGGGCAGACACGTAAGCAAAACCTTGAAATAACAGAGCATCATGTAGCCGAGGCTCGGCTGCTCAAGGACTGGCCCAAGCTCGGACCAACATTGAATAGTCGAGGTTTGATTGTTCGTGGCTGGCCCATGCTCCGACTAACATCGAATAGCCGAGGCTCGGCTGCTTAAGGACTGGCCCAAGCTCGGACCAACATTGGATAGCCGAGGTTTGATTGTTCGTGGCTGGCCCAAGCTCGGACTAACATTGAATAGCCGAGGCTCGGCTGCTCAAGGACTGGCCCAAGCTCGGACTAACATCGAATAGCCGAGGCTCGGCTGCTCAAGGGCTGGCCCAAGCTCGGACCAACATTGAATAGCCGAGGTTTGGTTGTTTGTGGTTAGCCCAAGCTTGGACCAACATAAAAAAAAGTTGCACTAGATCGACCCAGGCCTGGGCCAGAATTGAAGGGCCGAAGCTCGGTTGCCCAGAGTTAGTCCGAGCTTGGCCCCGTCGTTCAAGACTGGGAGTTCCTACATGGGTAAGCTAATAAATAATTGAAGTTTCTTCTAACCTAACCTAACCTAATCTAATCTAACAAAAGTATGCTTTCTCCATCAGAAGAGAATACAATCTGTTTATTTACCTTATTTAATATCTATATCTATAGCCAATAATTTTTCTCAAGCCGAATGAATTTAAAGAACATGTCATAGGTTATGTGTTATTTTTGTTTTAAAACCAATTTAAAACACTTTGTTTTAAACATACCAACCCTGTCGTAGGCATCCAAGTCAACTATCAAATTACTTAAAATTTCGTTTCATATCGAATTTGTCGTAAAAATATACTATTTAAAATAACCGAAAATGTTCGGTAGTTTAAATTATTTTATTGAAAAAGATCATCTTCCAGATTTTCAAACCTCTAACATCTTTAGTTTTGACGAATAAAAACACACAAGCTTAAAAATTTCAACAGATTTAATTAATCAACTTGACAATTATTTCGCCAAACTTTGGCTTTATCAGAAGTTTATTAAAACTTAAAATGATAACATATTTCCTTATATACTATTTTGTTAGGGGAGGGGGAGCAGGGAACATATTCAGTAGTAGAGATTGGCCTAATTCAGCTTGTTCGTTAATTAATAGACTACTATTTTTAAATTGGTTAATTTCTAAAATTTCTAAAGCCGACAATTTATACCAATTATTTTCATTGTGCAGTACGTTAAGTTCTTCATTAAAATCATGACAATTGTAAAGTTGATTAATTATTTCTGTTGAAATTTTTTAACTTGTGTTTTTATTCGTTAAAATTAATATGAATTTCAACCAAGTATCGATAGAATCAATTAAATACATCTTTAGTTTCTCTAAAACATCTAATGTACTGACATGAAGAACCCCTCGCATAGGAAAGGTATAATACATACCTTTTTTTAACTACTTAAATCCTTTACAAAAATGCGAAAACAGTTGGTTTTGTTAACGTTTTAATACAGTAATATAGTGTTTTGACGTTTAAAACGAGCGTATTTTCGAAGATTGCACACGTTTTATTATTAACAGAATAAGAGCACTTACTTGTATCAAACACACGGAAAAAAGCTGTTATCTTTATTATGTTGTCCGAAAGCATAACATGTCTTACAGTTTCGCGTTTAGTGTTTTTATAGTACATTAATATACAAGGTGATTTTACGTAGGTAGGTACTTTAATTTAATTTCATTTGAAATAAACTTACATACCTACCATAAAACAATAAAAGAACCGTTGACAAGTCATAAACTAAATCCAGCAGTTGAAAATTGCTCGTAAATTTTAATAAAGGAATTTTAAAACTTATTGTACTATATTATTTAACGTAGGTACAATATTTATATATGCGTATGTCTAATAAGGATTTTATCACTAAGCGCCACAGCAACAATAAAATTTGGTTGGCATTTTTTTTTTATTTAAATACCTATATTTCTCTTTACCTTAAATATCTGCACGCAAGTTTCAATTCATACTTACATAAATATGTAATGATTTTTTATAGTCTAAAGTACTCTAATAGTACCGAATATTTAATTATGTATTTAATTTAAACCTAAGTCAATAATATCTTTATAATTAACATTTCTTAAATCAAATACAAACCGCTTGACAAAAAATTAGCGATAAGATAATCGGTCAAAACATACTTTATAGTGTTTGCTTTTTAATAAAATATAAGATCTACATATATGTATTTACTATCCAATACAAATAGTAACGTATAATATAAAAGGTAAATATTTCCTTATTAATTTAACTCAAATTATTCTTCCTGAATATTTCTATAAAAGAAAACCATGACTCAAATCAATATCTTTATGGAAATTGCATTTTAATAATGCTGCAAATTGAGAAATTCACAAATTAAATAAAATACTAATTGTAAGTACCTAACTGTTGGTGTATCGCCATCTGTAGGCATATGTAGTATTTTACAATGTTTGGTAAGGGCCTTATAATATATGTACAGGGTTCTTTAAACCGAGTATACACTAGACGTACCTATTAGGTAAGTTAAAGATGTTAAAGATTGAAAATTTGGAGTGAAGGGTTAATAAAGATGTTTTTCTAGCTAAAATAATTTCACATGATGGCGTCTTACAAATATAGGTACCCGAAATTGATGACGGCCTTGTTATTTTAAATGAAATAGTATATTTTTTACGGTTAATTTGTATGAAACACAAAATTTTAAGGTAACTTTGATAAACGACTTGCATGCTTATAATGGGTAGTTTCTAAAATAATTTAATTTACAAAAAACACCAATGGCTACCCAAACTGTAAAAATCATATCTTTTAAAATAAAAAACTGACTTAGTACGAAAGAGCATATAAGAGACAAAAAAAATACCGGGCAAGTACGAGTCGAACTCGCGCACCTAGGGTTCCGTACAAACCTGTATATATGTGATGTAACTAAAAATTTAAGGTTTTCGGAATTTTTCCTTTATATGTGCTATAAAACATTGCTTCATGCCAAATTTCAAGATTCTAAATCGACTAAAAGTACCCTTTAGGTTTTGATTCCCTTGCGAGTAGTTGCGAGTTAGAAAATATGCGGCTTAAATTGCTGTTTCTTTTGATTGCGTTGACATAGAAGTTTGATTTTGTTACAGCTTAAAGGTATTATAGGCCTGAGTATTTGATATGAATTTCAATTTAATACCTCTACGCGTTCATGAGGAAAGAGGTAGTAACTTTAAAATTATTAAAAATATTTTTATTATATGATGTAACTAAAAATTTACAGTTTTCGCAATTTTTCCTTTATCTGTGCTATAAGACGTTGCTTCGTACCAAATTTCAAGATTCTGAGATCACGGGAAGGACCCTGTAGGTTTTGATTCGAAAATTTGCGGAAATTGGCGGCATAAACGGCTGTATCTTTTAATAGCGTTGGCTTAGAAGTATAATTTTTTCACAGCTCCAAGGGACAATAGACCTGAGTATTTGGTATAAATTTTAGCTTGATACCTTCACGCGTTCCTGAGAAAAAGGGTCTTGACAGACGGACGGACAACTGTTAAAGCAAATTGTTTTGAGAAAACTTAATATGTACCTACTAAATGTTTATTCTCGTTGGTATTAATATTACTTCTTAGTATTGTTTATTCAGGCACCGAATACTGGTGAACAGTTACATCATTGTTTTGTCTAGGTAGCAATCTTTGTTCGGCGACAACAGAGAATAAATGTGATTAGAAGTTAGTTCTAGATCTGCTTTCTGTACGAAACAATGTCAACTTATTAATACGTTCTTTTAAATATATTTTATTTCTTGACTAAATCACTGTGTTTACTCGCAATACTCAACAGGTTATGGACCCAGAACACAAGTAGTCAGAAATAATTTAACGTAACGTACATTTTCGTAAGTTTTTTCGGGTTAGTTTTGATCGGGAATTCTTCAATCGTTCGGATACGAGCAGCCGTGCATTGTATTGCGAAATGGAGGTCGACAAATTTAAAATTGAAAAACTACGTGATGCAGATAACTGGCAGATGTGGCAGTTTATAGTGCAAACTATTCTGGATAGTGAAGATGCGTTGGCCGTCTGTCAAGGAACTGAAGCAAAACCAAATTCGAGTGACCAGGAATTTGAAAAGAAATTAAAGAAATGGACAAAAGCTGACAGATTTGCTCGAAAGCTGTTTGTTACGTCTGTGGAAGCTAAACCTCTACAATTACTGATGAACTGCGAGACAGCGCGTGATATGTGGCAAAAGTTACATAGCGTCTTTGACCTGAAATCAGAAGAAAGTCTGTCTTTAGTTCAAAAGCAATTTTTCGAATACAAATGGGAATCTGGCAGTAATATGGCGCAACATGTATCGAAGTTAGAGCAACTGGAGAGTAAAATGAAGAAACTTGGTGGAGAAATTCCAGAGTCTATGGTGATGACGAGAATATTATCAACCCTACCATCCACGTATAATCATTTCCATAGTGCGTGGGACTACAGAACCAAACAAAAGAACTTTGGAAGTTTAAACGACTCGTCTTTTAACTGAAGAAATGCGCATGCAGAAGCAAGAAGATCAAGAAGTTGAATCAACGGTTGCTCTGTTATCCAAGCAAAAACTTAAAAACAAAGGAAGTGCTCAAAAGAAATCGTTTAAAAAGCAACTTCGTTGTTTCACTTGCGGAAAAACTGACCATTTTCGAAAAGACTGTTCGGGATGTGCTTCATGTGGTTCGAAACGACATCTCAAGAAAGACTGCCCCAAAAAGTCGAAATCGCGAGGTGAATCAAGTGACAGTTTGGACGAGCAACACGCTTTCGTTGGTACCGCGTCTTTCGGTGGTGATAACGATCAATGGTTAATCGATTCTGGTGCGTCGGATCATATGACAACTACAATGGACTGGTTTTGTGAATTTGAAGAATTTGCTGATCCAGTGATGATTGAAATCGGAAACGGTTCTAAATTAACGGCATTGGGTCGTGGTGTAATTAATGTTGAAACATTCAATGGTTCCGTCTGGCTTTCTGGAAAAATGTATAACGTACTGTATGTTCCAGATATGGTGCATAATTTATTTTCCGTAAAAGCAGCATCAAAACGTGGTGTTGATTTTACTATCAGCAAAAAAGGAAAACGGTGTGTGTTTACGCGAAACGGGAAAATTGAAGCAATCGGCAAAGAGTTCAAAAACCTTTATCGTATCCGACAATTCACTTCAACTTTGGCACGAAAGACTAGTTCATCAAAATAAACGACATGTTCGGTATATTTTAAAACAAAACGGCGTGACAGTATCTGGAGTTGACGATGACGACTTATGTGATGGTTGTGCATTTGGAAAGATGCATCGGCAGCCCTTTGGAAGAAGAAAAGAATCTGCCAAGGAGGTGAGAGATCTCATCCACTCCGATGTATGTGGACCCATGAGTGTACGGTCACCGGGTATGAAACGCTACTTTGTACTATTCAAAGACGATCTAAGTGGATACCGAGTTGTTTATTTCTTGAATCAAAAATCAGAAGTAAAAGAAAAACTTGAACTTTTCTGTGCGGAAATTAAGGCGCGTTTTGGTAGAAACATTAAAGAATTAAGAACTGATGGCGGGACTGAGTATAACAACAAAGATGTTCGCGCCTTTTTAAATCACAATGGAATTAAGCATACGGTTACAACACCATATACGCTACAACAAAATGGTTCAGCAGAAAGAGAGAATCGAACAATTATGGAAACTGCACGTTCTCTTCTTTATTCTAAACCAAATTTACCAAAATTTTTATGGGCCGAGGCGGTCAACACAGCCGTTTATGTGATTAACAGAACGGGAGCAACGAAATTTGCGAACAAAAGTCCATTTGAGCTTTGGTACGGCAAGAAACCAAAATTTGAAAATTTCAAGGTTTTCGGAACAGAATGTTTTGTTCATATTCCTCAAGAAAAACGTCAAAAATTAGACAAGAAGGCCTTACGTGGTTATTTTATGGGCTACACAGAAGGGGTCTCTGGTTATCGTGTTTGAGTTCCAGAAATACACGATGTTGTTTTAAGCCATGATGTAATTTTTAAGAAAGAAGTTACTGATAAGGTGGTGCCTATAAATAACAAAGTGGAAACCAATAAGATAGATGAATCAGATGAAGATGTAGATAACACGTCTGAGCTTGAAGAAATCTTAGAGGAAAATGAAAAAGAACTTCCGAGATTAAGAGATAGACATAAATTAAAACAACCGGATTTCTATGGTGTACCAGTAGCGATGTTTGCCTCAAAAGAACCTACAAATTATGAGGAAGCCATGAAATCAGCTGATATGAAACAATGGAAACAAGCAATGGACGATGAGATGCGCTCGTTATTCAAAAACAAGACATGGACCTTAGTGGATAAACCATCCAATAAAAATATCATTGATAATCGCTGGGTCTATAAGATCAAAAATGATGAGAATGGATATCCAACCTTTTACAAAGCCCGTCTTGTTATAAAGGGTTTTTCTCAAAGAAAAGGCATTGATTATACGGAGACTTTTAGTCCAGTGGCAAGGTACGATACTGTTAGAGTCTTGCTAGCCACAGCAGCAATGCAAAATCTATGTCTTCGACAATTCGACATCAAAACGGCTTTTTTGTGTGGTACACTAAACGAAGAAATATACATAAGTCAACCGGAAGGTTATGAAGATGGCTCATCAAAAGTGTGCAAGCTTTTAAGAAGTTATACGGTTTGAAGCAAGCTTCACGCTGTTGGAACGAATGTTTCACCGAGTTCCTACAGAGTCAAGGTTTCAGGGAGAGTACTGCAGACCCATGTTTATTTATCAGTAAAAGACCAGAAAAAGCCTTTATAGTTTTATATGTGGATGACGGATTAATAGCAGCAGAAGATGAAAACTTCGCTGAAGAATTTTTAAAAAATTTATCTCGAAGATTTGAAGCCAAAATTATTCAAACAGTTAATAGTTTTCTTGGAATGGAAATTACAATAATGAATGGATCACTATTTGTTTGTCAGACAGCTAATGCAAAAAGAATTTTAGAGAAATTCAATATGGCAGAATGTAAATCAGTATCCACACCAATTCAAAGTGGTTGGGATGAAGCTATAACTGAAGGAAATGAAACGAAAGATTTTCCTTATAGAGAAGCAGTTGGAAGTTTGATGTATTTACAACTGATATCTAGGCCAGATATCGCTTTCGCTGTTGGAATTGCATCCAGAGCATTAGACAAACCCACGAATGCTCATATTCAATTGGTTAAACGAATTTTTCGTTATATCAAAGGAACACTACAACTTGGGTTGGTCTACAACAAAGAAGGATGTTTTGAAGCTTATAGTGATGCCGACTACGCTGGCGATAAAACCACAAGAAAATCGACTACCGGAGTGCTTTGCAAATTGGGAAATTCAGCCGTAGTGTGGAAGAGCAGAAAACAACAATGTGTAGCGCTATCCACAACAGAGGCGGAATTCATAAGTGCGGCCGAAGCAGTGAAAGAAATCGTGTGGTTAAATCGATTATTAAATGAAATCGATGTGAAAATAAATAATAGTGCGTTATGTGTAGATAATATGAGTGCTATAAAACTTATCAAAAATGGTGAATTTCATCAAAGGTCTAAACATATTGATGTGCGTTTTTATTTTATAAGAGATTTTTATGCAAAAGGTATTATAGATATAATTTATGTTTCTAGCGAAAATCAACTTGCTGATTTGTTTACTAAAGCGTTAGTGAAACCCAGATTTGAATTGTTAAGAAGAAAACTGGGCTTAGCATTTAAGAATGATGTTTGTGCTTGATTAAGAATTACTCTTGTTACTCATTTATGTATTTGTACAATTTATGTTTTAGGGAGAGTGTTAAAGCAAATTGTTTTGATAAAACTTAATATGTACCTACTAAATGTTTATTCTCGTTGGTATTAATATTACTTCTTAGTATTGTTTATTCAGGCACCGAATACTGGTGTACAGTTACATCATTGTTTTGTCTAGGTAGCAATCTTTGTTCGGCGACAACAGAGAATAAATGTGATTAGAAGTTAGTTCTAGATCTGCTTTCTGTACGAAACAATGTCAACTTATTAATACGTTCTTTTAAATATATTTTATTTCTTGACTAAATCACTGTGTTTACTCGCAATACTCAACAACAACGAAGTGATCCTATTGGCAGCGTGCAAAGTCATGGTAGGGGAGAGTGGCGCTGATTGTCGTTTTAACACGTAGTCTTATAGAAATGTCCGCTTTTTTCGCGGACGGTGGCCACTGAACTATTTTCAATCCATAAGATTAAACATTAAAAGTCCAACTTTTTGGGGGCAGCACCTGTCTTGCACTCTGCCTATAAGGGTTCCGCTTTTTCCTTTTAAAGCGCGAAACCCTAAAAAGGATTTTTTTTTGTAATAAGAACTATTAATTTCATGTTATGTAACACAAAATTAATTATTTTCACATTACGTAACACACAATTATTAATTAATTGTGAATTAAAATAAAGATTATGATGTGTAACCTCCCCCTCATTGTCCTCCCCCCAACCGACGTTATCTCTCCTATACTCATAAATTCCAGGAAAAAAAAAAGGTTTTTTTAAGGAACATCCGTTTCATGGAAGGGAAGAAGCCTTCGTAGACTGATTATGCTGAAATTTTAGTAATTATTCACGGTCACCACCTGGTTTCTAAATTATAAAAAACAAAAATTTTTTAGATTGTTTTGACGGCAAATTAAGTATAGGATTTTTTTTCTTCTAAATAAAGTCGATTAAGGGATGAAGAAAATGGAGGGTGGGGCAATCTTTACATACCACAACGTAGCTAACATATTACGAAGTAAATGAAACATTAACTTGACAAAAAGATTGCGTTGGTTTATAGTTTTGATTTTTCAAAATTATTTATGAAAATGGATTTCATTCAGTTTATTTTAAGCTACACAAACTCAAAGAAATAACATTTTTAGTTTTTATATATGTAAAATGTTGTCACACTCAGCAAGACCCCTCCCCCCCTCGTATGCGAACGTATTTTATGAACGGCCCCTAAGAAGTTTATTGGATGACAAGATTTTTTTTGTTAAGGATTATTAAGAAACCCCCCTTTTTTACCATACAAATCCATAAAAGTATCATAAATTTTAAACTTAAACACATTCAAAAAATGAAGTATTTTGAAACCAAAACCATGAAAATTCATCATCTATTTTTTATCATTAAAACCCCAGATGATCGTGAAAGAATGTAATTATTTACCAGCTTCATAATCTGCACACGACGCTCGGAAAAATAAACCAAATTTAAAAAACTTCAACATGGATCGTGCCTTTTTTGTTCCCTGAATACTAATTTCTAAAAAATTCCTACAGTGGGTCAATTAAAATTCCGCATATGTATAACATATTTTACTGGCGAACGTTACTATCTTCCTTATCACGCAAAATCATTCGATGAAGTTGAATCATCCTGTATAATTTATTATTAACGATGGTAGGTAAAGATCAATTGCATCGAATTATTCCAACAAACTTGTTGTCTATGATAACAAGATTAAGTAGTTTATTATCGGAATTACAAATAAAATAAAAGGTTACGACGCTCCGAAGTATCTTATCATAATAGTACAGTCAGAAACAGCACCTCCTTCTTTTATCAATTAGAGAAAGAGAATAAAACCCTAGCTAACAATTACTCTTGTGTGGGCATTGTATAGTAATTTAGATGCCATTCACAATCTGGGAAAAAGTCTTGAAGCTCCGTTTTTAAAACTTTTTCTGTAAATAGACCGTGACCTAATTCTGTTTTAATTAAAAAGAAACCCCGCATGACCACTTACTAGGTTTATATGTAGGTGTTACGGTATTGTGCAAGATTTTTATCTTGGATATTCACCTTTTATTACGCAGTAAACAAAAAAACATTACACATGTGTTTCATACTCTCCTACTACCTACATTACCGCATTCATTAAAAATAATAATTACAAAAAATAGGAATATTTAATTTAAATACAAATACCTACGCACACAATATTGCTATCACAGCTGGTATGACACGTTGACGACCCGATGAGAAACAATTGATGAATTAAGTGTTTAGCATTTTTTTCAGCGACATGAATATCTTTTATTTGAGAACTTTAATTGATAAAAGTTTTAATGGATAAGGTGTTTTCGTGATTAACGCTAAAAATTAATAAAAGTCAATGCTTTCATGACTTTTAAAAAAATTAGTCAAATGAGAATTTGATTCGCTCGCCGAGAGCTCCGTACCTTGCCTAATGTATTACTTAACGTAAAGGTTTATAGAAACAATGAAAATAAATTGTTCTTCCACACATATCAATTGCAAATTTTGTACGCAAAATATTGAATAATTTATCATGTTATTTTAAGGTAATGAACTTCTTATAGGTTTTCCTGTATGTAATGTATAAGTAAAGAAGCGTCTTTTATACTTTTTTCGAAATTTCAGACTCAATCGTTTCGGTGATACGGGGAGGAATAATAATCAATATTCATCTATGTCATTAAATAATTATTTATTGCAAAATTATAAAAAAATATGTTTGAAACTTCCACAATAAGGACTTCCATTTGATATTGTAGCGTCCAGGGATACCGTGCGTGTGTGTCATAACGATTTGTGTGCATGTACTTCTTATCGCTAACATGTTTACGGCGCAGTCACAGCGCGCGGCTCTTTTATCATTATCGACTTACAAGCTATAAATCTTTCTCCAGCGACAAGTAAGACGATAATTTCTGGGAAAATCGACGGCTTTCTAATTATTATTCATCATTCGGGAGCAATCAGGATTTTTTTGAGAAATTATCTAGAAAGTTCGAAAAGTGTATTTAAAATGATCATCTTTGGGCCGAGACAGAGAGTAGTAGAAAGCATTGGTACGCGAATCAAAACGATAAGTGATAGACAAAAGATAAACAGGTTGTTATATAAATAAGAGAAATTTTTTCATATAAATAGTAGTTCTAATTTAGTGTTAAGTATTATGTAAGTATATCCGCGTCAATTTTCCGAGCAACTTGGCCGCGGCAAACGGACAGACAGAAACACGAGTAAAATAAGAATTTTTTCAAACATACGAAACCTTAAAAATACAATATGTAAATGATAAAGGAATTATAATAAAATTCAAACTGAATGTGTTGGTGTTGTATCCAGTGGCGGCTCGTGGTCGAATACGAAGGGGGTTCACAAAATGAAGAACATGTAATCATCAAAAAGAATTTCACAGTGAGGCATGATTTTACCAAAAAAGTAAACCAATTTTTAAAATGGTCATTGTTTAGATAGCCCAGTAACATTTCAGCTTGGTTATATCTATGATAATCATTTCCTACAGAGTCTATATATAATACATTCCAGGCATCCTTTAAATGTTCTGCGTTTTCGTAAACATTTTTTACTGTTCGAGTGTTATGTGTAGTTCCACCTGGTCGGCCGCGGCGACCGAAAGCACACTTGAACAGACTGTTGGATACCCGCGCCGGCGCAGCGTACACATGTTTTTCGTTCACTGCACCTAAACGCTGTATGTTGAGTGTATTTTATCTTCTATTTCACGCGTCCGACTGCTCTCTTTTTAACACACGGAGTACCGCTCTCGCGATATGTTCAGGATCCAACTTGAACCGAAAAAGTTAGGTAATTTCGTCAGCGACAAGACAACAATTTAAATATTTTCTATGGGTTACGGGTTGGTGTTTTGTATGTAATTATGAACTATGAGGGTAATGGTAAAAAAGGTAGTACCTATATTACGATAATTATCAATTATATTATAAATATTAAAAGTATAAAATTATATGGTGTAGGTAGTTCAATTTTTAAGGGGGTTCACTGAACAAATGCACCTACAGTAAAACCGCCACTGGTTGTATCATCTTTGTCAAAAAAGGAAATAAAAATTTAATTAACCTTGAATCATTCATTTAAAAACATTAAGAAGATATTAAATTGGATAGCGATTTCTTATTAATAATTCTTGTGAAATTGAGATCCACTGCGAGCTACAACTGGCCTAAGCGATAATAAAAATAACGCTGTTTTCTTAATTGCCTGGCCAAACTGAGAATGCCAGATTTTTCAGAATAAACATAAGCATTTAAAATATTTTGTAGAATTGATGAATATGCTTTCTTTAAATAAGTGCGATACCTATTTGAAGCCCTTTTGTAATCCACTGCAAGCTACAACTGGCTAGGCGCTAATAAAAGTAACAGTGTTTTCTTAATTGCCTAGCCAAACCGAGAACACCAAATTTTTCTGAATATACGTACAGTACATTAAAAATATTTTGGAGAATTAATGATGAATACGCTTGATTTTAATTTAATGTGATATTTGGGTATTTATAGATCTTTTAGTTGGACTAGAGCCCATTTTTGAATCACAAAATGACAAAAGCAACGATTGAGTTTAATATTATTTGACTGAACAAGCAAGTTTGTGTAATATTTTGCAGAAATAAGACAATTTCTGTTTACTGAGGAGGCATGAACGTGTTTCATGCTTAGATGGATACGTGTGATTCCAAGTATTTCATATTTCCGTAATCCAATCTTTGCCATTCACGTGAATAAACTGAAAAGTATCCTTTTCCTATATAACGAAGAAAAATCACTCTTTTGAAAATTTGTTTTTCGAGATATCAGATTATTGCAGAAATGATAAGTTTCAATTTTTACATCAAGGGCTTTTCTCCAATTTTGTACAAATAGTTTAATATAAGTAACAGATAAAATTTTTGACTGTTTCAAGCACGCTCAGGTCATATTGATATTCTTCAATGTTTCAAAACAAAAAAAACTAATTTTTCTTTTACTTTTAATCACAGCTTAGAAAAAAATCAATATGCATTGTAGACACGTTGAAATCTGTAATACATGATAGTTGCAATAATCAAAATCGGTTACTGCAGAGGTATGCAAGAGCCGCCGATGAAGCTGCAAAACCATCAGCGAAACGTCCGGGAGATGATTATACACTAAAATAAATAAATTATTTTAACCCCTACAAATTTGCTATATAAATTATTCAAAGAAACTTTTGGGAAAGAATTAGCTTAATTGATTGATTCTTCTCGTACTTGATGGGAGTTCATCTTAATTTATAATAAATACAACACTTTTCAAATATAACAATTAATTGGCCACTTTCTGGCTTCTTCAGAAGTTACGCAAGTTCTTGAGAATTTCTACAGAGACCACAAACAATTGTTAAGATAATAGAAGGTGTGGAAGTGTTTTATCACACCAATATTATAAAGACGACAGTTTGTAAGTGTGTGAGTGTGTATGTTTGTTACTTCTTCACGTCTAAACGGCTGGAGCGATTTTAATAAAATTTGGTATGGAGTTAGCTGACACCCTGGATGCCTGGATTAACACAAAGGCTACGTTTTACTGCAGGAAAATATAATATTCCCATGGGAAAATCGATGAAAATGAATTCGCGGAATATAATAAATGCGAAAGAACTCTGTCTGTATGCTACACAATCTCGCCTAAAATTTACTGAACCGATTTAAATGAAATTTGGTACAGAGATAGTCTAGAGCCTGAGAAAGGACATAGGCTACTTTTTAATGCGAAAAAAGGGTTGTAAGGGGTGAAAATAGGGAAGTTTGTGCGGAAATTCCGTAATTATTAGAGATAAAAGCTTTAAACTTATTTTTTAGGCTTTTGATTAGATATAATTACATACGACATTCAATGTTTGTAAAAATTTTACCCTAAAGGGGATAAAATTAGGCGATGAAAGTTTTTGTGTAATGACGTCGTCCAAAAAGCTTACGGCCCAGAAAATTAAAATATTAAGTGTAAAAAGTTATAGAGGTTTTGTTTATTTGGATCAATAAAAATATTTGAATACTAATACTACTATATAAACTATTTTAAACTATAATTAAACTATATTATTCTATAATATTATAAATGCGAAAGTAACTCTGACTGTCTGGGTGTTAAGCAATCACGCCCAAACTACTGAACCGATTTAAATGAGAATTTGGTACAGAGATAGACAAGTAGATATAAAGCTAGAGGCTTAAAACTTATTTTTAAGGCTTTTGATTAGATATAAATACATACGACATTCAATGTTTGTAAAAATTTTACCCTAAAGGGGATAAAATTAGGCGATGAAAGTTTTTGTGTAATGACGTCGTCCAAAAAGCTTACGGCCCAGAAAATTAAAATATTAAGTGTAAAAAGTTATAGAGGTTTGGTTTATTTGGATCAATAAACGTAGTTGAATACTAATACTACTATATAAACTATTTTAAACTATATTAATCCTTAATATTATAAATGCGAAAGTAACTCTGTCTGTCTGTGTGTTACGCAATCACACCCAAACTACTGATCCGATTTAAATGAGAATTTGGTACAGAGATAGATAAGAAGATATAAAGCTTGAGGCTTGAAACTTATTTTTTAGGCTTTTGATTAGATATAAATTCGACATTTAAAGTTTGGAAAAATTTGACCTTAAAGGGGTCAAAAAGAAGGAATTAAAGTTTTTGTGTAATGACGTCGACAAAAAGGCTCAGAAAAAAAAAATATAGAAAAAAAAATTGTAAAGCTGCCTAAAGTCACTATTCCACGCGGACGAAGTCGCGGGCATAGCTAGTTTAGTATAAAAAAAGAATTATCTTAGCGACAAAATTGGGTGCAATAGCCAAACCCCAATCAAAGTTATCCAATTTTTAACGGCCCCTCTTGGAATAATTCCAATTCCATTGCAATATTTCCAGAATTGTTTTTCTTCTTTGAAAATTGCAATTTTGCGAAAATATTTCTTTTTCTGCACGTACAAAAATCTTTTTATGGTATCTACTTGTTATTTTGTAGAACACCTTTATACAACTAAACCACCGTTTTCACTTCCTGAGTTGTTTATTTTTTCGGAAACCTAAATGTTATACCTGTCGGGTGTTAATTTTTTAATAGCTGAAATGAGGCTAATGGTTTTCACGTGTCCATCTAATTTGTATACATTTCTACTGTTCTTAAAGCACTTTTCATTTGAATTGTATAAACCTCATTATCTAAAACTTCGTCTTAACTAAAATTCAAAAATAGTCTCTTGATTTCATTTATACGTACCTACGTACATAATCTTATGCAGTCCGTTAAAATTGATGGTTAAATATAGGGTTAGAATCATTAATATACGTGTATAGCTTAAAAAGTGAGTTTAACGATTCTAGTGCTCCGCTAATTGAAACGGTATAGAGCGATTAATTTTTTATAGATAAAAGATTATTCTTACATCGATTGGGAACATGTGTGTTTGTGAAGAAATCGAATCGATTGATGTTTAACTGTTTTATTAATATTTTACCGTAGAAAATTAATTCCAAACATGAGTCGTTGTGTGATTTGTTTTTGGACTGGAAAAACTGAAAATTCAATAAACAATGAAGGACCCGATTAATTGAGCGAGAAAATATTCTGGGATAACAACACTTAATCCCATATCGCACAGGAATGTCGCAAACGTTTAAGTGGTAGGTTTCTAAATATCCCTCAGAGTTATCTGATGAGGGCTCAGAGCGACTACCACTTTCTCCCCAAATTGTAGGAAAATTTTGGAGGCGTACGATTCAATCAAACAGAGGAAATTGAAGACGTCCTTATTGATTACATCAAAATATTGAACGTATCACACTACCACTCGGCATTGACAATTTGATGGTTTGTTATGAAAACTGTCTCGAAAAAAGATTTGGCAATTACATAGAAAAGCTGTAAAATTGTCTGTAGATTTCAAACATCACCTTGTTTTTTTAATTACATATAACAACAAGAATATTACTTAAATAACTTGATAATAGTTACTCTTAATGTTTAAATTTTTGAATTATATTTTTCTAGTTTTACCATTATCGTTTAAAAAAATACATAAACATGTTGCGATTCAATCCAACAGAGGAAATCGAAGACGCCCTTATTGATTACTTTGGTCTGACTTGGCAATGATATTTTGATGAAAAATGTCTCGAAAGATTTGGCGAGTACATAAAAAACCAAAAATTTGTCTGTATATTTTAAAAATCACCTTGCTATTGTGTTTTGATCTCTTTAATAAAGTAATGCAATCGTTAAACTTACTTTTCAAACGACGTACGTATTTGAATGCAATGATTTAATAATACAGTCAAACTTCGATAACTCTTACTTTGATAAAACGAACTAAATTGATTGGCAATGCCATCAAATATGAGAAATACGTGTAAGTTTTACTTGATACCTCTTCTATTACTCGAATATTTTGATAACTCGAAGATAATGTTTGGCGCCAATTTGAATTTTTTGGGGAAATCCCTTCATTTTAACGTCTCTTTTTACTAGGCAGTTCAATTTTTACGATTATTTGTCATCAAATCAAAACGTACTTAAAAATTATGTATCTAGGCCATAAATTAAATCTTTTAAAAAAGTATAAAGTGGTGCACTGAAAAAATACTTTTTTGATACCTATCGATCTATCTGTAACATGAAATAACATAACAATAATAAACATACAAATGTTTATTTACAAAGAATAAGCACATACGTATGTACATATATGTATTACTAGCTTTTTGCCCGCGGCTTCGCCCGCAGTGGAGAAATTAAATAAGTATGAGTGATAAAAAGTAAGGGTATAATAATAGAAATGAGTCAATATAGTAGCAGAGTAAGAATTAACATCATTACAGTATTCAGGGTTGAAACTTCATTACTATGAGGCTAGATGGCGTAGAAGTAGTTAAATTTGACGTCTTCTAATACAGTGGGCCGGTATTACAGTATTCAGGGTTGAAACTTCATTACTATGATGCTAGATGGCGTTGAAGTAGCTAAATTTGACGATATTTTGACAAACAATTTTCTTATGTTTCGTAAAAAAAATTTTTTTTTTTAATAAAAAGTATCCTATGTTACTTCTACTACCTTCAAGAGTGTATGTGCAAAGTTTCATGATGATCGGTTAAGTAGTTTTTGCGTGAAAGCGTAACAAACAAACTTACATTCGCATTTATAATATTAGTAAATTAGTATGATTATTCAATAACTGGTAGTCTTTTAACTTAATGATTTGAAGTTTTTTGGGTCAAATAAATGGTGATTAGAGTTATCGAAGTTCGACTTATTTGTATTATAAATTTTAATAAAACACCCCAATGAAAGGGGAAAATCAAGAATAAAACTTTTCAGTATCTACATCACATATGTGTGTAAGAAAAGAAATACATAGTCATATCTTCCTTTTTTCCATCCCACGACTTGTCTCTTCTACGATCAAAACATTTACATATTGGAAAGTTTTATTTTTTATTATCGTCGTATTTTGAGCTGTTTATTGAAATTCATTCTGGCGTCATGGAAATTGTATTACATCCTACAAGTTATATTTATTTTTTTAATAAAAAAATATCTTATAAAAAGGAATCCGTAAGACTGGGGTTCTAACTACTTTCTACAAGTAAAGATAGGTAAGAGAGTTGACAATAGTACTGAAATAGAATATTTGAAATTGTTAAGAAAAATAAATTAGGGGCAAATCATAAACACGAAGCAACATTGCTGACTGAACAATAACCGAGAAGTTCATTAAAAGAACTTACATTACAAATTTTGTTCTAAAATTTTATGTTCAAATTGGATGCTGCAGTCAAGATTTATAAATTACAAATCGATAACAATGATAATATGTTTATGTAGATACGTAAATATTCACTCTGCAGACTCTTGGTCAGGACAAGTAATGAAAATATAGATATTGTTTTGAAATTACATTTTTTTATTAGGTAACTGTTCACGATATTATTTGCAATAATATTTACAGTCTATTAATAAGCAGTTGTAAAAGATATGAACATGCACTAAATTTAACATTAATAAATATTAAGTCAATACGTCTCAAAACGTTACGTAGGTACGTCATTAAATTCGTTGCTTCAAAAATTTTAGTTACCAGAATTTTCTGCTAAAGCGTATGCATTATGCAATTTAAATTACTCCTATGATTCATTCAACATTTGAATAAAATTGAATTCTTTTATAAAAGCGTGACCTTCTTTAAATCAAACGATAACTACCTACTTAATTAAAAATCTATACACATATTCTGTTATATTGTATGAGGCTATGCAATAAATTATTACGTAAAATACCTGGTCATGAGGCATTTTTGCCCCAGCCGTTTGCTTAAGAAGTGGAAAGTTATAGATACTAGAAGTAATCCAATTCACAACAATCAGCAATTGTTACTTCTTAACACGCGTGGGATATCGCACACTTCAAAAATTAAACCGCGGCGGCACGCACAATTATTACTTTTTTACTACAACAATAGAAAGATTCGTGTGCGACATGCGACAATTGCACGCGTTACGAATTTGGACAAGATTAAATAATTATAGAGCGCGCTCTCTGACTATATGGTAGGTACGTATTTTATTATTAATGTACTTTCGGAGACGCCGAAGACGCAACTCCTGGAAGTGGTCGCAGACGGCAAACGCGAGACGGAGTCTTTTTCGCGGGACGCATTCGACGAATCACAATTTGTATTGCACTAAAAGTAGGCGGCGCTGGGTGACAGTCGCCTCGTTACGTCGCGACCGTCGGCGTCGTTTACGTAGGATGATAACAAAAAATGTCTAAAGAGCAACTCGCGTGAAGCCAGCACTGCTTTTTTTAATATGTTAAAAAAAGTTACTTTTGCAAATCAACTTTATTTTGTGATACGTAGGTTAGTTAGGTTATGATATTAGTAGGTCACTTTCATCCCCTCCCCTTGCTGACTTTAAAATTTTTGTTTTTTCTAGAATATAGGCGAAATCATTTTTGCTTATAATTCCAGAAAAAGTGTGAGAATCTTTACATCCTGATGTCACTACTCACCCAACAAACAGCACGGAGTGGGGATGAGAATGGAGCAGATTGTTTTAGAATGTTACAGGGAGTTCAAATATGTTCTAAGAAGTAAAAGAATGTTTTATTATAATATTTCTGAATGATTTGGCAATGTTCAGGAATGTTCCAGAATATTGAAGATTATTCAAGAATGTTTCAGAATGTTAAAAAATGTTTTGAATCATTATGGGATGTTCTGGATAGTTCTAAATTCGCGAATATTCTAGAATGTTCCATCAAACGTGTAATATATTCTTACCCGGGCAATGCCAGGTATTGCTGCTAGTAGACTATACAAATCGAAATATTGACATTTTTTGACTTTTTTTTTTCAATGTTTGTTTTTTATGTAGATTACGAATTATTGAATACAAAGAAAACTTTTCATATATAGGAGAATTATTTTATCTTTACTACCACGTAGACTATTTTTGGTTTAAGTCAAGAAAGAATAAACTTTATCTGTCTTTGTTGTAATCATGCAGAGAAAGTGCAGTGAAAACATTCTCGTTTTAATGCACAAGAAAGACAAAGATAAATTACAACGTATTGTTACGAAATTTCAATATATATCTCGTATTCTTCTCAACACTTTTTATTTAATAAATTCGCACACAACAACAATTCAATAACTATTTCGCTTTTCAGTCGCTTTTCTTCACTTCGAACTTATATCTGTCACTCTTGTGTCTAGAACTGTCAAACTGTCCAACGCTGTTCCTTATATAGTATTATGGACGTTTCTGGGTGACTCGAAACGTCCAGCAACTCTCGAACCTTCTGGAACGCGTCATAGGTAATTTTCATTCAACTTTCGCAGTCGGCGCGTCAGCTTCATTCAAAACGCCACGTCCGTCACAGTATTGCGTATATCGCTCATAGATATCGCTCTTAAAGTTATGCGATTAGAGTCCATTAGAAACGAAAAAGAGGTTAGGTTAGGACTGATTGTCACATTTGACATTTTCTATCATTGGGTGGACAGCTTACCTAATAATCGTTCTTTCTTGTGAGTTAATTGTTCATTTAAAAATTTGCAGTATATTTAGAGTAAAACAGTTTTTCTGGCAACATCATTGTCATACAATTATTTGCAAAAATACTGTTTCTAAATTTTTTTGTTACTTAGAGTACGTCACTGATTCTACATCGAATATTATAACCCATAATTTTATACTATCAATTATCAATCATGTAACATTTAACATACGTGTAAGAACTATTACGATTTTATTCATACGTCTACACCTCATTCAGGTCTCGTGATGGCGAAGATAAATAATTCTACTATATATCTCAAAGATATACGTTACAAATGATTATATCTTAAAGGGACATGTACATCTACATCAAAAATATATTTTTTTAGCATTCAACAATTTGTAATAGAAAATTGCAGAGATTGATTTTTCGATTTTTCACAGCTGACTATGAAGTTGTAATTATTTACATAAGTAATCCTTAAGTCGTTCAAAACAGGAGAGGGAGCCCCCCTCCCCTTATTTCACTCCTGAATCTGACACTCGAAACGGTGAACATAGCATAACTAAGTTTACGTTTCTGTTATACAGCCCCTTTTTAAACTTTGGAAGGGCGGAAGTGCTTCTTGCTTTCTCCTCTAATCCTGACACCAAAGAAAGTGGTGTACAACTGCACATGGTTTATATTTATGATCACATAACTGTTGTAAGTACGAATATCTTGTTCAAAATCGGCATGTGAACTTATATAACAACAAAAAAGAAGTTGTAATAAAAAAATTTTTTTTTAATATTTCAAAAACTAAGGTACTTCATGATATTTTAAGAAAACCCCGTACACCACTAAAAAAATTGATATCTGATGGTTGCATTTCTAGTTTTAGCCCTTACGGAATTTTTATAATGACTTTTTACCATTTGTTGCCAACTTTTTCAGACATTTGTATACTTATATATGTAGTACAGAAGTACATAACCGATCGGTTCCGAAATGGGAATAATAATAATACTATTACAGAGCAGGTCACAAAGTGGGAACTAAAAATCTTAAATTTTATGAGGTCCCGAAGTGGGAGACACCATTAAACATATATTTTACTAGTGCAAATTTTACAAAACAAAGTCTAATCATCGTTTTGTTTTCGAAAGCTCATTAAATACATCATCAGTGTCAATAATATACTCCTGTACATGTTCAATATTGCTAAACCATTGAGCCAGTTCAAAAATATTAAATTATTTCATTATTATTCTGGATACATAACTATATTTAGTTAAGCTATAAAACTTAAACAATATTACGCGTATTATTTTAACATTTTAAAGGATTAGTGTTAATTATCCAAGAGGGGGGATATATCTCCCATTTCCCCTCCCTCGGATTCGTCAAAGATTACCAGTATTTATGTATACTTATTAGTTGGTAATATTCCAAAAGTTATGCATTAGTTTATATCTAATATATTCTCTGTACGTTGGGTTGCATAACAATAAGGAATCTAAAATGCAATATAAAGTCTATAAACAAATATTGCTCAATTATGAACATATGCAACGTTTTCCTTTTCTTTTAACAATAGAAATCCCACGCGATAAAGTACATTGTTCACTTTTTAATGACATAAACCTGATGAAACTATTACTTACTATTATTAATATTTAATAATGTCGCACGAACGATCAATAGAAAAATATTTTATTCAGTACCTACCTACAGTCCTTACGTTATTTCAATCAGTGAGTCATTATTATTCTTATATTTAGAATAATTTTACTAATAGCTTTTCATTTAATTGAAATATCAAATGAGTATAAGAGTGCATCTATCAATACCTATATTATTATACGCAAAGCTAAATTCATTCATCAATCTAATGCTACAAATGACAAAAAAATAAGAATATAACATTAAGTTAAGATTAATGCGCAGGTGAAATAATTATGTAGTTGTGACGTAGAACATTAAAATTACCTTGAATTTTTGCTTTATTTATGTTCGATGACGCGGTATATCCATTTCGAGGATCGACCAAACGAGTGGTTAACCGACATTCTGTTAAAATTATTACTACTTTAAAAAAAAGGCAAAACGTATTGTGCAGTCCCCAAAAACAACCCAGGTGCAAAAATTGTAGCGGTTTCCCCCCAAAAGTTACGCCCTTTAAAGATTAAATTATTCATTATTATATTCAGGATGTTTAGTTAATATATCTCCCCCATATTCAGTTTAGGTTAGGTTAGATTAAGTTATTCATGGTTAGGTTGGGTTACTTCCTTTCAGAAATTTTGTTAAATTTCAAACTGAAAGAATATTATTTTTTTAGGAAATTACCAACAGTTATTAATTGGTGTATTGCTTCAAAGTGCAATTTTTTTGAGGAGTGATGTTTAAGAGTCTACCCCCACTATCTTCTCCTGAAGTGGGGATTAAAATTAAGCCTTTAGCATATTTTTTTATAATATTAACAATAAATCAAACATAAACAAATCATAAGACAACAAATTACCTAAACGATAAAAAAATTCAATCATCTTATGTCCATACATGAAGCTTATGGCTCGTCCCCCCCTAATCACACTTTATTCCTCTCCCTAAACGTGTAACGTAGTGACTCATAAAATCTTATGTAATTTTTTTAAATTACAATTCCTTCAATTTTATTTTATACAGCAAATATATGATATTAAACAAATCCAGTCAATTCATTTAAAATGTTTACTTTTTTAAATTTCTTAACACTCGGTATAGCTCGTTTTTTGTCAGATCCGTTAGATACTCGAAACTACTAGCGCTACCTTACGAACTCGTCATTAATTAGACATAATCGCGGTTTGGTTTATTGTGCACACACGCCCGTTTAGTAGCGCCACGAGTACAATAATGGCGACACTGTCAGCTGCACTGCTCAACGGTGTCGAAAAAAACATACCAAAATCAAAACGAAAACTCCAAAAACATTTAAGAAGTGCCGGCCTGGCGTACATATCTAGAACAGGAAAATTAATTCCGGCCAAAAAAGTTGCAGGTGAGTACTGTCTGTCTTTTGTTTACATTTTTTTAACTTTTGACAGTCCCAAATTCTACTACTTGTATTTACTACATATATTTTATTTTTTATTTTACGTTTTGGTGGTTGATTAAAATTATAATAAATAAAAATTGAAAGATTGTAACATTTTGTGACATGTACGTCGAAAAAAAGAGTTGTGCGTTTTAACTAAATAAGGAAGAATAGAGTGGCATTTAAAAGTAATTTGTTTTTTTGGATTCTTACGACCTTCTGTATCTAGGTCATTCCAATTTAATGGAAGGAACATTGGCCTTGTGTTGTTTCCTAACTGAATCTCACATTTTTCGTATAACGATGACGTTATTTTTATCAGTAATAACTTAAAAATGTTAATAATAAAAGCTGTTGCTATATCATAAAGTACTTGTTTACATTTTCCTTATTTTGCTACATTGTTCACAACAAACGCGTGTGAAAATAGAATTAGCAATTTTAAACGCTTTTTATTTTTAAATTTAAAATTATTGCATCGATATAATCGATAATCGATACCTAGATACTTCTGTAAAAAAGTGTTCCGTATGATCGTAAAATATTTTCTTTTTTTAACATTTTAGACAGTTTTATTTTTACTGCATACAATTTTCCCTGTGCTTTATTGTCATACTGAAAAATTACAACTTAAAACATAAGATAACGTGTAATTTATCAAAAATCCAGGAATTTGTTATCGGTTTTTTTGGAAACAAGTACGAGCTGTTATCAGTGTGAGTGTCTGTCGAGAAAACACGTGTACTGACACTCAGGAGTAGATAATCACGTTCAAGAAAGATATTTAAAACATTCATATTTATTTACGCATCTAATAATATGAAATATGACGATAAATCATACAAAAAAATTAAAAGAAAGGGGGTAAAAATGTTTACAATGTCATATATACCTGTATACATATTTTAAGTTTTGATGAGTTAGTAAGTATATTTTTGCTTGTGCAAATATCTAAATAACGTCAATGTTAAATTCGAAATTGAACGTTCCTCCCTGTTATTAGAATCGGAAAATGTTTACGCTAGTATTTACTATTTGTGTATACTTATGCAATACATAGACAATGGTACCACAGAAAGGCCTTGCCTCGGGAAAAACCATAACTGCACGACCGGCCATCAAAACACGTTTAAAAAACGTAATGCTATGTGAAGGTCGCAGAAAGGAATATTGTGTGCAGAAACATCAAAACATTTTCAGCAGGTACACTAACATATATACAAATCATACACATTTAGGTATTTTAAATACGTGCTTATGCCTGTATATTACTTATTAGGTGTACGTGGAGATACCTACACTAAAAATTGAAAATACACTGTAGATGCCCGTTATCTTTCGGTGCAAAACAGAAACATCCGTTTAATAATCTTATCAAAAAATTGAAAATACGCTAACGTGGATTACTGCCATTATAAAACAAAACGTTTTTATGATTACGACAGTTTTAAAGGGGCAGATTTATTAACAAAACTTTTATAGGAAAATTATCATAAACGTGACCACCCATAAAGAATAAATAATACCTACGTATTCTCAGTAAAATAATAAAATAAATCTCCAATCTTATTTTGAGATCCACTCATTAGCAATTAGGAATTAATTCAAATTAGAACAGTTACTTCAAATCGTAACCTAACCTAACAACTTTTAAACGAGGAGATCCATAAGCTAGCACTAATTGTAAGACTATTTAACTATATTTTTTTTTATATTTCTCATTTCTTTAGTAAAATACAGGACACTAATTTAACGCTACAATTAATTAAAAGTGACGACATTTTCTTCACGAGAAAAATCTACAAGGTTAAAATGGCTTTTTGGAAAATTGTACCCTTTTCTTTTACTTTATCAAGTTATTTTAGACACGAGAGTATTTTTTAGCAGAGTAATTTTTTAATTGGTTAGCAATAGCATTAACTAGAACCCTGGAACTTATTACTCGAATATCTTAATGGCTCGATGATAATAATTTGGCGTCAACTTCAATAAGTCGAGTTTTATGGGGGAATCCTTGTACAAAGTAAAACTAAAAGTAAATTTTACGAAATTAAAAACCAATTATCTAAATATTGAAAAAACAAATTAAGATTTGATTTTGTTGCGGTGTATAGTTGCTTTTGAAAATTATAAAAGAACAATAAAAAATTAACTATCTCGAAAACGGTCAAAAATTGAATAGGGCATTCATTATTAGCTTATATTGATTCTTTATTACACCTACAATAACACCTTAAAATATAAAATGTACCGATTTCAAAATTACCCTGTGTATTTTCCGATTTGACGCAGAAAGTAAACCAGTTTTCAGCTTATTATAACGATTTTTTGCAATTTAAAGTCATCCTACACAAATTATTTCTTCTTACGATAAAACAAACATTGATTTTTGAGAAGGTTGTAGGTCGACTTTATCTTAAACTGGATTACATGTTGCTAAAAATAGAGAAGAATAGGAAGATTTTGTTGTACATTTTGAATGGAAAAAAGTTTTAATATTTGGAAATGTCTAAACGTGTTATAAAATAGAAAAGAAAAACTTTTAATACATTTAATGAATTCAAGTTGGTAACAAAAACAATATATATTCAAACCAACCCTGCGCTTCATCTTTAATGTATAAAAAGAATACACCTTTTGCCTTATGTAAGTAGGTTTTAAAGGCCAAACGTATTTTTTTTTTTATGTTCTTTTAACAGGTTCTGAATTGCTTTAATCTCAATTTATAAGAATATTTACTATTATAAAATATAAAAGGGAACGAAATAAGATATTGAATTTTAACTTAAAAAAAAGATTATTGTTACGCTTTTTAATGCACCTTTTGTACCTATACCAATAAAGTTTCGACATTATTTGATTTTTTATGATAATATGTGTCTTATAGATAAGTAATTAAATAATGCTTGCATGCACGTCTGTGTTCATATCATAGAGATCTCATGAAGTTTTAAAAATAATGTTTACGTTCACATTATCTATCCTTGAAAAGTAAAATATCCTTAAAACAACAAAAAAAGAATCCCTAGAACCAAACTTGATTTACTTTAAAATAGTTGCAAGTCCACTTAAAATAAAAGGATAACATGAACTGTTAAAACGTATAAATTTTACCTGATCAAGTTCAAATTAATTTTTAAAAGGATAGATCTCATATTTTGCAAAATTATAGTTAACTCCTCATTTTAAAGAGAATAGTGATCATTTTAATGCTAATGAAGTTGAGGTTAAAATTTAATGTGAAATATCAATTTATTGTCTTTTTTAAAAGGATAAAAATATATTTTCGAAATAAACACAATTAGTCATCAAACTGTAGGGCAGGTATGTCAAGTGTAAGTAAAAAATCTACGATATGTGGATATTAAAAATAAAATAAAAGATAACTGCAAAATAAATATTATACCTCAGTCAAAGAAATAACAATTGATTTAAATCTACAAAAACATATTTTTCCGTAACATTTTTATCTTTTTTGGTTTGTAAATATACGAAGTTTAAATAGCATACCAGAAACGTCTTATTAAGTAATAAATGTGTATTATGTAGATATCGACACTGAATTTTAAAATTATACGCATTTGGTGCCTATATTTTTTTTACAAAATAAAAAAGGTCATTATTACTTTATCTAATAAATAAATAGGTACGTGTACATATGGGAAAAAAATATTTTTATAATAGAACATTGAATTTTCAGCTGTGAATTATGAAGAAAAAACATTTCTACTTTAAGACACCTAAACGTCTGAATGTATTGATGGGTTCATGTAAAAATTATAATTTTTCTTAAAAAAAAAATATTATTCCTTATCAAAGTAGAAAGGAAGCTGACGTACCTACAGATATACCTAATATTTGTACCCCTGTATGTTGGGTTAGTTATAAAAATGGCCAAAATGAATTGAATTTGATTGGCTTACGAAGAGATATCAGAAAACGTAGGAGAACAGGGAAAGTTATGAAAATTAGAGACAGATTTAAAACAAACAGAAATTATAGTAGGGTGAGTAAGAACTAAATTTTTATTATTTAATTATCAAAATAACAGTTAGAAATTTGAATTGTTGACTGGTTGAAAATGGGAATAAGTGAAGGTGCGTGTCCAACCAGTTATTGTACAAAAGACCTAATGATGTTAATAATGATGAAAAATAATATATGAATACTAGCAGCAATGCCCGGCGTTGCCCGGGTGAGAATATACAGGGAATTTTCAAGTTGATGGGCTATTAGAAGTATATGAATTAGTAGAAGTAATTCAATTCTGAAACTTGGGCTCATTTGGTTATTGTTTATGCCGCTTCTTTTAAAAATATTTTCAAGTTCGATTTACATCCGGTTTTACCGGAAGTCGACACCAACTTTGTTATTTTAAATGGATGGTATATTTTTTACGCTGAATTCGAATAAAACGTGTAATTGTAAGGTAAGTTTGATAACCAACTTGTACACCTATGACGATCGGTTTCTGAGTTAATTTAATTTATAGAAAAAAAATCGCTACCGCAACCCAAATTATAAAAAATCATAACTTCCACAAAATACGACTTAGAGTGTTGAAATTTTTATTAGTAATAGCTGAATATTAGTGCTAACGCCTTGATAAAATTGAATTAAATAATTTATACAGGGCGTTCAAAATAAAGTTCTAAAATTGAAAAACTTCAAACACGAATTACCTCGTTTTTTTAAATGGCACCTACTATTTTTTATTTTTTCAATCGATTCCTTTTTTTATCCTCTTTCGATCTATATGGATACTTCGTATTTTAAGTAATAATTCAAAATTATTCCAAAATTTTCAAATGATCAGTTATCGACCACTGAGAGTTGAAGATTATTACAGTACTAATATCGCTATTAAAAAATTGGTAGTTAGTGGTAGAAGGGTGAAAATTTAGGGTTGTATGTATTTTTTAATGCCACATTAAAAAAAACATTAAGAATAATTGTCAAAAAAATAACAAAACAGTTAGGGGTGGACAACCCTTATCACTTAGGGGTATGAAAAATATATAGTTCCCGATTCTCAGACCTACTGAATATGCTTAATATAAAATTTCACAAAAATCGGTCAAGCCGTTTCGGAGGAGTACGGTAACTAACATTGTGACACGAGAATTTTATATACCTAATTAGATAAACATAGTCGAACTTCGATAACTCGAATCATCATATGACATAAAAAACTTGGAGGTATCGAGACAGATAAATGGATAGATAGATGGATAGATATTGATAATATCTTTTTTTCGTGAACTACTTTCCACTTTTTTATAAAATTTAATTTTTGTTAAGGAAAACAGTTTTTAAAGTACGTTTTGATGACAAATAATCATCGAAACTGAACTGCCCCATTGTTAAAATCGTACATAATGAAGGGATTCCACCAGAAAATTCGACTTATCGAAGTTAGCGATAAATATCTTTGAGTTATCAAGTAAATATTACACGTATATCTCATTGTTGGTACTATTGGTTATTTGGTTCGAATTATCGAAGTTTGACCGTATATACATATGTATTTTCAATTTCTTAAAAGCTATGAAACTTGAGATACATAGAAAGTTTTCCTTAGATATTTGGTCTTTAAACTAAATCTTAGAAATAAATTGTATTCACTTTAAAACACTTAATATTTATGAATGCTTCCATTTGAAAATCTAGAACGTATTCCTTATTACCGATTACTTATTACAAAGCATTTTCTTTCATTTTCGCTGTTTTAAAAAGGCCAGTGGGCTGACGTATTATATTTCGTATTACTTTATTAATTTTTTATTACTTTCGTATAGTAATTTCGATTTCCCTGATTCTATCAAATTATTTAATTAAGGAAGGACTAAAGATCAACTTTTAAATATCCGTTATATTTTTCTTTACAGTGTTACAAATAACTATTTAATAAAAGAAATATCCTGCTACAAGTGTTTTCCATATCCTGGACCGATACATTTACTTGTTAATTTCATTTTAATTTTTTTACTACTTTTTTATGTTATGTACCACGTAAAGGTTGGATTGCATGTAGTAATATTGAGGTTGCACCCTGATTCTATAAAATTATTAATTGAATCAAATGACCGTTTAATAAAAAAGGAATATACTTCTCAAAAGTGGTTCTATTCTAGGCCGGTGCATTTTTTCTCATTAATTTACGATTATTTGATTTATTTTTTAATATTATCTGCACTTCATGAAGATAACCTAATTCTCTAAAATTATTTAAGGAAAGACAAAAATTTTCTTTAAATTAATATCCATTATATTTAATTATAAAATTGGAAAGTTATTTTCCATGCAATTGTACATTGAAAACCATTTTAACAGTGTTTTTTGGTTTAAAAATGAATTCGAAGAAACTGTAACTCCTTTTTTGCCTTACTGCGCGATGTATTAAATCCGCCGTTAATAACTTTATCATAATTTGAGAAGAGTTAAAAAAGCGGGGCTTTCGTCTGATAAAAAAAGTAACCCAAAGAAAAACCGTAAACATCAGATCTGTCCCGTCGTACTAAAAAGTTTTCTGTCACTTCTACTCAACGTGATGTTTTTTCACTTTAAAAGTATTAACGATAAGTACCTTTCTAAATGAAAAAGAAAAACAGATTTTAACTTATCTAATAAGTTTAATAAATTATAAAACTATGAACGCGATAATGGAATAAAAAGAAAAATGGTTTTGGCGGGAACTAATTAGTATCAATTCAGTTTAGATGTAATAGGTACATACCGACACATGTACCTATGCAAAAAAGCAAAAGTCTCGTGATTTGAAAATGATAAAAATTCATCAAGGTTACAAAAGTACACTAATGTACATTTTCCTACTAAAATACAGTAGGTACAGAGAAAAGAAATACCGTTTTCTTCTTCGAAAATAATTCTATCTAAACTCCCCCTGACAACTTATGAGCCCTAAAAACTAATAAATGCTCGAACAATCGGGTTTTGTGAACATTTGTTGTCATTCTGCATTTTTTTGATTGGGAATAAGATTTGTGCACAAAATGTTTTCATTTTATTTAATATACAATGTGTTACAATGTGTCTAAGGATGAGATAGCATTGGGATCTCGTAAACGGTAAGAAATACGGAGTCGATTAAATTAGAGAAAAGTTGGGCATTTTTAAGCCTAACAAAATGTGGTACATAAAATTTTAGAATTCCGAGCAGTCCCAATAAAATCCGGAAAAAAACAAAAATTGTTTTATTTTTTCTTAACTTTACTTGATAAAGGATATCAAAATAAACTGCACTTTTGCATTGCCAGTGTTCCTGGGCTATCCAAGGGTGGCAATCTGGTAATAATCCCGACGTTTCGTTTCCGAGGGTACATCATCAGTTTAATTTTTTACAATACGGGTTATTTTTACTACAAAATCTAAGGCCATTTTTAATTCTTACGTTAAGTAGACGATATTACACGTTTTTAACTTGTTTTAGGCATCATTTAAATTTTTTTCCTGGGTAGGGCTCTGAATGCCACCAACATTTTCTTTCTGGGGAAGTGACAGTATGAAAGACTATAAAGCACAAAATATACAAATTTTTTTTATTATTAAAGTGTAAGAAATAAAACCATATCTTTACATTACTTTTGTTATTACATTTTTTTTAAATTAGGGGTCCTTCATTAAATACGTTCGCATACAGGGGGGGTCTTTCTGAGTGTTACAAGATGTGACAAGGGGAGACCGGGGGTCTACGGCTACGTGACGTTCGCCGTTCATCAAAAACTTTTACTGAATTTTTACAGAATCCTTGGACTTCTGATAAATAGAAATATTATTTATTTGTTCGTTACAAACAGTTATTTATTGATTTATTTTAATTTTATTATGAAAATAAAATAAATATTTTTGACTATCAAAATTTGTGTATTATCAATCAAAATTTATCATGTTCAGGGGGGTGTTTCGTTTTTATGACGTAATATTTACAGGGGGGTCACAGAAATTGTGACACAGCGTGACAACCGGGGGGGGGGGTGTCAAGAAAGGCTAATTTTAGTGTGACGTATTTTATGAACAGTCCCTTAATGATTTGTAAAATTTGTTGAATATTGGATATTTTGTGCTGAAATGTTCAAACAAATAGTTGATAGGGCTCGTATACAGGTGGTAGGTGCCTTTTAGAAAAATAGTTATGTATTTCTACAAACACAGGGTCAAGTATTTCAACTGAACGCATCGGAGCGAGTTAGGTTTAATACTCTACGATGTTGTTGAGTTTTATACTTCAAAAAGAAATAAAGGAATCTTTATAAGAGGTCTTTTCAATAGGGCCTTCAAATTTGAACAAATTCGAAAAATTGAAAATATTTGGTATATTAATTTCTTCGAATATATAATTATCCTGCCGACTGTTGCCTATACAAAACATGGAGGTTGAGTAGTTACAGTTCTCAAATGGCTCTGGTTCGATTTACGGACAGTGCAACATTTTTTTGTCTTTTTACTTATTAGCTTTATTAACTTTTAGACTGAATAATGTTTTTGATAAGATATTAGATCCTCGGCAAATAGGTCAAACTCATACTTGAATAGTTAAGGTTCTGGAGAAAGAAAAAATATTCATGCTCAGCTTCAGTTGATATGTGAAGTTTATTACAAAGATGGTGTAATGAAATTATTTTCCATGGGTCAAAAAATTAAATTGATGTGTTAAGATATTATTTATTAAAACTTCTTCAAGATAAACCAAATATGGCATTTTATATTGTGATGAAGTGCAACTTCTTGATATTTTTTTATGATTCTAACTCCTAGTATGGGATTTATCTTTTTGATATTTTTGGTAATTTTATCGAACTTCAGGCACACAATAACTAGTGGTGGTTTTCCCTTATAACAGTCATTTGGTCAATGACTAACTGTATATTAACTGTATTTTTTCAGTAAATAGATATTGCAAACAAATAACGGGCAAGTTTTCATAAATGGAAACGAAAACTTATTTATTTTAATTAAAAAAATAGCACCATAGCCTGGATTATGTATCAAAGCTAATTTCTAGCAAAAACACTTATGTAATTAATGGACAATGAATATTACAATTCACTCTCTTGACTTTTGGATTATGAAAAAATGCACGGAAAAGTAAAAAGGGACAATAATATTTTATACTGTCCATGTAGTACAAGTGCGCACAATACCGTCAGTGATCTAATGTGACGCTAAATCAATTTCAAAAATGAGCATGAGCCACCACTGATAATAACAAGTTAACAATAAAGTAATTAACTGATATTAAATATTATATATTTATTTAGATATTATTGTTAATATACGTAATCCGATAACAGAATTTGGAATAAAATTTCAAATTGGTCAAAAAATAAAAAAGGTACATTATGGCGGTACAAAACTGTGACATCACAATTCAGTATTTTCCTCTCTGACGAATTGTGACTTTTAAACGTTCATCTTTTATTTTTTTAAATATTAAAAAACTGTTTATACCAGGATGTTTGTGAAATAAAAAGGCTTCAAATAACAAAAAAGAAATTAGTCAAATACCCTATTTAGTTATGTTGGCATGTTTAGAACAGTGTTTTAAAACATGTGTTTCAAACACTGTTTAAAACATGGTTTAAATTAAAGTGTTTTTATTTAAAACAAAAATAAAAAGTAACATATTAATTATTTTTTAAATTCATTTGCCTAGAGAAGAATTATTGTTTGCAGGTATGACATAAGGAAACAATCTTACTCGTTAATAGAAGAAACCTCATTTATTTATTAGCTTGTAAATTCTACTCACGAAATATTTTAGACGACTGTAGTTGGATTCGTGGTTTTCTTGAAAAGTACGGCGTGGTATAATAGGCAAATTCATATAAATATCTTTAGCATTTTTTTTCATGTAGAAATTAAAAAAAGCATGTCCAATAAATGCAATTTAAAGCTTTCGAGAGGTATAATGCTTTGTTCAAAAGCTTTTGAGAATTCGGTTAATTGAAAACAATTTTTAAAGAAGTAGGAGATATTTTCAGATGCACGTGCTTGTGCGACACTAATAAATAATAATATAGAATCTACGTTCGGTGAACGTTTTGTATAGAGAATGGTCAGTTTAAAACCTGTGTCTAAATTAAACGAGAAAAAAAGTTTTAAACATATAAAATATGATCACATGTTTTAAATATTTTGAACTGTTTGTTTCAAAAATTTAATAAAAAACTTTTTCCATCCCTATTTCAATAGCTATAGATAAGCAAACTGAACTTTTGTTTAAAAAAAATAGGGCAAGCATAATTTTAATTAATGAACTTTTTGTATGAAGTTTTTATAATTTAACCCCCAGTAAGGCCTCCAAAAAATAACAGAAAACAAAGTTTTATTCAGACAGTTTAAAAAATTTCTTGATCTTTACAATTTATTTTGTCTTACAAAACTTAATTACTGGGATTGCAAAAAATAGGTATTAAATAATGAAAAAATAGTGTTGTTTGTTGCCTTTCTACTGCTTAATAAATTTCGGGAAGTGAACAAAAAGTTTTATCTTCGAAGAGACAGAACAAAAACTGTTTTAAAACTTTTTGCTTTTCTGACGTGGTTCTTTTTGGAGTGTTTTTAATTATCTATAAGAATGTGTTAAAAAACATATAAACTACACGAATTTATACTAAGAGAATCTGTCAATTGAGCGCATATTTTTCCTTTTTTAATTCTTGGAAAATTCGACACCTAAGTTTCTAAACTAAATTTTTGATTATTGACAGTCGGGATCTGCAAACTTTGCGAGTTCTTCAGATTGTTGAAATATTAATTGAACCTAAATTAATTAATAATAGCTACGTTTTAAGTAGAGCAGAAAATCATATTTAAAATATAATTAGTCAGAAATATCACAAACTGTGGAAATTCCAATCAAGTTGGTGTTGGTATCATTAGATTTGTCTTTAATAGATGCTTTCTGCTACGTCTAGTGGTTTACAACAGCATAATTAATCACAAGCACTAAAGTTACTGCGAGACGAGGGTAGCTGGTTAGAAATAATTTAACAGGGGCTTTTGTAAATTCGTCAAGCGTCAAATTCAGTCATGGAGTGTTAAGTTGGTGCTATTATTATATCTAGGTTTACGTTATTTACAATAAACTAATTAAACCCTTCTATTATGGAAACATGCACTTGTAGATATTATGAATAATTCACTACTACAGGTGGTTTTGATAGCAGGGAACTGTTACACGTTGCATTTGGCATTAGGGTAGCCAACGTTTAGTTATATTATGAAGTTGAGGCACAAGTTCACTAAACATGCAATTATTACACATTTCTTTTTATTTCTCCTGAGAAAATGCATAATTTTTAAATCACGTTTATATCTTTCTTACTTCTTTCGAATCGGACTCTCACTATCTTTTGATAAAAAAGCAAAACCTCTCAAACGCTTTAAATAGCATGTTTTAAACTTATATTAGATACTTTATTATTTAAATGGAAAATTGGTTGATAGTATTTGTGCGAATTTTCCTATATCATGTTGCTGATTGCATATAGATATACCATGGATTTCATTTATAACGACCGCGGTTGTAACGACCTTTTGGTTATAACGACATAACACATAAGTCCCTTGAATTTAAGCAGTAATTTAAGAAGAAAATTGGCTATAACGACTTCGGATGTATAGTCGATTTCGGTTTTAGAGGCTAATTTTAATTAACTATTAATTACAAGATGCTAGAAATCTCATACTGATATTGCGACCGAGTTTAAACACAAAACTTTTTTATCTTTTGTTTACATTCACAGATAGTCAGCAGTTGTAGTAATGGTTTATAAATGTTAAGGTTGATAAAGTTAAATCTAAGAATCAGTTACTGAGTACTTTTCTAGACGACCCTAATTATCACGGAAACTTCGGAAGCATTCGATCTCTTTTGGAGAACCGTCGGGAAACGAGGAGTGGCGCGAATTTAAATTTGAGAACTTATAAACAAACGCTTGATCTAACTAACCCAATCTTACCATACATTTTACAGCTTTTAAGCAGGATAAATAGCAGGAACGTGGGGTGCTTTTTTTTAACAGTAATTGGTAATAAAAAAAGTTTGTTTCCAGATACGTAATTACTCATTATTTGTTTTTAGAAAATTTATGTTTGAGTTTAACTTTGCAGCTAATGTACGATGATGAATTTTTTTCAGTTTTGAAATCACTATTACACCCTCTCAATAAAGTGGTAATGTAACAGCTGTAGTCTAAAACCTTCTCCGCATTACAGACTTTCTAATGAAAGAAAATTGAAAATCTGGCTTGTGGTTCAAAATATAATTACACACAAACAAATATTATTGTTTTACAATAATTATTATACTATAGTCTCTCTTCACATTAACGATTCCTGTATATCATATTATCGTTAACTAACACATACACAAGAATAAAAAATACTCTTACAGCAAACATAATAATAATAACCATTAACCACTTATTTTTAAGTCTGCGGCCGAATAATCCAAAGATAGAACAATCCAATCATCAAAACAATAACAAGGATTTGAGATTAGACTGGGTTAGACCGTTTCGCATTTTTGACGTCAGCCTACGCCGATCAAATTTCCCGCCAGGGATCTCTCGCCGAAGTTCTCCGGAAGATGCCGAATGCTTCCGAGGTTTCCGTGATAATTAGCGTCGTCTGTACTTTTCTTGCCTAATTACCCTCTTTCATTCTTTCTCTCTTTCTTTTTATATAGCGACTTCCGAATATAGCGACAAAATTTAATGGTCCTTTCATCGTCGTTATAAACGAAATATACTGTATTGTCAAGCGGTCGTTCAACAGAATTCTGGTTAGGTTAAGGTATTTAAAATGACATACTGGTCTTTTTTCAAAGATAAACCACAAAAAAAAATACAAAACTGAAACAAAAACAAATGTTGAATCGTAAAATATAAACTTATAATTTAACAATTTCCATAATACCATAATAGGGAACCAAATAGGTTGGGTTGGCTATACTGAATTCTTGTACAAACACGTTATTTTAGGTTGGTAAAAATGATTCCTTTAACACACGAAATTTAAAACTATAACATTGAATTGAAAGGCATAAAATTGAAATTAAATTTTGTATTCAACTCAACAATGGCCTCGAAGGTCTGAAAAGTATTATGTATTCACAAAAGTTATAGAAGTATATAGAAGACTAAATACTAAGGCATATTAAACATTTTAAAAAGATTTGAAGGAAAATTTGTCTGTAACCATTTTCAATAAAGCTTCGATAAATTAAATCCCATCATCGAGTCATTCCCTTTTGATCATATTACACAGGGTTCTCCATGCTTTACACGTTTACATTAGACGTTTTAGGGAAATTAAAGGTGTTAAGGATTTGAAAATTTGGAGTTAGGGGTTATCAAGATGATCTTTTTAGCTAATAAAATTTAACTGTCAGCTACTTCCGGTTATTTTAAATGGAATAGTGCATTCGATTTTGTGTTTCATAAGAATTCGTCCTAAAAAATGTACTATTCCATTTAAAATAATAATGTTGGCATCAACTTCCAATACAACCGGAAAGGGCCGACAGTTCTGCTGAAATTATTTTAGTAAAAAAGATCATCTTCGATGACCATTGACTCGTTTTCAAATCTTTAACACCTTTAATTTTCCTTATAAAACGTCTAATGTGCCACTCAAATTGTTTTTTATGTAACATCCAAAATTTAAGAGGGCAACTTTATTATTCAATTTAATTTAATTTCACATAAATTAGTAGCAAAATCATCTAGAGATGGCGTTCTTCACGCCGTCCATACTTGTTTATTTATCTCAATTAATAAATACATACTCCGAAATTTGACAAATTTCCTGCATCGGTAAAAATTAATAGCATTCAATTAGTTCTAGACTATATTTATTCGTGGCCCTGAATTTTCCAATACTACTGTTAGTTGCTATTGAAAAATTAATATCGTTATTTGTTGTTATTTTTACCGTTTCAACCTGGATAAAAATTACATGTGATTTCCAAATCTTAAGATAAAGAAGTTCAAATTATAAATGAGTTTTAATGAATATTCTATTGTCAATAAGAATATAAAGTTAAACGTTGATAAATTATTTGCAATAAAAATTTAATTTTAATATGTAGGAACTATTGATATTATATTAAAAAATTGCTCTCAAAAATAGTAACCCAACGAACTTTATCGAATACAATTGGGTCTTGCAAATCAGTGATTTTTTTGGCTACTCAAAATAGGAGTTAAAAAAATTAATAAATTTCAAATGGGAACAATCTAACCCATCACCCATAATCCAATTGCAAACAATTCATCAACTGAAGCAATTTTTAATCCCAATGGGAGATAAACAAGAGAAGGCGCTCAGATCTCATGTTTGCTACCCAAGGCGAAGCGAGAGATCAGGCGATCAGGGGCAATTTTTTTCTTTTCCTCCCATGATGCGTAATATGCTATTTCATGCGATTTGATATAGTATTAATACAACTTTTTATACAAAATATACATGTGATAAAATAGGTTCAAATAACAATTAAAAAAATGCGATTTTATGCTTTATAAAAATTCAGATTTTACAGGTTATTAGTATGAAATAATTGATATTTTGAAAATTCAAGTAAAGTACCACTTACTACACAGTATGTCTGAAAAAGTTGGCAACAAAAAAAAGCTAGTTTATTAATTTTAGGAAAAAAGTTATTCTTTATAAAAAAGTTATTCAAGGCCTAAAGCCGAAAATGCAACTATCAGATTTTTTCAGTCGTATACGAGGTTTGTCAAAAAATCTTCTTTCTTTTTCAAAATATTTAAAAAAAAAATTGTTTCCAATGACATTTTACGTCAACATCCCTATTTAAAAAAAATATTCCTACTTACGATTACAAAAGCTATTTGTAGACGGGTATAAAAGAGAATATTAACGTTCTTTTTTCATACATTTGGGCCTTGTTCCCCGAAATTGGATTTTAAATTTCGTTAAATAAAGTCGGTTACGCATTCTGTTGAAAGCAGTTATTAAATTTTCCGAGGCTATAAAAGCCCTTACAAATTCTGTGTTTCGTCCAAGTGGGTAGAACGTGCGTTTGTAGGTCAATTTCAGATAATAAAAAACTCGTGTATTTGTTGAAGCTGTAAAAGCAATTTTATACTTCAATTAAGTTAACTTTGTTTAGCAATTTATAAAATTGTAAGTCCACAAGTAATAAATGATACAAAGGTTTTAAACAAAGCCCATAATCTCAATAAATGTGATATTTAAATTAAATACCTTTAAATTCCTTAACTGGTGAGGCTGCCACATGGCGTTAGGCCTATTTGTCATTAAAATTTAGAATTAAATATTGCGCGTCAAAGAATTATTTTTTAATTGTCTTAACTACTGTAAGAGGATATATGTTTATTTGTCGGTAATTAAATGCTGATGAATAAATGAATAAATAATAATATAAATATACTACAACATATACAGTACGTCTAAAAAAGTTGCCAAATTAAAAACGTTTTTATTATTAATTTTATAAGAAAAAAATAATCCTTCATAAATAAAACTGCAAGGCCTAAAACCGAAAATACAACTCTCTGATATCAATTTTTTGCCCAAGAGAAAAATACCTACCTTCATTTTTGAAATATGAAAAAAAAGTTATTAAAAAACCTGTTTCTAATGACGTTTTACTTCAACATACCGATTTTGAACAAGATATTCCTATTTAAGAAAATTTTAATTTTTAGGATTTTTTGATACCTACACCCGACAATCTTGAATTCATCGAAAAAGCTTAAAAGGAATGAAAAGACATACTGCTAACATAATTTGGTATGAAATTGTTGACTTTTCGTCGCTTTATACTTTTTTAATGAATTCAAATTTATCAGTCACGGGGTATATGAATTTTTTTGTTAATTAAAAAAGGGAAAGAAATCTCGTACAAGACAGAAGGAAGTTGGTAGTATCTGATAGTAGCATTTTTGCTTGTAGACTGTAGACTTTTTTATAAAGAATGACACTTTTCCTAAAATATTCAATATATTAATTAATAATACTAAAAAAGTTTCTCATGTGTTGCCAACTTTTTCAAACATACAGTATATAAAATGTATCTACTTAGATATTAATTATTTCATGGAATATTGCAATATATGCGATTTCGTGTAGTTAATTAAAACTGATATAATAAGTTATTTTAACAAACCAAAATAACGGTACCTATCATCAATAAAGTTTAAACACCATCATTCCAATTTTAATTTATTAATACTGTATTTTGTTTCTGGTTTTTACTATTTGAAAGGTAATATGTAGGTAATTATATTTTTTATATATATATATATACATATCAAAGGTATCTTGTCACCTCCGGAACGCTACATGAGGGTATCGTTATCGCCTCATATATAACGTTGTCTCCTCCGAAATCAGAGGCGACAACGTCCTTCAATATTTTCAATGGTTTTGGTATTAAGACGTCATCTAGATCCAAAAAACGAAAATTCGTCTGGAGACCACAAAGTACCTTCCATACTCACAAAAAAATCTTTTAGTTCCGTTATAGATCGCTAGCGCTAGTGTCGCGCTTAGCTGGTACGATTGCTACGAAGTCGCCTCCGAATATGCGAAGGAATGTTTTATGATACCTGCGTTTCCTTCTCGCCTCTAAAAAATGGCAACATAGCAGCGGTTTTATGCTTAACCGTGTCGTTATATAACATTTATTCTGATATATCAAACTACCTAACTACTCAACTCAAACTCGTAACTTTAAAAATATTTAATGTAAAATGTATTCTAGAGCCAAGCAGTACTGCTTCGTCGGAGGTGTGAATTCTCGAAATTTAAATAGACATATTTTTTGCATGTTTCGATTCTAGATGACCTTTTGAATGCAATCTGATAATTTTTTGTGTCAATTTGGAAGTTTTAATATTTCTAAATTTCCTATACTAAACTGTTTTATTACTATAGCAAATTTATATTTTTCATCTGAAATTTACAGGCATCAACAATTTATATTTAGTCATAATAATTAATTAGCTTTTTATCAAAACAATAGCCGATGTCTACATGTATAGTTCATTAATATTATTAAGCTTTTATTTAACTTGCAATGCAATGTATGTAAGTACGTTTGTTCGGGTGGAATCTTGTTACTCAATTTTGAAGCAGATATCTTCAACCGATTGAGCTGAAATTTTGTATACACGTTTAGTTTGGATGACAATACACGATAAACTGTGTGACGTCATTCTAATCATATATGGCGGACCATTCAAGATGGCGGAATAGTTATTTTTAATGCATTTCTACAATATAGGTATCAAATGAAAGGGCATGTTGAGAGTAACTCGAAACATAATGTGACGTCATTCTAAATCCAATATGGCGGAACATCCAAGATGGCGGAATAGTTATTTTTTATGCACTTCAGCAATATGGGTATCAAATGAAGGGGCTTGCCTAGAATAATTAGAAAAATATGCTGTTAATTATTGTATTATGCTGGGCTTGCACAATACACAAAATGCAGGGTAGTACTGCCGACCACGCCGTTGTTTACTTAGGCTCAAAGCTCTCTGCTGCTGGTCAAGCATACGTGGCCTTAAGTAGGTAAAATCATTAGGTCTCCATATTGAAGAGCTAGACTGTTCGAAATTAACCGGCAAACGACGTTGCAACAATGATGCGTTGAATGAGATGAACAGACTCAGAAACCTAGCCAGCGATAACTAAAAAGTAAAAAATAAATTACCTAAAAGCAAAAAACCTTTTTTAAAAAAAAGGTTTTTTGCTTCTAATTTATTATCCATTTGATCTGTTTTTTGTCTGAAAATCTGTACGCATGCGCATTATTGAATATCCTGTATAGCAGCGAATTTCTTCGATTGAGTCAGTTCAGTAGTCTTTTTAACTAAAAAATCAGATAGTGAACGTTATAGACTTCGTTTTGCCGTTACAATTTCTGCAAGTATCAAAATCGAAATATGTAAAAAATTACGTCTTCATGACTTAATAATTCAAAAATTGGGGTCACTTCCGGCGAAATTTCATTTATGTTAAATAATCGTATCTTACATCAAATATCCTTCAGAGCAAATATTTTTGGAGGGATAAGAGTGAGCCGATTGCAAAATTGATTTTGCATCGATAATGGCTATTTTTGCATTAAATTTTATATGACTGAACCATAATAACAAAAATCTAAGACTAAATGTTGTATCTTAGTGAAGATGATAAAGTCTAAATTGCACTCAATTAGTTTAAAACCCCTGCAATTTGAACAATAGTTGGGTTGTTTCTAATGATATGGTACCTTTATTGGAAGCATAGATATACATATAAGAATATATTGCACTTACCCCATTTACTCAATGAGTGGCTGCTGAAGGCAACATTTTGAAATGGAAATATAAATCTCGCAGAAGTCTATCACCTACCGGTTTTGAGTGTCTTTGCGCAGGCCCTAAACTCGACAATTTTATTGGTCCTTCCACATGATGAAAGAACGACAATGTGGCTAGTGTGTCTTTTAAATAATATGATATCAAAACCCGCGAATCAAGCAACTAATCTAATTTTCAACTGCAGGCTAGCTAATCTTTTTTAATAATTAATGAATAGTATTTAAAATAATTACTTTTTTTTTTATTTATTTAAGATATTTTAAGTCGCATTAACAGCTAAGGTCATGAGCGACTATACATGATTACTTTTGTTTACTTCTACATTTATGATTCTCTCAAAACAAGAATAGAAGGGGTCCAGAAATACCATAAACAACAGAAAGTATAGGAAAGCGTCTCTGTGACCTCCGAAGATATGACAACACTGTCGGAGGCAAGACCGCTACCACAGTATCTGCTCATATACAAATTTTGGAGGTGATAAGGTCTCTTTCGTGTTCCTTATATATCGCCCCAAAAAAAGTCAAAACTCTTTTCCCCTCTCAAGGGTTCTGGAATATCAAGGCTCCCCTCACCCCAAATATACACAGTTTTTTATTCTAACTATTTGGGAACACCCGGAGGCCAGGTCGCCTCTTCCTTATACCGGAGGCGACAAGATACCCCAGATACATATATATATATATATATATATATATATATATATATATATATATAACTAAAGGAAACAATTATTACTATGATTGCTTACATTGTAATGGAACATTAACCATAATGAAAATAAAATATTTGAAAATCTAAAAAGCCAAATTAAAAGTAACTACGTTCTGGTAATTAATTAAGTTTTTAGTCTATTCTAAATACTACTACTACTGAATAGGGACAAATCAATAAATGTCCATAGTGTTAGAAATATTTAGCATACCTTTGTTTTAGTTTTCATAAAATAACTATAAATATTTTTTAATTTACAGATGAGCTGTGTCAGTGCCCGCAAAAATGTGATGAACGCGTGCCTTTGGAGATCAGACAACGCCTGTTCTCCCATTTCTATGGTCTCGGTGATACCGACCGCCAAAATAAGTTCCTACGTCAGCACATGGACGTGAGGGCGCGAAACCACGTTGTACCTGAAACGACAACCCCAAGCGGTCGGTCACCGCGTCGGATAACATGCAAGTACCTGTTACCGTTGTTTCCTTCCGAGGACACCGTCGAAGTATGTCAGAAAGCGTTTGTCAGCGCATTTGTCATAACAACGAAACGGGTCCGGTTACAACGAGAAAAACTTATCAGCAGCCTGGGCCTTAACAGTTACAGTCATTCGCGATCTTCCAAATCGGTTTCGTCGCCAGAGAACCAAAGTACATCGGATTCGTCATTTTCCACGTCTTACCAAGGGGAAAATGCAATAATAAACGAAGAAAACGGCGGTACTATAATCATTTCGTCTCAGGGTATGGATCCAAATTCCAAGAAAGCAATGGACAATCCACTGATTCCATTCGGACTACTGTTACCGGAAGGAGTAACGATAGTGCCCGTAATTGGGCCGGACCACGACAGGGATATTGCAATAGTCAACAACTTCTTTTCTAATCAACTTTGGAAACCGGAATATATCGGTACCTATTCCTGAAGGGTGCTGGGCACCCACTGGGTACTTACATTTAGGATTAAAGTTATTAATTCATTCTTTACAGAGGACCTTAATACGTATTGTTATTTATATTTATATATATTATACATAGTTTATTATTGCAGAGAGTATATATATTTCTTGTTTTCAATAAATCTGTTTTTTGAAAGTAAATATCTTTAATTTTCAAAAACGAAAGGTAAAATATTGCTCAAAACGTACTGGAATATGATAGAGTGGGTGTTGATAAAAAAGGAGCATAGTATACTCTAGAAGATGCCTAATAAAATGGGGAGTAAATTCTAAAAAGGCTAACTTTTGATAATAAACTTTGGGTATGGAAATTAAACATTACTTCGACGTACTCAAAATGTATGATAAATGACGTCATAATTTCAAATCTGTAAGTGAAGATTTAGTGAAAAAGGATCGTGTCTCAATTATGGGCATTAACATGGATATTGAGAGAATCTGACAGAAAACAAAATTGAAATAAAAAAATCGAAGCGTTTTTTTTAAAGTATGCAAGGAAAATTAACATTTTTCAATATGTAAAGTAAAAAGTAAGTTTAAAGAAATTACAACACGAAGCAATACAAGAAAATATATTGAGAGTACTGTAAAGACATAGAAGTTAAATATTAAAATCCAATACTGGCGTTTCGACCCCAAAGTGTTATCCTCAGAGACTGTAACTTGTCTGCACTACTTTGGTATCGTAGATCACCGTTGTAACAAAAGAAATTCTTATTTTCTTAGTAATTGTTAGAGTATGTCTCTTAAGAAAAGTTGAGTCAACAGAAAATACTAACACTGAGTAATGAGTATGCTATTGAGATGATTTAAAATTATTTAAGTAGTTGCCTCAATTTAATTGTAAATGCTCAACTTTGTTCATACCAAAATTGAAGCTTGTGCTCATAGTTAAGCATCTTCTCCATCATTTTATTCATATCAAACGGAGAAACTGCTCTAGTAAGTAAAAAGTACAAGCCTAATTTTATTCATACCACCCAGTATTTTTATTTCTCCTTATTTATGAGTTTTCAATTGGTAATAAAATAATTGTTTATTAATTATATGAATTATGTTCCTATTCATAGTACCTAAATCGTACAACCTTAGGATTTTTCTACTTTACACATATAAGCGTATTTCACAAGATGTTTGTTGATGATGTATTTTGAGCATTTGGGCCAACTTCACTGAGACAGTGCTCGTAGATGACATCCTTTCATAATTGTACGCCCAACTAAAGCAAGATCATGCCTTGTCAGAAGGCTTAAATTTTACTCATTAAAGCAATCGTGAATTGAATGGTGTCTGAAAATTACCTTCTTGCATAATGCAACAGGATTTGACGCAAGTTTATGTACACTCATCTACATTGTTACTGCTTAATCACGAAATGTGTAACGACCTACAAATTAATATTAATCATAAATCAAGAAATATACATTTTATCATCGGCTTAATATACAAAAGTTTGAAATATCCGTTGTAAATCATAATTTATCATTCTTGATGCTGTCCCATAAAATCACGTAATAGCATCAAAGAAAAATCCCTCTTCACATCCTAATAAAATTAAATAAAAGTTACACCTTTTCGTTTATAAACGAAAATTAAAATAAAGAACTATTAACCCCGAGTATATTTTTTTACGTTTTTTTACTATATTCTGGCATGTTTTCCATAATGTGAAAACATTATATCTTGTGAATTTTTCTCTCAGATGACAGTAAACGACAAGCTGAGTAGACATGAATATGAGGGCGTAATGCGTTTACGAAAATACAAATGATAAATGGAATTAGTTCTATATATGCTCATTTTTCACCGATATAGCCGCCCTTTTATTCCTACAAACCACAATATCTAGGTCACGGTTAATATCGTAAAATACAATTTTTTAATGCGAAACGACGCAAAAAATGCTTATCACGTAATTCTGAATCTCTATACGAATGCAATAAAAAACATTATTATTATGAACCGTAATAAAATACTGAATTACGTTTTAATTATTTCACTAAATAGTAACTGATAATTATCCTTTGGTCTATTTATATCATAAAAAAAGCTCGTCTATTATAAAGCATAATAAAATTCTATCCATTTGATCAACTACATCCATTAGCAATATATAAATTCACAGAAACAAGGAGGTGCTTCACCCTTCCATATCAAACAAAAGCAGACAAATCAAAAATCGGACTACGTCTGTGCAGCCTAATAATAACAATGTCACAAGTAAGATTATGAGACTTGAGTTCTGCGCTATAAAAATCTAATATATAATATTCTCGTGTCACGGTGTTTGTAGTTAAACACCTCCGAAATGGCTGGACCGATTTTCGTGAAATTTTGTGTGCATATCGGTTAGGTCTGCGAATCGGACAACATCTATTTTTCATACCCCTGAATGTTAAGGGTGGTCTACCCCTGATTTTTTTTTATTTTATAGACAATTTTTTTTAAATATATTCTTTTAAAAACTTCTTAATCGCGATCATAATAACAGATATTTTAGTAAACGGTTAACTTAACAGGAGAACCTTCTCTGACAAATCTCAGTGTCAGTATGGCAAGAATTTATCAAACAAAGTAATTGTCTGTAAGTTTATTTGCCAGGTGTATAAAGAAACAATTTCTTTCAAATTACTATTTACCTAAAGCATACCTTAACAGTAACTGTTGAAATATAAAGAGTGGGTCAGCGAAAACAAGCCGAAAAGCTTTTTATGTAGAAAAGTTCCGGAAATTTCCATTAATTTTAGAGGGAGACATCTTTAAATACAAAAACAATGATCATATTATTTCTTTCCTTTTCACAGCTATTCCAACTCTTAAAATTTAAATAGGGAAAATGATCCGTACGATAATCATTCAAAGGCTCTTTTTCTTGGTAACAATACAATACATAAATTGGAGAGTTATAACGATTTATTTTCATTATATTAACTCCAAAGATTACACTGTATCAATTTATGGGTAGATTAGGTGCGTTAGAATGACCAACCAAATCCCCAAACATCTCGCCTTGGACTTCTTTTTCATATGGGTATTTAAAATCGAAAGTTTGTGGTACTGAATGTGAATCATTGAATCATTGTGAATAATACGCCAATGAATAACTCCCGAAATGCCTGATAATACAAGACAAAAATTTTAACAAAATTAACACAGTTGGTGGTGCTCAATTTGAATATTTATTGGATTAAAGTTTCATTATTATCTTCTTGTTATAAATTACAATTTTTTTTTTCATTTTTTTGTTAGAAGTAATTTTTTATTTCATGTAAATTGAGAAGTAATATTTCAAGTTGACAATTTTGAAAATAAACAACGAATTTTGCATCGGATCTAGAAAAGACCTTTTGAATAAAGTATCGAGAATCTTACTTTCCTATTTAAATTTTAATGGTCATGGAGAAAACCAGTGGCGGATTTACCAGCAGGCTGAATAGGCTAGAGCCTAGGGCGGCAGATTTTAAAGGGCGACAAACTTTGCTCAAAAATTTTTTTGTTTTACAGAAATTTAAAAAAAAATTATCTTATACACGGAAAAAAACGAGGCTCAAAAAATCAACAAAAATTACAATATTTAAGTGCTATACAGTATACTGAATACACTAACGTCTGTATATGAAAAAATTACTAAACGCTTATTTATAAAATATATATACTATTATGATTTTGAATTTTTAAAATATTCAAATAGCGTTAAAGTATGACATTTTAAATTTAGTATTTTTACCTATTTTTTAAATTAATTATTGACATAATATTTTCTTTAGGTTCACCCACACTATTCAATTAATGTGTAATATGTTTCACCACTGAATTATGTATATCTATTCGAAGAGAAATGGGATCCGAAAAAAATTGCTTAAAAATAACAATAACAAATATTATATAGATATATATGTGGAAAATTAATACTTTTCTATTGATATTTCTGATGATACTAACAACCTGTTTGAGTGTAGAATAAAAATTTATTAAATTTACACGTAAAAATTGCATATTGTTGCATAGAATTTCATAAATATTATACATTTCTTAAAATGATGATTATTAAAAATAAACAATAATGTTAATATTGTAATGAATAAAAGCTGCAAATATCTATTCAACGAAAGTTCTTCTTAACATTGATATATTTTTAATCCTAATGAATTCGTATCAATATTTGTTGATTAGTCTAGCTTATAAAAATATAATAAAATCATAAAGTTGCAATTTCATTGAGAAAAAATTGATTGTGAATTAGGGTATAGAATTGCAGGTGTCAGTAGGGGCGGCAAATTTTGAATAGCCTACGGGCGGCAAATATGTAAATCCGCCACTGAAGGAAACAATCACCGTTTGTGTATTAAAAGATGTTCCCCTCTAAAACTAAGAGGAGCTACTTTACCGGTCTCGGTACGGCCTGAGATAGAGGGGTTTTAGTCAGTAGGTCCGAGAACATCTTTCTCGGAAATAATTATAATAATTTTAAAAAATACGAGGACTGTTTTGATTGAAACAAAATGAGCAGACCCCTACTTTATTGGCATTATCAGATTGGGTTGTAGAAGAGCTCCCATGACTATGTTTGAAAAAAGTTGGAGTAGTTACAGATTAAGCGGTTGCATGGAGGGGGTTAAAAATATCAGAGAAACACAAACAAAAATGTAAATCATTTAACGCTTTAGCGTTTTTTTTTTTTTTTTTAATAACCCGTACAGAAGATATGACTTTTCTGCGTTACTTTTAAACAACCCTGTATAGCAAAATTGAAGGGACCGGGTAATTTGTTGATATAAATAGTGGAACCATTTTCGTTAAAAAACAGAATTCTCCTATGCAGAATTATTAACGATTGGTGGTATCTCAAGATCATTTTTTCATCTTCGTCATGTCGTCATGTTTCTCGCTGAATTAAGAATTTCTTCGTTATTGAGAGTAGTTGTTACGGTAATCGGAGTGTTTCAACGTACATATGTGTAACAATATAAACTAAACAAACTTTGGCAATTTCTACATTTTAAGGAGTTTTTCGTTAAATAAAGTAACGCCTACAACAATTAATAATTTTCACTGTACATACATTTTTTATAAAAAAAAAACATGAAACTCATCAATAAATAATCCTTTGATACCCCTATACAGCGTTCTATGTACGAAAATTTATTATAAATTTCAAGTAAGTGTATTTAATTGAAAAGTAAATGATTTTTTAAATGTGTAGGGAAATGTCCAAAACTATTATTATGTCAACGAGCATTATTCCATGAGCGACGCGTGGGCAGGCTTTTATTGGCCCTTTTAATGCAAATTACATATTTTTTTTACTTTCAGATAGTGAAGTACCTATTTTATTAAAACTGTAAAAGCAAATTTTTCATAACCGCTTTAGTATAACATAATTTAATAATAAATTCGCATAAGCAATTTTTATTGAAACGTGTCATAACTTATAAAATACTGACAGAAAGTGGGTGATATAACTAAATAATAAATAGTAGAGCGAAAACATACTGCCTCAATTTTTTAAATAAATTTTATCAGTCATTATTCCAAAATTAATTCTTATTTTTGAACTAATTTTTTGAAAAAGTATCTAGGTACCAATTTTAAAGAATTGTGTAATTTTAAAAAGGAAATAAATATTATGAAAATTTCATAGAACTTTCTAATGTATACCTATTTAAACTAGTTTATTATCAACAATACTTTAAAGAGCATGCATAACTCAATGAATAATTAAAAATTTTCCAATTGCAAATATTTTTATGAAATAATCCTTTACTTTAAAGTATGTACTCATAACAATCAAAAAACCTGATAATAATAATAAGAGTTTAAATTATTTATTCATACAAACAAACTATAGGCAACAAATAGAGATGAACAGTTTTATATTTTCATCGAAAATTTACTTATTTTTTCCATATTTTCAGTATTCTACCAATGGTAAATGAATCGCCCTGTATAATATCATATAAAAGCAGCTCGAATGCAACTTACTACCATTAGCAAAATTTAAAGATTCACAAAAATTACGACTATTGTTCCAGGGTCGTAGAGAAAACCTTAATATACTGAATGTTTACTTACAACTGACAACGTCAACATCATCGTTAACGGCACAAAAACAGTTTAATACCAAAAATCGCACAGAAAACAAAACTAATACTTCCGATTAACTGACGTCGACGAATGCAGGTCTCTTAGCAACCCGGAGGGCGGCAAAGATCTCACGAATGACGTCAGCGGCTGGCTGGCCGGGCGGGTGGAAATAAATGCGACCACGCATGCACCCTGTTTGGCAATGGCCAAAAGCGAAGCACGAATGAAGAGGTTACGGGGTTCAATCGATGATTTAGAAAGAATGGTTTACCAAAAATCGGCAAGCACATGGCACGAGATAAGGTCAAGTGCGTGTACAGGTAATCCAAAGGGTTATTTATTACTGTTAATCTAACAATTAGATGAATAACTCACCCTTATTGAATGAAGTTCTATTTACGAATTAAAAATTAATAACGCTCATGTTGTATTACATATAAATATACCAGAATTATTTTATCTTTACCATTACGTGACCTATTTTAAAGAATACACTTATCTGCCCTTGTTGTGACCATGCAGAGAAAGTGCAGTGAAAACAAAACGTATATTCTGGAATGATAATATACGTCCATAATGCGTTCTCGTTTTCATGAATAAGAAATAATGATAAATCACAACGTCTTGCGTATGTCGTTCCCAATGTTATATGATATAACGAAAACGAAAGGAGTTGTTAGATTAGGACTGGTGGTCATATTTAACAACAATTTTTATGGCTTTGAATAGCAAAAAAAACTGAGTTATTCTTAATGATTGTTAATAAACATTTCACTTCAGCAAATCAACTTCACTGTGTGATACGTATGTTAGTTAGGTTATGGTAGATATAGGTTATTTTCCTGCCCTTCCCTTACTGACTTTACTTAGAAAAAAAATGTTTTTCCTAGAATATAGGCTAAATCATTTTTGCCTATAATTCCGGAGAAAAACCATTTTTTTACATAACAACGGTTGGGGTAGGGTGAAAATGGGGGAATCTTTACTCCCCCCCCCCCAACCTCCCTTATATAACAAAGTTTAAACTATAACAATCGAAAAATTAACATCTTTTGACATTATTTTTAATGCTTATTTTTTATGTAGATTACGAAAAAATATATAACAATCAGGTTTTAAGTTTAAGAATTACGTAAGTTGATAGATATGTAAACACTTTTACGATCATCTGGTTTTGTTTTGTAATTAAAAAGTCATAAACCTCTACAAATTTTCTACCAAATTATTGAATACAAAGAAAACTTTTCATATGGAGGAGAATTAGCCCATTTTTTTTTTTAATCTTTCCGACGCCACTGTGTTCTATATAAAAAAAAGTGTCTGAAGAACATAAAAGTCGTTTTACATTTCTTTTCACAAACAATCAAATTTTCAACTTTTCTTTATAATACATAGATCGAAATTAAAAGACAATACCAATTTTTTAAAACATCAATAAATTTGTTTCAAAAAATTAAATCGAGAAGCAGAGAAGTTATTCTATACGAGTGCAAAAATTTGCCCACCCTATAGGTACATATTGAGAGCGAAAGAAGTAGAGGGTTGCAAACTAGCGTGACGCAAGCGTGGAAGAGAGTGAATACAATATATGACGTCCCTTTCCTTTTAAATTTTAAACAAATAAGTTAAAGCAAAGAAAATGTCTACGAGGTATTTTAAATCAGTTTTAGAAAACATTCACTTACTACAGTAAAAACTGAAACAATAAGTTGTTTACTTTACAACTATGACTGTAATTGAAATTCTACACATAAATTTCTACAAAAGTAAGTAGGTACCTAAATCGTGAAACCAAAAGGCCTTTTTTATCATTTACAACTTAATAATAATTCCGAAATTATGGTTGCAAACCATCAAACAGTATCCCAAAACTCAAACAGAATGTGGCGATTTAACTTTTTACGGTGTGTGCAATTAAATGTTTACAGTATAGGTGTGTAGTGTAGAGACGTTATAAGCTTTTTTATGTATATTTTCAAACATAATATTTTTCTACAAAATATTTCGTTGTAAGTACCTACATTACAAATTCCAACTGTAACCACCTGTACCCAGGTGTTATTAATTTCTGCAAATATACCTTTATTTGTTTACTTTATTTCCTATATTATTATTATTATAATGTTGGTCTGATGTCAAAGTTAATCCTTTTCGTGCTTTTAGTCAGTTTAGCCGAATCAGTTTTCTTTAACATTTTACGATAATTAGTTCAGTAAAATTAAATAATTTTGAATAATTTTTGTCTTCAAAATTTAAGCCACATAAAATCGTGCATTTGGTGTCAATGTTTGCAGCGTGCAGTAACCGTCATCCTACATCTGGTTTATGTCCGATCACGAGTGAGATGTAGCTATCTATATTCCGATGTTAGGAGAGAGACAGCGAGAGCTAGGTTAGCAGATAGGTATTTTCGGTAGGGAAGCAGGCAGGGGATACGATAGAGAGCGTGTGGACACACACACTAGGATAGGTAGAAAGAAAGAGCGTTATGTAAAAGAGGAGTATAGGTATATTTCAACCCTGATTTGAGCTTGTAGGTGTTAGCGCTGAGGTGAAGCAAGGGGAAGCTCGCGAGCGCGGTTCTCACGCGATGGTAAGGGTAAATTTTGGAGTATAAAAGGACTCGCGATCTCCAGTAAAATGAGTCTCCGACATTCCACCTACCCTGGCAAGGAAGAGGGAGACTTACCTTTACCTACTACCTGCTCAATTAGAGTCTCCGACATTCCACCTACCCTGGCAAGGAAGAGGGAGACTTACCTTTACCTACTACCTGCTCAATTAGAGTCTCCGACATTCCACCTACCCTGGCAAGGAAGAGGGAGACCTACCTTTACCTACTACCTGCTCAATTGGCTGGCTCGGTCAGTCTGAGAGAGCTTCCTTTACCACCACCTGTTCAATTGGCTGGCTCGGTCAGTCTGAGCGAACGTTCCTTTACCACCTGTTCAATTGGCTGGCTCGGTCAGTCTGAGCGAACGTTCCTTTACCACCTGTTCAATTGGCTGGCTCGGTCAGTCTGAGCGAACGTTCCTTTACCACCTGTTCAATTGGCTGGCTCGGTCAGTCTGAGCGAACGTCCTTTACCACCTGTTCAATTGGCTGGCTCGGTCAGTCTGAGCGAACGTTCCTTTACCACCTGTTCAATTGGCTGGCTCGGTCAGTCTGAGCGAACGTCCTTTACCACCTGTTCAATTGGCTGGCTCGGTCAGTCTGAGCGAACGTTCCTTTACCACCTGTTCAATTGGCTGGCTCGGTCAGTCTGAGCGAACGTCCTTTACCACCTGTTCAATTGGCTGGCTCGGTCAGTCTGAGCGAACGTTCCTTTACCACCTGTTCAATTGGCTGGCTCGGTCAGTCTGAGCGAACGTCCTTTACCACCCGTTCAATTGGCTGGCTCGGTCAGTCTGAGCGAACGTCCTTTACCACCTGTTCAATTGGCTGGCTCGGTCAGTCTGAGCGAACGTCCTTTACCACCTGTTCAATTGGCTGGCTCGGTCAGTCTGAGCGAACGTCCTTTAACCCTTCCATATTAATTAACCTAAATCTCTTCTGGCAAACCAAAGGCTGTTGTAGAGTGCAGTCCACCGTCACCTGGTTTTGGTCTGACGTACCTGGGGAAGTCCATCCTCGAGTCTTCCGTCCGCCCCTCGGTTCCATTGTCTGGGTTCAATTGTTCCGATCCCCTGAGCGAGTTTCCGCCGTCCAAACAACTTTCCATCCTGTTGGACATCACGAATCACCTCTGACCACGGTGTCAAATCGAATCACCGCCGTCGCTGGTTTATTTGGTCTTTAACCACCTCCTGGGCCCACATAGAGCGCGTCGCCGATTTCACCACCCCCGCACTGGCCGTTCCCTGCCCCAGCGGAACGTGTAAAATAGGAGAGCGTCCACCCCCCACGTCCCACCACTGGTTTCTCGAAAAGGACATTCCAGTTCGGCCACCCGGTCCACGATGACGACCCCCAACCGAGCCGATCCCGTTGCGGCAGTACTTGAGAACCCCGCCGTGAACGACCCACAAAGTGAAGGTATAACCACTAACACTTGTTTGTGTCTTTGTTGTGTTTTCTCACTTGAGATTTATGACTTAATATATCTCTTTCCCACATAGCTACCATGGCCCAAAGGTGATGAACTTTAATTTTCTTAATAATCTTATTTTTGTTGTTTTATTCTCTTAACTATAGGTGCTGTTTATTACGTTCGATTATTTTTACTCTAGGTAACAACTTTATGATATTACTTTACAGTTAAACTTATGATTAATTTTTACCTTAGTACAATTTCAATCGTCATTACTTTGTTTTAGTTCTGGCAACTGGTTGATACTAGGTAGATACGACAACAACCATTTTTGGTTTAATCAAACATTACCACTCGACAAGCTGGATTTAAAGATCGAGCAGCCCAAACATTTGTCTGGTAACTGGTGTGTCAAATGTTTCATACATTAACACATCTTTGTCTAAATTAAAAGGAGATACTCTCTATTGAAGACCTCTTGGTCCGAGAGGAGGAAGTCCATTAGTAAGTGACGTGCTTTGTTGTTCTGAATACACAAACCATCTATACACACAAAATTTATACACTTATATGCATACACAGGGTATATTCACATACACACACATATACCAAGTATATAAAACACAACCCATACACCGAGTGTTTAACCCCCACTATGTACAAAATGTACAAAACAAACCAACGCACAAAGTGCACACACACACACATACACTCAGTGTATGTCCCCACCCTGCCAACACTCACCGTGTATACAATTACCCTGAAATAATATACACCTAGTGTATGCATACCCACACACACACACACAAACCCACAGTGTATTTCTGACAACAGGTACCTAACATGTCTTACCTAACTACCTAGGTAGAACATGGCTTACTACAGGTGTGGCTATAATCACAGTTATAGTCCCGTCTAGCAAGGCTTCCTTCCTCCCTGGTCAAGACGAACATGTGAGAGGTCACCTGTACTTATTGTTGGTGCACGGTTTGATGATGTCATACTCTGTACCAACCCCCTTACATATTTGGTACTCACTTGTACTACGACATACCCGTTACTGCCCTAAATTATCACATAAAGAGCTCGTTGTTGTCCCTTCTATCTAGAACCAACTTACGGCCATTTTTGTTAAAGTCTCATAAAAACATTGTGTTTATACGTTCTGAAGGTACATGAGTTAGGTTAACGTAGGATTTTCGAATAACAATCAAAAAAACGTTGTCACTAACAATTTATTTTTTACAACTTAAAGATTCAGCAAATGTACCAAGTAACCGACAGCGGACAAGGTTGAATCAGTTCTACTTTATATTCTTACATTTTATTATTTTATAATAATAGGTTCTCACGGTTTGCAAGTACGTGACCAAGAGAGAAACATAACACATAACACCAATACTGCGAAATAATGCGATAACAGAGTACATGATTAAAATTTGTTTATTGTCACTCCGTCTGGAAATAGGATCAGTGACGCCGTGCATAACACCTCCCTTCCCAAAAGACCGATGTAGGGGACAGGGTGGACTCTGCGAGGTATTTTCTTTCTTCCTTCTTCAGCCGTATGTATGTGGTTCTCCAAAAACAAAATAAACCCTGGGTTAAAGATAGTTCGTAGATGCCAGCACATAAGGTCAAAATCGAGTGAACGTGAAGCCAAATTATACATGACATTGAAATTATTGAAATTTACAAACAATTACTTTTCTTGCATTCACACCGGAATGGAGAAAATCATGATTGTTCGTGAAATGGTTTTATACTGTTGAAATGAAATTTTCGTTTAACGTTATTGTCCAATAGAATTTCCAAAGTCTTGGTTTCGTTGTTAACGGATATGACTTCATAAGGCCCACTATTCAGTACAGCTTTTGGAGTATTCGGATTTCTTGGTCGTTTTAACAATATCTTTTGACCAATTTGGTATAGTATTTCGGAATTTTTTGTTTTTAGTTTATCAAAACGGTGTTTCTGAGCTGTTTTTAGAACGATTTGTTTGTCTTTAATATTTTTTATATTAGTTGCAAAAGATTTGATTTGCTGATCGAATTCAATGTTACTACGATAAGGGAATACGATGTCATGAGGGCTCATTGCCGTAGAATTATGTGTGCTAGAATTGTATGAATTCACAGCGATTAACAGAGCATCATCTAAGTCACAATTATTATGTTCTAACAAATAACATCGTAAGGAGTCCGTAAGCGTGGCATGGAACCGTTCAACCAGTCCGTTCGAGCAATGATACTCGGACGATGTAAAGTGCCACTTTATATTGAGGTTTTTAGCAAAATTTTGTACTTTTTTATTGTTATATTCGCCACCATGATCTGATACGATTTCTTTAGGAATTCCGAATATGTAAAAGAAATTTTGTAGAAAAGAAAGTTTACTGTCAGGTTTTTTGTCGGGCATGATTTTGGCTTGAGCAAACTTCGTCAAATCGTCGATTATGGTCATTATAATTTTTCCGTCAAAGAAAAACAAATCCGTAGATAGACGTTCAAAAGGTTTTTCAGGGGGGTCCTTAATGTTTAGGGTTTGCGTGCGATTCTGTCGATCAAACTTAGATAATTGGCATGTGGGACACAAGGAAATAAACTGAGCAATATCCCTATGCATGTTTTTCCACTTATACAATTGGCGAATTTTGTGAGTGGTCTCTTTAATGCCTTTATGATAATTGGAAGGGTCATTATGATATTCAAAGATAATGTTTTCTCGTTTGTCCTTATCAGGGATGGTTACAATGTTTTTACAAATAACAAACCGAACTTCAGGATATAGAAAGTTTAGTATTTTATAGTAATAATTTTCTTTAAAATAATTTACAAAGTATAATTCATCCTCTTTTAATCGTAATTTGGATAGGGCCTTGAAATTATGTTCGCAGTGGTGCGGCTTAATTTTAACTAAAATAATATTCCTGGTTTTTGAATCATTCTGCATTACTAAAATATCTTCAAAGTCACTATAAACAATGTTTGGAAATGAATCGTTAATTATACTAAAGTGATTTTCATTTTTATCTGCATCGTCATAAATGTATATAATGTTTTTGTTATGTGTGTCCAAAATTTGTTCATTGGAATATTTGAAATGTTCCAAACGTAAGTTAGGTTGATTAAATTGGAATGTCTCAAATGATTTAGTATTAAGTTGGTTAATATTTATGCGGGACAAAGCGTCCGCCACTTTGTTTATCTTTCCCGGAATATGTTTAATAGTAAAATTGTATTCGCTCAACTTCAGGCGCCATCTCGTCAATTTAGAATTAGGGTCTTTAAGGTTTAAAAGCCATACAAGTGGTCTGTGATCAGTGACCAGTTGGAATTTTACTCCGAACAAATACGGTCTATAGTGATTTATTGCCCAGATTATAGAAAGTAGTTCTTTTTCCGTAGTAGAATATTTAGTCTCAGTGTCATTAAGTGTCCGTGAAGCGAACGATATTGGTCTCTCACTATTGGTTTTGTCATCGATTTGGGACAACACAGCCCCAATGGCAAAATCCGAAGCATCGGTCGTTAAAATAAATTGTTTATCAAAATCTGGGTAGGCCAAAATACTATCGGAAGTTAACAAACGCTTACATTCTTCAAAACTATTTTTTATTTCAGGGGTTATATTAAATTTTGTATTTTTCTTTAATAGATTTGTGAGGGGTTTGGTTAATTTTGAAAAATTTTTAATGTATTTTCTATAAAATCCAATAAGGCCTAAGAATGACTTTATTTCTTTTTCGTTCTGAGGTAGAGGAAACTCAGTAATTGCTCGAATTTTGGCTGGATCCGGTTTTATCCCGTCAGCTGTTATCAAATGTCCCAAATAGACAACTTCGTTAGTAAGAAAATTACATTTATGCGGTTCTATTTTTAAATTATTATGGCGTAGAATCTCAAAAACATCAGTAATGTGTTCCAAATGATTATCAATAGTGTCGCTAAAAATCAAAATGTCATCAATATAGATATAACTAAATTTTCCAATAATTTCTTTAAAAATGTCGTTCATGCAACGTTGAAACGTGGAGGGAGCATTTTTTAGCCCGAAAGGCATTCTTGTAAACTCGAAATGTCCCTCCTCCGTTGAAAAAGCCGTCTTTTCTATATCTTCCGAGGCCATTTGGATTTGGTGAAATCCACTGGCCAAATCAATTAGCGTGAAGAATTTTGAATTTTTTAGGGAATCAAAAATAGTTTCAACGTTGGGAATTGGGTGTTTATCATCAATTGTTATAAGATTGAGCCTTCTATAGTCTATAACTATACGATATTTTTGGGTTCCGCTATTGTCTAATTTTTTGGGTATTACCCATATTGGAGAATTCCAAGGGGATATAGAGTGTCTTATAATTCCCTGTTTCAGAAGATTATTAATCTGTTGACTTACTTCCTTTTTGTGTATGTAAGGATAGCGATAGTTTTTTGAATAGATTGGATTTTCAGTACTTGTTCTAATACGGTGTTTAATTTTATTATTGAAAGTTAGTGCTTCGTCCGGTTTAATAAACACGTCTGAGTAATTGTTACAAATATTTTTAATTTTTGTTTGCAATTCTGAGGGTAAGTGGTTCAAATTAAGTTTGTTAAGCGTTTCACTACTTTTGGGTTCAATAAATTGTGTTAGATGTATGCTACTGGATTTATCTTTCTCGAGAGAATGAAGTGATAGTGTTTCATTCCCGATCGATAATGTTTTCTTTTCGAAATCAATCGAACACCCGTTTTTAATTAAAAAATCTAAACCCAAAATTCCATCAAACGGCGAATTGAAATCCGTAATGTAAAATTTATGAATATTTCTGCACACATGGAAATTTATGCTTTTTGTGATTTTAATTGGTTCGTTATTTATGCCAAAAATGTCAAAATCTTCTGACCCGAACTCGCGGTTTTTCAAAATAGATAAGGGTTTTAAAATTGATATAGCGGCACCTGAATCGATTAAAAGGTTTATGTTTAAATTTTTAACTTTTACAAATAATAATGATTTATTGTTCAATTGGTAAATTCTAACGTGGGGGGTGGAGGCGTTTCGTTTTTTGACGAACGCTCGCATAAAAAATCTTCATCTAGTTCGATTTCAACTTCTTCATTATCACTCCTGATTTGCTCATCAGTCACACTATTTATAGAGGTTTTGTTGGTATTTCTAAAGCAGTTTTCTGCTTTATGCCCGTATTTATTACAAATTTGGCATTTTGAAATTATAACCTTAATAGGAGGTTTTGAACTCGATGCACTAGTATTAGAGGTCGCGTTAGAAGGTGGTGGCCTGAATGAATTTTGTCTTTCATTATTGTTAATGGATAGCTTAGTAAATTCGGTATTAGTTTGTTTAAAAATTTGTTGATTTTGATAGTCAATAATTATCTGTTTTGCCCTTGCCAATGATGTTGGTTTCAGGGATCTTAGAGTTTGTGATAAGGGTTCCTTAACTCCGGTAAATCGATTGGAATCGAAAAAGAAAGCCTTATTTTTTCCCGGAAATCCTACTGACTGCGCCAGTTAGGTTAACGTAGGATTTTCGAATAACAATCAAAAAAACGTTGTCACTAACAATTTATTTTTTACAACTTAAAGATTCAGCAAATGTACCAAGTAACCGACAGCGGACAAGGTTGAATCAGTTCTACTTTATATTCTTACATTTTATTATTTTATAATAATAGGTTCTCACGGTTTGCAAGTACGTGACCAAGAGAGAAACATAACACATAACACCAATACTGCGAAATAATGCGATAACAGAGTACATGATTAAAATTTGTTTATTGTCACTCCGTCTGGAAATAGGATCAGTGACGCCGTGCATAACACATGTAAGTTATAATGATCTGGTTGGGTTTTCCTGGGGTTTCCCCAACCCTTTGCAACATATGTTGGATCATTCAGGTTCCCCAGTAATAGAAAAGAAAATAAATGAATTAAACAGGTTTTTGTGTTTTTCTTTGTTAATACCTATAGCTTGTACGGAACTCATAAAAGAGTCTGATTTTCAGTTACTATTATTATCACAACGTAATCTAAAGGTCCTACCACTATTGACGATCACAATTTCTTATTTGAATAAATAAATACTTCCGAAGGTTTATTTTTGTTTTATTTGTTTACCTGTCCAGCACTATTTTGACCAGAAAGTATCGACCCCGGTCGGTACGGTCGCACAACTATAAGGAATTTATTGTATTGTAACGAATTTTCTAGTCAAAGTATTTATTTAAACGATTATTTATTTAACACTATTTATAACACTTAAACACTAACTTAGAACTACCATTTATATCACAACAATTCACTTATTTATATAACAATTTATTTATATCACTTTGTCTATTATCGGTTTTAATTCGCGCACTGATGCTTTCTTACAACTAACTGTCCCTCGATCCAAAGATGATCACTATATATACACCTTTCGAACTTTCTAGACAGGAACTCGAAGAAATCCTGACTATTCCCGAATGATGAGTAATAATTAGAAAGTCCTCGATTATTCCAGAATTGAACTTGTTACTTGTCGTCGGAGAATGATTTACATCTTGTAAGTTGATAACACGAAAAGTACCGTGTAAGCATGTTCGCGATAACAAGTACATGCCACAAATTGTTATCGCACACACGTACTGTGTCACTGGTCGCTACACTACCCCCTCCTTAAGTGTGATTCGTCCCGGATCACATTCTGCCGTTCCTTCAGAGGATCATGCCGGTACTTGCAGGTGGATCCGCTTCGGCATCCGGTTGTCAAGTGGAAATGGCAGTCAACGGTCTTCAATGGTGACGGTCCTCGTCGGGGATTTCCGGCGCACACCAAGATTTCTATACCAGTGTATCGGAACAAAACCTCCAGCATGTTTCTGACCACCCTCCAATCCAGCCCATCGAGTCCACATCCGATCCTCGGTATTGCTAGCTTCAGGATGTTAGCGTGCAGCAATTGCTCTCTTAGTTCTATAAAGGAGTCCCATAAGGAGTGGTAGGTAGGCTTCTCCGACGACTTGCTTTTGGTGACTAGAGAGAAGATGGATTGGGTCCCATCGAGTAACTGCAATACTTTTCTTCCATCTTTGACCTGGTCGAGTAACATCGGTAGTCGCCCAAACTTCTTCCGAAAGACCGTGGCAATCCCACGGCTCATGTCGAAATCCCTTGCCACACAATGGGCCAGCGAGTATTCCTTCGGGACGGTGAATAAGTCCTGCTGAACTTCGGTGGTGACTCCAAATCGGGCTTTACGGTGTAAGCTCTGTTCGGCCATAAATTCTTCGTACTGGGGCTCTGGCGATCGAGCCTGCACAACTCTAACTCGAGCTTCTTCGTGGTTGTCCCCAGCATATGGAGCCAGTCGGTTGAAGTGGACTACTCTTGGTTTTCCATTGGGAGTACGTCTAATTCGGTAGATTACGTCATTGATTCGTTTGATAACTTTGTACGGGCCTTCCCAATCTTGTTGCAGCTTCGGCGAAAGACCCCTTTGACGCTTCGGATTATAAAGCCACACCAAATCTTCTTCATGGAATCCTCCATCAGTGGCCTTAATGTCATATGCGTCCTTCATCCGGTCACTGGCTATCTGCATATGGGAACGTATCTCGTCATGGATGTCGTCCAATCGTCTTCGGAGTTCACTAACGTAATCTTCTCCAGCCACGTCTTCGCCAGGTTTGCATCCGAACTTTAGGTCGCATGGTAGTCGCAACTCTCGACCGAACAGTACCCTGGCTGGTGTTTGTCCAGTGGTTTAATGTATGGAAGATCGGTATGCCAAAAGGAACAATGGCAGATAACGATCCCAGTCTCGCTGATGTTTGGAGACCATTTTGGACAGGTACTTGTTAATGGTCCTGTTCATTCGTTCTACCATGCCGTCTGATTGGGGATGTAGGGCTGTAGTTCGAGTCTTATGAATGCCCAATATCTTACAAATATCTTGGAATATGGCTGAATCGAAATTTTCATCCTTGGTCGGAATGCAGCTCCAGTGGTACTCCGAATCGGCTAATCAACCCTTTCACGAGCGTTTCCGCCACTGTAGTTGCCGTCTGGTTTGGGAGAGCGTACGCTTCAACCCATTTCGTAAAGTAGTCCATTGCCACTACGATGTACTTATTCCCATCTTCAGATTCTGGGAATGGTCCGGCAACGTCTATGGCAATTCTCTCGAATGGGCTGCCAACGTTATACTGCCGCATCGGAGCACGCTGTCGCTTCTGAGGTCCCTTACTGGCGGCACACGTCGTGCACTTTCTGCACCAATCTTCCACGTCCTTCTTGCAGTTGATCCAGTAAAATCGTTCTCGTACTTTGCCAAGGGTCTTCTTTACACCAAAATGTCCTCCTGAAGTGTCGTCATGGAGGCATTGCAGGACTTCCTTTACCAAGCTTCTCGGTATAACCAGCTGACGTCTGCTTTCGGTGCCATCTTGATCCTCCACCACGCGCCTCAGGAGACCATCTTCTTCTTCAATGGAATCCCATTGGGCCCACAACGATTTTACTTCTGTTGACTTGGCAGCCACTTCCTGCCAGGTTGGTCTTCTGCCTTCTTTCTTCCAGTCCAGGAACATTTTTAGGAGCACGTCGGAATGTTGTTCTGCCTTAATGTTGTCGGGCTGCCACTGCTCGTCCAGGATAGTTATTCTCCTAACCTCTTCGTGTTCTTCGGCTCGTTGACAGTGTTTACAATTATCCAGGCAAGGTCTTCTGGATAAGGCGTCGGCGTTTTTATGGCTACTTCCCGCTCGGTGTTCTATGTCAAAGTCGTATTCTTGCAGCTTCTCTATCCATCTGGCTACTTGGCCCTCGGGGTTCTTAAAATTCAGCAGCCATTTTAACGCGGCATGGTCGGTTCGTAGCAAGAACTTTCTGCCGTAGAGGTATTTGTAGAAATGCTCCACGCTTTTTACTACAGCTAACAATTCGCGCCTGGTTACGCAGTAATTCCGTTCTGGTTTGGATAGAGTTCTGCTGAAGTAGCCGATCACTTTTTCTTCACCATTCTGTATTAGTGACAGAACCGCGCCAATTCCAATGTTGCTAGCGTCGGTGTCCAGGACAAACTTTCCAGTTGGTAGGGGATAGCTCAACACAGGTGTAGACGAGAGGGTTTTCTTTAGTTCTTCAAAGGCAGCTTGGCAGTCTTCCTCCCAACAAAATGGTCTACCCTCTTCTGTGAGTCGGGTCAGAGGCTTAGCAATTTTAGCAAATCCGGGAACAAAACGTCTATAGTAGGTGCAGAGCCCAAGAAAGCTTCTGACTTGATGGACGTCGGCAGGTACAGGCCACTCTTGCACGGCCCCGATTTTCTGTGGGTCGACTGAAACGCCGTCTCCGGACACTACATGCCCCAGGTAGTTGACGGTCTCTTGGAATAGCTGACATTTCTTGGGGCTCAGTTTTAGGTGTACATCACGAAGTCTTCGGAAAACTTCCTCCAAAATTTTCAGATGGTCGTTGAAGTCCTTCCCGACTACGATCATGTCGTCGAGGTATACCAGGCAAGTCTTCCCAATTAAGCCAAGACTGTTTCCATCAGTCGCTCAAAGGTGGCTGGTGCGTCGCACAACCCGAACGGCATCACCTTGAACTGCCACAGCCCCGTTCCAATGGAAAACGCTGTCTTCTCTTTGGCATCTCTGTCCAAAGCCACTTGCCAGTATCCGCTCTTGAGGTCTAAGGTGGAAAATATCGTCGACCCTGACAGTGTATCCAGGGTGTCATCTATTCATGGTAAGGGGTAGCTGTCTTTTTTCGTAACATTGTTTAATTGGCGGTAGTCTACACAGAAGCGTGTCGAGCCATCCTTTTTCTTGACCAGAACTACCGGCGATGTCCAGGGGCTAGTGGATGGTTCTATTACCCCGTCCCTTTGCATTTCACTGATGATGTTCTCAGCCTCTTCTTTCTTGGCCAGTGGTAGTCTCCTGGGTCGCTGACGGATGGGTTGGGCTTCGCCAGTATTTATTTTGTGCAGGACGGCGTTGGTTCGTCCCTTCTTCCCACCTTCTACTTCAAAGACGTCTTGGTATTCTTTTAGTAATCCTTCTATCTGGCGTCGTTGGTTAAGATTACATTTGCCTCCTGCTTCCTGGCGCAATTTCTTCAAGGCTTCTGGTAGGCGTTGCGCGTCTTCCGTTCTTGTTTGTAGCTTTTTGACTTGAGATGTTACAGTGTCCTGAGTAGTTAGCTTGAAGTCTTCTCCGTTTAAGGTCACGACTTTTCTTTGGAAACTCAGGCAAAAGTCGTATTTCCGAAGCACGTCCAAGCCCAGAATGACGTTGTCTTCAATTTCGGCTACAAGAGCGCAGTGTCGGAAGGAGGTCTTTCCTATGCGGATCTTGACGTAGCTTTCACCATGGACATTGACCATTTCTCCGGTGGCCGTACGTAGCTTCCATTGAGTCGGTTGAAGCTTACTTGTAGTCATCACGTTGGCTCGTATAATTGTCCTGCTTGCTCCGGTATCCAATAGGAACGAACACCGCTTCCCATTTATGTGTCCCGTAAGAAAAAGGCTGTCAGCTCTGTCTTTCATGGTTTTTTGTCAGTGCAACTAGACCGGGGGCTTCTTGCTCCGGGATCGACGTTTGCCCCGCCGCGCCGACCCTGACTAGTTTTCCTGTATGCGGGGCTTATCTTCTTGAGGAGCAGATCTCTCGCTCTTACAACTGCTTCTCACGTGGCCTAACTTCCCACAGTTCCAGACCTGACTTGTCTGGGCTTCCTTTCGATTTTGGTGATTATTCGACGGACCATCTCTTCCAGTTTATCTTCGTCCCGACCGGCTGACTCCTCTTTTAATTCCCGCACTCGACATTGTCGTTGTGACGCCTGTTTGACGGCGTCGTATTCCAGTGCACGGGCCAATGTGTCAACCAAAGTCCTCGGCCGGTCCAGTCGGAGTCGCTGTTGTATTTCGTCGTCCTTAAGTCCGTCAATAAATGCGTCGACGGCCAATCTTTCCAGTGTATCATCAGCCGTGCCTGGATAGGCGAGCCGGACCAACCGTGCAATATCCGCCTCGTATTCTTGAAGACTTTCCCCTGTCTTCTGTCGTCGGTTCTTTAACTGTACGTGGTACACAGCCGTCAGATGTGCTTGGCCGTATCGCATCTCTAATCTTTTTACTAGCCGATGGTAGTCTAGTAATTCTTCCGGTGGCAACGTGTTCAAGATTTCGCCAGCACCATCACGCAGAGCAAGAGCAAGTGAAGAAGCTCCCTCTTCCAAAGTCAATTTGTACGCTTTCGCAGCTAGCTCGAATTGTGTCAAAAACGTGGTCCATGATGTTTTTCCGTCAAACGTAGGTAGCTTCATATGCACCTTGGATGGGATGACCTGTTCTTCTTTTACGTCGGGGATTTCTTTGCTGGCAACCACGCTATGTCTCTTTTCCGTAAGTTGCTGACTGGTCTCTCGTTTTCCCAGATTCAGAACCATTTCTTCCAGCTGGGCTACTCTTTCGTCGAAAGTCCCCAACTTTTTGTTTATTTCTTCTTGTTCAACCTTTACTCCTTTTAATTCTTCTCTTGTTTCTTCTTCGAATTTTCCCAGTTCTTCTTTCAAACTTTCTTCGAATGTTTCTAATTGTTCTTTCAGGACTTTTGAATTTTCATTTAATTTTTCTTCCAGATTCTTTGAATTTTCCTTTAATTCTTCAAGATTGTTATTTAATTTTTCATTTAATTTTTCTTCCAGGTTCTTTGAATTTTCATTTAGTTTCTTTTCCAATTCGTCCTCGAATTCGTATGTGCTGGGATCGAAGCCTTCTCGTAGCAAAGCCTCCTCGAGCCGTTTCTGTAAGATGTTCTTAGTACCAGACGTATCTTCGTCTCGCTCTTCCAGTTCGCTTTTCAATTCGGCGATTTTCAACTCGAACAACGTTTTCGGCATTTTATTTATTTTGTATTTTTATTGGAATAGAAAATTCTCCAGAGGTCGATTCGCAGACCCCGCACCTGACACCAATTGCAACGAATTTTCTAGTCAAAGTATTTATTTAAACGATTATTTATTTAACACTATTTATAACACTTAAACACTAACTTAGAACTACCATTTATATCACAACAATTCACTTATTTATATAACAATTTATTTATATCACTTTGTCTATTATCGGTTTTAATTCGCGCACTGATGCTTTCTTACAACTAACTGTCCCTCGATCCAAAGATGATCACTATATATACACCTTTCGAACTTTCTAGACAGGAACTCGAAGAAATCCTGACTATTCCCGAATGATGAGTAATAATTAGAAAGTCCTCAATTATTCCAGAATTGAACTTGTTACTTGTCGCCGGAGAATGATTTACATCTTGTAAGTTGATAACACGAAAAGTACCGTGTAAGCATGTTCGCGATAACAAGTACATGCCACAAATTGTTATCGCACACACATACTGTGTCACTGGTCGCTACAGTATATTGTTTGTATTTGTTTGTATAAGTCTATAACATTCTGTTCTATAATTCTATCGTTAAATTGCCTACTTCCGCTGAATCTATTCTTCTCTTTGTAAATAGTTTTATTACTCTGTACTTTCCAGTAATCCCTTATAACATTCCGACTCTGTGTACCTACTAACAGCATGATATCTACAATTCTTGTTCCTTTCTTAATTGCTATTTTATGATGGGTTTCTTCGGTGCGTTGGGCTAACTTTCTAATTCTTGGTATTTCTCAATGTCAATATTTCCAGATTACTTTACTACCCTATTGGTTCCCTACTTTGATTTTCATACCTTTAGCTCCTCCTCAATAATCTTCCTAAATTTTTCACACTTCAAAAATCAGAGAGTTCCGATCTAATCTTTCATTTCAAAACACTTATTTCATTCTTCGTCTAAGTCTTCCGTTTTTTTTTTGTAAATAAATATCATATTTTTACTGTTTTTAATATTTAATTGCTAATACGTCATCTCCGTTACTGAACACTAAAGAGTCCAAAAGAATAATATCAGTTTGTTTCGTAGATAAAAATATTTAGGCTCTAGATATAGACTTGAGAAAAATTTAAAAAAGTTTATTTTTAAGAAAACGGGAAGCGAATAAACAATTTGCAAAATTTTCGCTATCAAAGTTGCAAATTGAATATCTCGGAAACTATAAATTCGACAGAAATCCGTTTTCGCACAGTTATTGTACATGTCATGAGCTACTTTATCGCGAAGACTCGTTCCTTAAATCGCAAAACTGAAGGAGTTATGAATTTTTGAAAATTGGCAAAAAACCACGTTTTCCGGTACTTTTCCTTATTTTTCTCGGGAAATACTTATCCAATCGGGTCGGAAAAAAAATCATTTTAAAGGTGATTAAATTTCCTACAATTTCGTTTTTTGTTAATAAAACAATTTTACATAATCCCACACGTGACCAATTTCACCCAAAAGTTCCTACATACCTATACTCTACAAAGTGGCATAGTTCATTTACTGCTAAGAATTTATGCCAAAAACAGCCTCTTTTTAACTAAGTGCACTGGACGACTGGACTATAAGCACACCTGGATCTATTAGGTTGACTAGCTAACTCCATACTGTCCGTTTTCCGTGTCGGCGTGCGCGCGCATCGTAAAAATTTACTCTCATCGTTTTTCCCTAACGCGCCAAAAGAAGTATAACTACAAAGATAACTTTTTCTTATAATGCAGATGGTACATTCCCTTATAGTAATAAAAGACAAATCTATTTTTACTAGTATTAAAATTAAAAATAACTCATCGTGATCCTTTAGTTTGTAAAAGTTTCGTATTTTGTAGAGATACGGAGTGTGTTGGGTTGCATATTTTTATATTGATTGCTGAGAAATTATTTTTATTTTATTTATTAAAGTACCGGCAATAGGTAGGTACCTACATAAAATTCCATAAGTGAGATAAATTTTACCAAAATACTGCACAGAAACTACTTTTTACATACATGGAACAAATGTAAATAAATTCCAAGTTTAGTATAGTATTAGTTAAGTATATAACGGTGAAGAAGAATGCCTTTTGTTTATTGTAAGAACATAACTATTTTAGTTCAATAAAGCTTATATATAAGAAAACTCCATTAAGTGAATTTTTTCCTGTTAAATTATATGATACAACAGGTTGATCAAACGTCATTTCTTTTATTAAAAACATAAAATAGGTTTTCCCAATTTTTCCCGAATATGAAATCTTATTAAACGGAATTTTACGCCTAAAACACGCCTTACGCTGTGAACTTCGTCAAAACTTTAAATCAGAAAATTATTATCCAAGCACCAGAACCACACACCAAATTAAATAATATTGGCTTCTTAACATATTCAGAGTTTATCTTTGAAGTAAACGAGGTTAGCAGGCACCGGAGGACATCAATCGAAAGGGCGCAGAGTCGCCCATATGTAAAATGTCAAAGTAGTTTTCTTTGTAAGGTATAAGGGCACAAAAACAGGGCTCTATCAAAAATTGCTCCGTGCCCAGGATGTGATCCTAAAGAATCAAACAAAATCCTTTTTTGATTAATAAGCCAAGATTAATAAAAAAAAGGAAATGTCACCCGACCTAAAAATGGAAGCGGTCTGAAAACATTTGTTAAAATTGAATTTCAAAAAGTCCAAGGGGTGGGCAGAAAATTGTCACCCCGTATATTACTACAATCGCGATACGTTTTCTTTATTCAAGAAGTCAAACTTAGCTCTTTAAAATCTACTATTACTAACAGCTAATATAGTTAAACTCGTTTAGATTTATTTCCATTAATACCCACGTACTATATACATAAGATCATAAGTACATTACCGATAGGTTCCGAAATGGGAACAGTAACAATACTATTACAGAGCAAGTCTACCTAAACTAAAAAAGCAAAATTTTATAAGGTCCCGAAGTGGAAAGATACCATTCTCTATATACTTATTGTAGAGATCAAAATACGAATAAAAGATATTACAATAAATTAGAGTTGAGCTAGTTTTCTTTTTCAAATCTTGAAAACTATATGGTAGCATAGCTGCTAACTTTAGATGGCAATAAAGTGCCTGTAACTTAACATTTTATCAACTGAAGGCATTCTGATGAGACCAAATAAATTTGAAATAACAACCCACGACTAATTGTTTCCATAAATTACTAACTAAGAACTTTATTTACTTAGTTGTAAAGGAAAACACATGTTTTAATTTTCACTAATTTATTGTAACTTAACAATTGTTTCGCTACACTGTCGCTTCATCAGAAGTAGATAATTACTTAGACTACTAACGAAAACTTATCTAATTTATACTAATTTGGGTTAGGACTGTAAGAGTTACAATAAATTAGTGAAAATTAAAACATGTGTTTTCCTTTACAAGTGACTATTAATTTTCATCAAGCGCACCAAGACATGATTAATTATTATTTACTTACTCTTTTAAATTTTAAGCTGTTTAATCGGTTTTAAATCTTATTAAAACCCTTTTCTGATATTTGTGATATAGATAGCAGCAAATATCAGAAGATGGCGATATAATAATCTTTATTTATTACTCACTTGTCAAAAATATATATCTAAATTGAAATTGTTGAAATTAGTTGATCTGATCAAATAATATAACTTTACTGAATAAACACGTTTTTCACCAATTTCGGTTGAATCTCTCTTTTTTAAAAACAATAAAAATACGTATACCTAAAGCTGTAACAATAAGCAAAGGCAATTCAGGTGTGCCCTAAATTCCTGCTTCTGAATTTAGTGGGTAGGTGCCTAATTGAAAAACAACAATGAAAATTATATAGGTAAATTATAAACTTCTATTACAAAACTTTAACAACCGTATATTAAACAAGTTATCACAAATTTGAGTACCTTATTTACACCAAAATTTATATCTACTTATCATTTAATAAATTACATTTATATTTAACTTATATTATCTAAACTATTTGCTCGTTAAGCACCCTCTTAAATTTGATTGAAAAATGCATATAATGAAGCTGTCTAAAAATTATGAACGAATGTAATATCACTAACTAACTTTCCTTGATAAATTGAGTTTGTTTTCAAAAAGTTACTGCCGACATAAATTGAACTATTATTTTACTACTTATTTACCTACCTCAGTAAATGGAACTAACTAAAAATTATGAATGAATATTTTAAGCCGAATGTGTTACTATTTCATGTATTATACTTATGTTAATTCTCAAAAAAGACAGCAAACCTACTCATCCTATATGGGCTTTCTGTATTAGGATATTCAACTATTGTTGTGCTTTGTGAGGTAAAACTTCCTATAAGTTTTACCTCACAAATCCATACATTTTTTTTTACTATCTGCTATATTACCAAAGTAAGTATATTAATAATTTTGAGTTACTGTGAACTACCTACACAGTACCTAGTGTAATATAGAAATATGTAGTTGACATAAATTTTAATTATAGGGTATATAGAGGTACTAAGCCAAAAATTATCTAGTAGAGTCTAGAAAATGAAAAATACTTGTGTTTGTATCAATATTATAAATATAAAAACGTTTCATTTCATAAAAAATAGATACCCACGTACTTGTTTAAAGGTATTGGGGTACATAAAACAATAATTTTATCAGGTACTTGAATTCTAACCTTAGTTCTATTACTCACCCTCTCTAATTTCTGGAAGTACTCTCTCAAAAATGTTATAGGATTAGAAGGACGGTTAATGCACAAATGAACTATACAATCTTTCAAAATTTGTTGAATATTATGAGTTTGAACATAGTCTTCACATTCTCTCAAAGCTTGGTCTTCATCCATATTAGTTGCCATCATTACCAATTACAGCGCACCTTTCACTACGCGAATTTTAAACAAAATTTTACCAAAATTATTCGAAGATTGCTACGAAAATAAATTAGAAGAAAATTTATTTAACCGAATCTTTTATTTGATTTTTTCCGAGTATTTTTGACGTTTTAAGAATTTGGTTGTGACGGTTGTGACTATCGTACCTATTGTTGTTTTACGGATTAATGTAAATTAATAACTGAAATTGTTTAAAAAATTTGTATAATATAATTGTAAAATATAGTTTTCAGTTTTTTACTGTATATCACCTAAATATTTGCTGCTAATTGAGTCCAATTGAAAATTAGTGTTAGTTTAGTTAGTAATTTCTGTGGTGAGAAAAAAATTAGTGTTACCAACAGTGACATAAATGTTGTTACATTTTTTATATTGGTAATGGTTTCCGTCAAAAAACGTTGGTGTTCGTTATTTGCTCCCATCAATAAAATCCCTTAAAACAAAAATTTCTATTTCTATTATTTCAAACATAATAACCGTACACGTTATGAATAATAATTTAAATAAAAAAATAAAAATCTACCATAAACGATATTGGATAATAAGCAATTCAATATGGACACGTAGCTGAATTAATTAATGATTAATTACTAACAAAAAACTTATTAATGATAAAAATAAAAATAACAATAAATAAAAAAAAATAATAAATAATCAACCTATGATTGTTTTGGTTTGATTAAACCGAATCGTTGACAGCGAACAAAATCATGGATAATAGTAATCTAAGAGTATGATCGATAAATTACAATTTGCATAGCCCATTTGTACCATTTCAATAATTTACTAATAAGTAGTGATGTCAATATTGTAATGATTCGTTATTCAATACTCGTTACTTGGTAGTAATCGTAGTAATCGAGTACTACTTTGAGAAAGTAATCGTTACCGATTACTTTTATTTATACCGCGTCCCATCGGTACTCTCGGTACTGTTCGGTACATTAGTCGTAGGAGTCGTAAGACGAAGTAATCGAGGTAATCGATATGCCATGCCAGTTCGATTACCAATATTATTTTGTGCAGGATATGGGAACAAAAAAATGTACCATGTACCTGTTATATTCAATATCCATATTATGTACCTAAGTACATATCTAGGTATATATGATGTATGGGTGGAAATGAAACAGAACGAAGACTATGACAAAGACAAGCTCGTGCTTAAAGGACTACTTGCACCATTCATCGTGTTATTATTTTATTATAAACATGTAGATCAGCATCGCGTCGTCGTTTGCGTCAACATACGATAATATAAATATCTGTATTTATAGTTACGTATAATTTAGGTACTAGGTACAATGTTAAAAAATGGCTTGTTGAGTTCTATTGATTTATAAAGAGAGCTGCACTTTTCTTATTGTTATTATTATAAAACTAAATTTCTATTGAACTATTTATTTTTTATTTAGGAATAAAAGATAATACAAATAAAAAGGGAATAACATAATTATACACATAGGTACATATTACCGATTATTTATTGGTAAGTAATCGCCGTTACTGTGGATCGTACCTAGGTAAACGATATTATGTATTACAGAAAAAGTAACAAGTATTTGTAACGATTACAAAGTAACGAGTATTGATTAATAAAGTAACTGGTACTAACGAGTACCAAAAAGTAATCGTACTTGACATCACTACTAATAAGTACTTGGAATAATGCAGAAAAAAATAATAATAGTGTACAATATTTTGTGCATATATCTCTCAAATTAAGACTCCTTTTGCTTAAAACGAAAACGGCTTAAATTTTGTAGAACTTATCAAAAAATCAGTTATCATTTTTTTTTCTCACAAATAGTCCCTTTACAAAAATTCGTTAGATCTAACAGGATATTTATTAAGTTGACAAAGTTCTGAAAAACTGTTACGTATACTTACTAGAGTCCCATACCATTCTGCCCATACGTACGAGGCTCGGATTAGCAACCACAACCATCATCGTATCGATCATATTTATGGTGAAGTGGCGGTAAAATAATTAAAAATAGTGGTTATGTTTAAGTTGACTGCTTGATACTATTGTGAAACTTAAAGAATATATAAAAAATGAATTAAAAAGTTTACTATGAAGAAAAACAAATTAACCAAAAACTTGGTATACTTATTGTAAGAATTTATTTGGTGAAATTTGTTATAATTGTCTACATTTTAGCCGGTTAAAGGTAATCACAAACTTACGACGTTTTTTAAGAAAGTCAGTGAGCAAAGTGAACAGAAATCGACAGAATTAGAAAAATCTTCAAATTGTTCCACAAATAATTGTTCAGATCTTGTGGGATCTAGCAAAAGACGATGTAATTGGGATGTGGATGATGATCAGCTAGAAAAAGAAAACCGGAATTCATGTGTACAACAACCATCCAAAAAGAAAATTGTTGATAAAGGTTTAACAGCAAAAGGAAAAACCTTATCCATACAAAATAGATTACCTATTGAAATACATCATAATAAATATAGGGAAGTTGTAAATGGGGAAAGTTCACATGCAGAACCAATTAAAACATCACCAAAACTACCCAAAACCCTACCAAAAATTACATTATACAGAACGCCAACGAAAAACGGAACTCCTACAAAATTATACAGCAAATCTCCCAAAAAATTGCATGAATTTAATGTGGAAATAATAACTAACTTTGTTACTCTTACTCCTAGTAAGACAAATAAGGGGAATCTATGTATAACTCCTACAAAACATGAACCAGATGTTACCCAGCAATCACTTTTAAACAGGTATAATCGTATAATAATAAATTTTAGTAAAATTTGCTTCTATTAAATACTATAAATAAAGTTAGACCAATTAATATCTACCAGACATGTTCATAAATTAAAATATAACACAGTAATACAAGAGAAGCATATTCACACTTAGCGTTGCATTTGCAATATTTCAGTTTTGTTTAGGGTATAAAATAATGTATTGATACTGTTAGAGACATGGTTATAGTTTTTCCATAAAATTTAATAAAAAATCGCCAATATTGTTGTGCATATTAAAGTTTATATTTAACTGTAGATCCATCGAAGTACAAAAGCAGAATGAGAAAACACCAACCAAATCTAATTTCCAAATAACATACTTACCAAGTAATTCATCTGCCAAAATTAAACTCCATTTTGATATACCTTCATGTAATGTGCAACAAAAAGTTGAAGTTAACAATGTTAATCATGGCAATAATAGTTGTCAAGCAAATACTTCCCAGGAATGCTTCAATTTTAAAGATGATGAAGGTTTGGTATTCGAAAAGTGGGAGGATTCTTTCTTCAAAGAAGAGGTACAATTTATGTATAAATATACCGTGTTATTAAATACTTTTATTTTTGAGCTTGCACAAGTATGTTGCATGTAAACTTAAGTGATATTACTATCAATTTTAGTTTTCAGGAAGAAGCAAAATATACCCTAAATTTGACTGATCGACACTGCAAAGTAGTAAATGTGAATAACATTTCGCAAGATGTCAAAGTTACTGTTCAATCTTTAGAAAACCACGAAAAAGCTTTTTGTATACTAAAGGGATTTTGGTAAGCAACAGAACTTTTTGCGTTACAAATAAGTTTTTCATTGATGAAAGGACATGCATTTGGTGATTTTTCTCTTCAAACAAATTTCGCTGTACTGAATGATATTTCGACGTAAATCTAATAATTAAAAATTAAATAATAAATAATTAAATGGGACTTTATCTGCTTCTAATTCTTTTTGAAAAAACGAATATTAGGTATTTTGTTTTTTTTAATAATCTCTTTGTTTATCCCATTTCATATTATAATAAAAAAATAGACCTAAATATTTACAAATTTCTACCCTTGAAATTTCTCTCTTGCCTGTTTCCACTTTTAGTGCTTTCGGTACGCTATCACTGAAAGACATATCTGTTGTTTTATCCACATTCAGAGACAACTTGCAAGAGAATTATTCATTTTAAGACAGGCTTTCTCCCAAGTGATACCATCTGTCATTACAAGCGTATCATCGGCATAGGAATTTATACTATTATTAGGCATGTCCATTAGCAAATCATAATATACAATAACAACTACTACAATAATCAAACATATATAATGAATAGTAGTGGTCCCAGTGAGGAACACCAGTTTTTACCTGCTGGTAATCACTGTAAACCTTTTAAATTTTAGTTGTATTCTCATCATTCAAATAATTTGCGATTAATCTATGCACACAAACTCTCATGCCGTAGCAATATAATTTTTTTAATAGTTCATGATGTACCGTGTCGAATGCTTGTTTATTACATACTATATCATTCCTTACGACAATTACAACACCGTCTGCTTTATTTATTTTACTTTCATTATAAAACATTTTACAGCCGTTCATTTGAAAGAACTGATGGTATTCTAAGCTCCAAGTCTCTACAGAAACTATAACTATAGGCTTAAATGACAGTCTCTCAACAAGCTTACTAAAGTTAAAATTTATGCTTTTAATATTTAAAAACATTATCATGTTGAAATTATTTCTTACAATATTATTGAAGAACTGCACATTTTCAAAAGAAACTTGTTTAAAAACTTTACTATCTTCAAGAAGATCCATTAAGTTGGAGATAGACCTGAACTTCCTGGTTTCCCTTGACCAACTGCTTTGCTTACGATGTCCGGACTTAACGGGTCGGGGCGGTAGTATATCTACCTTACCAAAAAATCTTGGTTTTATAAGTTTTAATGCATAATCAACTTTGGTTACTATGTGGTTCACATTATTATTATATTATAATATGTATTACTATAAACACAATTAAGGAATTTGACTTGATTTTCTTTCATGCAAGTTGTCTTATGGTCTCTCGCACATCTTAAACAAGCACTATTATTTTTGTACCTTTTTTAACCATGTCTAAATCTACCGCAATTGAAACATGGGTTCGTATTAAGATCAGCATACACCCTGCAATTTTGATATCCCACAAATATCTTTTTATTATTTTTTTTTATATATTTATAAATTTTAGAAGATACCTCTATAAAAACTGTTGATAGTTTGGTTGTTTTATTTATATACTGGTGTATTATATTGCCCTTTTTTCAAAGTTTTTAAAGTTTCTTACATTTATACCATCTTCTCAATCTTTTCGGCTCATCTTTGAATGATTGTCTACTCCAACATTTTTCATTCTGGGATTCTTTATTACTTCTTTTTGTATGTTGTATTGTAAAAACATTCTAGATAAAAAAAAATCCGTTTCATATCTTCGTTCATAAAATCAATCACCAATTCATTCTTAACTTTTTTATATATCTTTTTGTATGTTTGTATTTTTCTTCTGTTAAATGTATAACAGATTCAATCATTTCACAAAAGTAACTTTCCTTTCCTACCTTTATAGTTGCTTTGGGTATTTTTTTAGAGTTGGGTTTTATTAGTGCGTCGGCATACGTAGATTTTTTAGGGAAAACATCCGCTTTTTCTTCACATTTTTTTTTTCTAACGGTTATTTTAATATTATGTTCTTATGCATTAACTCTATATTATGTTGTCGTAATAATGTTATCTCGGTCTTCCTTGTTTCAGTATCATATTCTTGAAATTCTTCTATTAGCTGTATGTTCCAGTATGCTTGCACTAGATTTTTCATTTAATATTTCTTTCTGTATTTACTGTATTTAATCCTTCGTTTTCCGTTTTATTAATGCTACCAAAAATCTTGCTTGCTCATTCAGTTCTACGTCTTTAGTTAGGAACCAACTTTACTTTTTTAGTTCTGTATTATTAATTTGGATAACAAATCATAAGAATTGGATATTTTCACAGCGAATACGTTTTGGCTCCTGGCTAGTGTTTTAGTGTATCATTTACAGTACATATCTTAATTAAACTATAATTAAACATATGTGTTAGATAATGTATATTATATAAAAATAATCTTATTTCAGGACAAATTTAAGAGTAAACATTGGTAATGAATTATATATTTCTGCTTCTTATGATAATTCCAAATCATGTTGGTACGTCGATAATAACCACGGATTGATTGTGTATGAACCTTCCCAGTTACTTTCAATCACTTCTGTAGTAGGTAAGTTAGGTCAAGGTTTTTATATTTTAATGATTTGGTAACTTTTTACATTGTTTTGTACTTGTTCGAGTTATAATAATTTCCGAAAGAACAAAAAATTGAATTTGATATCTTATGTGCCATTTTCAAGTCTTATTGTTAATGGAGAAAAAATTGTTAATTTTTTTAAATTAGGAGACGAATTATCCTTAAAAATTAATAAAAAAATAATACAAATTTAAAAGTAACAAAGCTTGAGATTAAATAAACTATGTGGTGCCCACAATTAAGGCGGACTTTCGCATGAGCAGTCTTTCCTATCATAAATAATTAATTCCATGCTTTTTAAATGTGTTAATAGAATCTCCCTATGCTCCTAGAATCTCGCTATAGTCGGTTAAACTTGTGTTTATAAGATATTTTATTTCGGTGGTACCTAGATAGCAAAGAATATTTTACTAAAGCGAAATTAATATTAATTTCAGGTGCTCTATTTTGCAAACGGAAAGCATTTTTAACAGAAAGTTTTCGGGGGTTTGAACCACCGAACAAATTCATGGTCCTAGGGACATTTATTCACGAACTGCTACAGACAACTTTGAGAAATAACTCTTTTGCATTGACTGATATTGAAAGCATCGCGCAAAAGAAGATGAATTCTCCTGAAATGGTATGTATTTTCGGTTTTGTTAATATAATTGAAAATTAGTAGCAATAATTCCAGATATATCAGATATATTCAAGTTCTGTGGAGCCGAAAGATTTAGTTAAAGAAATTTCAGAATACACCTCACGAGTGTTTAATTTTACAAACCGCTACATTAAAAAACTAGGCAGTAAGGGTCAAGCTGTTACGAATAGTTTTAATTCGGTAAGAAAATTAATTTTTACTTTTACTAACGTTCTCGTATTTATCTATAAGTTATTGAATTAAAAAAATATTAAATTTTTATGATTCTTTCGAAACTACTTATATTTTTAAAAACTAAATTTGTATTGTTTTTCTTTTATAAATATTAATTGATTCCTGTTATACTTATGTCACTAAAGAAACTCTAGTAAACTCGAGACATGATTACATACAGAAAAAAAGAACTTTTAATCCCTTGAGTTTGCTTGATTTTCTTCGGCGATCTGGACAATTATTTCACCTTACAAAGGCATCTTTAAGATATTGAATAAAACATAGTTTATCATTAATCATTTCTTCAAGTTAGATGACCGTTGTCCAGGATTGGTTCTACTCCTTGGACGAGTCTTTGACTGGAGAGTGGTATCTGACGTTTAGCTAGGCTGCTTTAACTTGCATCCAGAACCAATCCTTAACTACGGTCATTAAACCCGAAGAAGGGACTCACTTTCATCTCCGCCGGTCGTGAAAGCCAGCCTTTTCATAAAAACATACTTTATAATAGTTTCCATCAACATTTCTTTTATTTATATATCAATCATATTGTTTCAACAATGTAACATATCGAAAAAAAAATTATATATACTGGTGGATGGTATACAAACTGAAATTATTTCTGAATATAAAGCATGCTGCAACGTTTGCCAAGAAAAAAAACTTACTTTCTTTAATGCGACCTCCTGATTAATGTATTATTTTCATCAGTTTTATGGCTTGGGGTTAATGTCGACGGATTTAAACTCATTCAGTACAGAAAATAACAATTCTAAATGGGGTAATTGACAAAAAGAAGGCAACCTGAAAATGAAAATAAAAGAAGTGTGTATTCAAAAATAATTTTATTGTACAGTATGTACCTATAAGCATTACAACTTTAATACAAAGTATAATTTTTTTTATCAAACTCTAATTATAACCAAGCTATATCATACAGACACTATAATTATTAAAGTTTGGAAATCCTCTACATGTAGTGTTGATGTGTGAAATGGAAAAAGTTATGTCTGTAGCTATAAGAGTTAAAAGAAAACCATCCTTGATTATCAGACACTTTTTTATGAGAAGAAATATGTATTTTATCCACTTTATTTGTGCATATTATCAAAGCGAAAACAGTGTGAGCGAAATACACGTCTGTATCTACAAAATGTGTGGTAATTAGGGGATGAGTCCTCTTTAACTCTTCTAGTTATTTACTTACCACAGTTTCCTTCATCTTTATTTTCTCATTCTTTTTATCCGCATAACACATTTTCAATTATTTGTGTAGTATTGTCTCTATTATTGTAGATAAATGCATTGTTAGACCATGGAGTCCTCATGTATATCTTGCTTTTTTAAAATCGGGTTTTATTTATTCAAATTTATGAATTTAACTTCCAATGTAGTTATTATCTTATTACGAAAGCTGCATTTTCTTAACTAATACCTTCTATTTATGTTTTGAAGAAAGATAATTGGAAAGGGCAAATAGATAATGTTAAAGATATAGAAGAAAACATATGGTGTCCACAACTTGGTCTTAAAGGTAAAATAGACGTTACATGTGAATGTAAATCCAAGATAATGCCCCTCGAATTAAAAACTGGACGCGCATCTATTTCCCTGGAGCATAGAGGACAGATTATGTTGTATATAATGATGTTGGCTAAATTGGGTTATAATGTTTCGTCTGGTCTTCTTTTGTATTTAAAGTAAGCATTTCATAGTAAGAAAATATGAAAAGTAAAGCCGATACCACTAATGTAAATTTCCACAGGTTTTATAATATATTATAATAAATGTAGTTCGATATAAACTTGATTGAAACCAAAGTTTGGCGAAACAATTAAATGTATTAATACAACATGTTAACATTTATATCAGTGGTATTATTTTTTCATTATGAATTTCAAACAAGTAACTGTAGACTATATTCTATATAAAAATAAAAACTATTAAACTTTTTAGGGAAGAAGTACTTCGTGAAATACCTGTTACAACTAATGAAAAAAGAGATCTGATTATTTTAAGAAACGAATTAGCTTATTATTTATCAAACTCAAGTAAAGAAAGAAGTCAATCACAAAAGCTTCAGATTAATATACCTGAACCCGTTAATCATCACAGTGCATGCGCAAATTGCTCTTACAACATTCTATGTTGTACCTATTTAAGGTATGTCTCATTTTAATTACTATTTATCATAACATAATAAATAGTACCTAGTGTTGCGGTCCAATGATCATGCCTTAGCCTAACAACTAAAATGTTCAACAAAAACAAAGTAAATTAAACTAAACAGCGGAGAGCTGGGCATGAGACCTTTTGACTGTTAAGAGAGTTTCATCTATTTTTATAAATATACACACTTCTAAAACTATGTGGCTATTAATTGTTTCTGATTTCATTTACTAATTTAAGGTTGTCAATATTAATCCTATGATTTGCGATAAGGAGATGTTGGGCAACACTTGATTTTTTGGTTCTACCAAACCTGGCATGAAATAATTGTTCTATAAACCTAACCTAAATAGAACGTTTAGTTTGTCCAATATATTTCTTACTACAGTCTTTACAATTAATTTCATATATCCCCGACTTTTCTAGATGAGTAATTTTATCCTTTGGGTAACCGAGAAGAGCTTGATGAGAATTTTAATTTGAACTAGAAGCAATACGAAAACCAATTTTATTAAAAATATCTTTGCATTTTCATAAATTAATTATTTATTAGTTTTGTATGGCAAGTCTTTTAAATGATTCTTTTGTATATGACAAAAAGTATATAAAACACCACCAATCAAAAATTAAATTCTGACATATCAGAAAGCCTTTGAAATAAGTTTATTCATTCACTAAATATAAATTTGTAGATAATTTAAAGAAATATATACCCATTTCTCTAAGCGATGCCCTAGATATAATAATTTATCTGATATTTTCTCATTTAGGTATGAAAATAAAGATCTGCAGAATTACAAACACTTAAAAGAAGTTCAGTCCTCAGTGTTAGCTCATTTAAAACCAGTTCATATCGATTACTTCGTCAAATGGAGTTACTTACTTGATCTGGAAGCGGAAAATTCAAGGAATACTAAAACTTTAAAAGAGATTTACACTGTCTCGCCGAAAGAAAGGTTGATTGCGTTTTTCCTCTTTAAATAAATAGTTACGTCCATGTTGCCACTAGATTTCAAATTTATTTTAATTCTAGTTTCTTGATATTTACTCCGATTGTTTGTTAAAAATTATAAAAGTATGTTTTTATGCTGTTTTATTGTAGAGAAAAAAAAGGTTGCTGTATTATTGATCTGAAGATTAGAGACGTAAATTATGATGGTGATCATTTGTACAGTACAACTTTTGAAAAAGTTGTGGTACAAGAAAATACAAATTTTTATTCATCTGGAGTCGGGGAAGGTAATTATATAATAGTCAGCATCGACTCCAGACCAGCACTTGCCGCAGGGTTTGTTTCTAATATTGGTAAAACTGATATTACTATTTCTTTGGACAGGTATGTTAAAAATATAAGCTAAAACTAGGCTTTTTCTCTTCTTAGAATAGTTCATGGAGATCTATTAAAACGAAACGCGAAAAAATTTAGGTATTTGTTTTCCAAAAAGTTTTTGAAGTAATTAGAGGGCGTCTGTTTTAGTTTAAAAAATTACAAAATGTCGCTTTGGTTCAAGCGAGAAGACTAATAAATTTACAGTTCTAATATATTTTTAGATTGCAGACCTAAGTTTTGTCAAGGTTCTGCCAATTAATTTTTATAACTACTTGCTATTAGGGCTTCATTAAAGTTAAATACGAATTCAGTTATAACTGTACTATATTTTTGAGTGAACAATACCGAACTATAACATAAGATAGCCCCCTTGAAAAAGTCACTTTTCATTTTGTGACTTACCCGACATCATAATTTTATTTAACAGGCTATCATACCAACGGTCACTATTATAATTAAATTAAAATCACTTTTAAATTTTTGGAACTTGCAATACTTTTGTTTCTTTTCTTTCAGAGATTTGAATAAGTTATATCCCAACAGAACTTTCCACTTGGATACCTACGAATCCTCTTTTTTACAATCTTTCAATAAAAACAGTCTAGCTCTTATTCTCGATGATAGCAGCAGGACAACCAAATTACGAGAATTTATTATAGAAAAAAAAGTTCCTACGTTTCAAACAAAACTCTCGAAAAAAGTAATTATTAAAGGAACACCTATTCTTCGTACCTTGAATAAACTTCAACAAAGAGCTGTTTTAAAAGCTCTTTCTGCTGATAATTTTCTTTTGATTCAGGGGATGCCTGGTTCAGGTAAGTTTACAATCTGAAAATTACTTATTCGTTTACATAATTGCTAAAAACGAGCATTGCTCGCATCGCGTTTCGATGAAATAAATGTAGCAGCATATCATCAAAAGTTCGATAGACATCTTTATTTTTTTCTAGGCAAAACAGCAACTATAGTAGCTTTAGTACATCTGATAGTAGAGTTAGGAAAAACCGTTTTAATTACAAGTCATACACATTCTGCTATAGATAATGTTTGTGTTCGACTGATAGACAAAAAACTGAAATTATTGAGATTAGGTTCAGAGAGAAGAATACATCAAAAGCTGCTCCCTTATTCAGAAAATTCATTAACCAAAGATTGTAAAACTGTTGAACAGCTTGAAGAAATTTACAACAGTGCGGTGAGTGTATATCTACTTATATCTTATGAATTGCCATAATTAGGGTCAACTAAAAAGAACTTATAATTACAATTATATCAATATCAACTTTATTTAAACATATTAACGTCAACGTATATGTTTCTGTCAAGCTAATTATTATCCATTGGATATATTACAGAATATTGTTGCTGTTACGTGTTTTGGGTCAAGTCATCCACTTCTCAGTAAAAGAGCATTCGATTTTTGTATTATAGATGAAAGTACTCAAATATTGCAATGTTCAGCATTTCGCCCACTATATGCTTGTGAAAAATTTATTCTCGTTGGAGACCCCCATCAGTTACCGCCTGTTGTTAAAAATAGAATAGCATTGTGAGTATCTCTTAAAATAATATTATAGTATAAAAAGATGCAACTATAACTGAAGGAATAATAGAAAGTTACGATATCTTACAATTAAGTACAAGGTGGGTCATTAATTCTTTGACTTTCAGAAGCTATTACAGCAAAAAGTTTCAAAAAATATTGATTTTTAAAATATATTTTGAGAAATTATTTCATAAAAATATCATCGTTATCAAGATGTACTCCATCATTATGCTTGTGAAGTTCCAACCATCGTATTTTGGTTAATCTCCAATCATCATTGTTCTGTTAATTTAAAAAGCCTCATAAATATTTGTTCATTTGTAACAAGTTTGGGATTCTTGATGGCCACTCAATATTTTCATCGTTTGAGTTCTGTATTCGGGAATATTCCTTTTACCAATACAAAGTTAGTTAGTTAGATAACATTAATTAATATAGAATTTGGGACATAACATTCTTTAAGTGTTTCTAATGTATATTGGTATCCTGAAATCAAATCTTTTTTTCTATCACCCATAGTTATTTTGTAACGCGTACGCGTCCCGTCTAATTTCACAGGGCAAACTTAATGATTTAGTTCAAGATTTAAATCTATCAAAATCGTATTCAGAATTTTCAGTATCCGCGTTAAAAGGATAGAATCTTCTCCACAGTGACGTAAACTTTTATTTTTTATCGAAAATGACAGAAACCGCTCATTGCTTGTTATAAGAAAGGGATTTAATGAACGGCCAATAATTTCTTTAATGCATTATAATAGAAATATGATCGAAATCGAAATAATTGCCGTCTGTTCCTTGATTCGTCTGAACTTAATTTAAAGACGGTATTACTTGATATCGACAATAAATATCCATCTGTACCTAAACTCCAGGGTTTGTATGAAGGAATCGTGCAGAAACATTCAATTTCTTTTAGAATATATTAACGGGCCGGATATATGCGGCGATTTAAAAGTGATGGGCCTATCTTCTTGGAATTCAACTGGGGTAAACATACCAACTACTATTTTTTTCCTCGGAACTAAAAAATTTTTACTAATGATCACTAGTTAATTCCAATTGGATTGATGAATTTTGTTTAAGCAATGCATGTGATGGAAGAGGGTTCGTGTATCTAAACAAAAATTTCCGAAAGGGACTGAAGTATTTTTACTTTAGGTGTATCTGTGAACCTTTAATAGCGGGAATAACGAAAGATGAAATATTTAAGTGCTAAATGAAACTAAATTATATATATAATCATCATAAAAAAGAAAAAGAATTCACGCTAAATTTGACCTTCAAACCACTCAAATAAATGCAAGTTATTAATGATACAAAATCAGGATCGAAGTGATATCGGGCTTTAGTATTTAATATTGTAGTGGCTAGTGACAATTGCAACGTGTTCGTGATTTTTGCTCATATTCATCTTCCAATCTATATTCTTCATTCACGGGAATACTATAAAACTCCTTTTTTCCTTAAACTATTCATAAACACTTACAATTCTTTTCAATTTCTTAAACTTTTTTTTTGAATACTTTCCTGTAAACTAGTTGGTTTTATGTGTGTATTTTCAGAGAAAAGGGCCTTTCTGAAAGTCTATTTGATAGACTACAACAACCAGAAAGTTTAGTTAAACTAACCTGTAACTATCGAATGAACAAACGACTAACAGAAGTTGCAAATATATTAACTTACAACGGCGAACTTGAAGTTGCAAATGATGTAGGTCATAAAACTTTGCAATTACCGACAATTGAAGTAAGTATACTGATAAACTAAACTAAATCTAGTCCTTACTATCTGAACTAGAAAACATAAAGAAAAATAAGTTTTAATCATTTTCAAATATAGGAATAGATTGTTATATTAAAAACGGGTAGTGCTATAATTTGGTTTCGCCATAAATTAGTTCCTTTGCTGATAAAAAAGTCAAAATACTATAAAAGTATAATTTTTATAATGAATATTAATATAAACGCTGTACACATTAAAACATTTTTCTCTAATTGAAAAAGTTAAACTACCTAAAAAAAAGTCCAGTTTATAACTATGCCTTAAGAACTAATATTCACTTGAGGTTTTGAGGGTATTTTTCGTAAACTGGTACTTTAAATTGCTTATGGTTCAAATTTTAGCTCTCTTCAAACACCTTCTATAGAAAAGTCTGGGATTTACGAAATTTATTGTAGAGGTTGTGATAAGAAATATGTCGGTTAAATTCGATGCTCTATTCACGTTAGGTTTAAACAGCACTTTGCCCATGCTGAATATGGTAGAACAAAGGTCAAGTGATGCTCAACATATTTTTCGGGAAAACCATACGATTAGTATTGACAATCCTAAATTACTTTAGGAAATCAAAACAGTTTTGAAAGCATGAACCATATATTCATAAAAATAAATTAAGTTCTCTTAACAGTGATAGGGCCGCTGTAACAGTTAAACGCTTTAAAATTTTTAAATTTTGTGTATTTAACCATTTCATAATTATTTTGGACTATTCTTTTATCAAGAATATCTACAAAATACTGAGCGATGTACACTCTTATGTAATTTATAATATTTGAGATGGTAAGGTGAGGAGAAGGGTAGGGTCGTTAAGGAAGCTCACAATTTATCTGTTATAAGATCTAGGATAACGTCAAATTCTTGTTAATTATCAATTACAGTCGAACTTGATTATAACATTGATTACAACAACTCGTATGTATTATGCTAAAAATTTCGATAATAATGACAACAAACCCAGATTTAACATTACATTGTTATTGCAACAAATCCATCAAATGATAGAATTACTGCTGGTAATTTGCTCGTTGGTATTTCAATCTGCAAAATAAGTTTTCTACCTCCAACTTGTCTTTGTTAGCATTTATGACGGAGGCTTTCATATTTGTAAAGTATAACTTAGAAAATTATATTCTCTATTTCCATTACTATATTGACTCCATCGTAAATATGCAATGTAAAACATATTACCGACATTATTCAGCTTGTTTTAAAGCATCCTGTGAATGTTATCATGTCATATTATCGCTGGTTCCTAGTTTAGTGTATTTTATTCCGGAAAATTGTTGTATCCACTAGTTTTAATGTATTCGTTTAATTGTTTATTCATATTTAATCCTTAAAAATAAATATTCGATAAAAATAACACCCAAAAAAAATTCCATCAATAAATACAATAACTAACAAAACAATTTTTTAGGAGTGCAAAAATTATTACCAAAATCAAGATTGGATCATTGAAACCCTGAATGATTCCATAACTTCATCTTTCCAAGTGTTAGATACCGGACCGACTTGGAATTTAAAACAAAACGCTGCCTGGTATAAAAAATTATCCACACCAGTGTTTGAAAATAATGAAGTGGCGAACCATGTAAATTCTTGCGAAATTTCAGTTGCGGTTTTGATTGTAAGAGCTCTTTTAAAGGTAATATTTAACCCCTTAACTCTATACTTAATCCCTGAATTCTCAACAAAAATAGAACCCTGTAGTAAAAAGAAAATATGATTTACAGACTGGAGTTCCACCTTGTGATATAGGCATTATGGCTCCTTATAGCTTACAAGTAGCTGTATTATCCGAAGTATTAAAAGATTTTGAAGAAATTGAAGTTAAAACTGTGGATCAGTTTCAGGGGAAAGATAAAGAAATAATTATATACTCGTGTACAAAATCGGCAGATTTATCTAAACCAATGCAAATTGATAAAGTAAGTATTCTATATGGACTGATGTATTTGCATGCACACGCCAATACAATTGATATTTTCACTTTTAAAATACTAATAATCCCTAAATAGGTATTTTCATATAAAAAAGTATGCACTACGGGCGCATATTTGAAGTAAAACTTAAAACATCTAGGTTGAGTTTAATTATTTTGATAAAGATTGAGGTGTTTATAGAAAAACAAGCAATAACGCGCATGCGTGTGCACGCGTAATGTGGCATCCTAAGATTGGCGATTGCCTAGGAAACTGGCCAAATGAACCTTTGGTTGTATAATACTGCGATTTGTTTTACTCCTGTGTCAGGTTGTGTCATCACATCGAGGCCTTAAATTTTTACTCCTAGCGCTCAGAGAAGTTTCACTTCAAAAATTACTGACTTGGCCGGACTGGAGAATATAAGTACGTTATGACGTATGCGCAGACGGGTGTGCAGTTGACAGATCCAGTCAGTTACTATTATTTTTTTATTTAAAACAAATAAACAATCCCGAACGTGCATAGAATTCTATTGTATTCCTATGTATAGTTGCTAGAATTGAAGAATAATCTATACGTAATTAAAAGATACATGCCAACTCTAACGGGCCTTATTTTTGACCAACAGAATAGTCAGATTTTCACCTTTGCCAATCGCTTATAACAGTTTGTGGCGTAAATCGTAGTAATTGTAAAATAAATTCCAGATATTCAATTGATCGGCATTCTGATTATGGAAACGAAAGTTTGTGACAAAAAAATTTTGCATATAAAAATTTTTCACTATTCCAACGTTTTTAATATGTAGACGCATTATTAATTAACTAGTTTATCATAAACTAATTTGTCACAAACATTCAGAAAAGATTAGGTTTTGGCACTGAAATCTTTTTATCTATCTATTTTCAATAAAAAATAGTCATTTATCAACTCAAGAAATTTTTATATCTTTACTTTTATACTATATACAATAAAAGGTATGATATTTCTCTCTATTGTTAACATTTTTTCATTTCAGTATAATATTTTGGAAGATAAACGACGGCTGACGGTAGCGATTACAAGAGCAAAATGTAAATTTATTTTAATAGGTCATATAGAATGTATACGTAACTATTCACCTTTCAAACAATTACTAAGTAAATTGCCAGACAGTAATTTTATAAAATTACAAAATGGTCAGTTAGGATTTTCTTGGGAAAGTGTTATGGATATTTAAGTAACTTAATATATAAAACTACTTGCATGCTGCCTTTAAATAATCAATTTTAAGTGCCCATTAATGAAATTTTATTTTTAATCTTCTGTATATTTTTATAATAAAAGTATCCAAGTGTTTAACTCAACTTCTTTTTATTTTCCTTCGCTTTTTTCCCCTAAAAAGAAATACGTTTATGTATTATTTGGAAAACAGCTTCTTTTTGTACATTTATGTTCTGATAATACATTAACTTTAGTGTAGCAAAAATATGTAGAATGATTAGGTTTGGGAATCTTTTCAGTGACACTAATAATAATACCCACCTATAAAGAAAAAAATCGTTAATTCTCCATATGTGGTTGACAAACATAAATTTGTACATATTTTAAACCATTTTGCATCAAATTAATGATTTTATTAAAAATTAAATCGTCTTTAGAGTCGCTGAACTCTTCAATTGCTACATATTCAAAACCATCTTTTTTATTTTGCGAATTTAATTCATATATACATTTTTCAAAGCTTTTGAAATCAATATTATTATTAGGCTTTGTTTTAACAACAAATCCATAAAGTATGTAATTCCTTTTTTCATAGCGAATGACTGAACCAAGTCTTTTTGTTGACTTATTATATGATGACAAAATGTTAAACTTTTTGTCTAGGGTTTTAATTTGCTCAGTTTCTTCCCCTTCTTCTGAGCATAAATATACTATTATCGTGAATTCTTCAATTTTGTTTAAACTGTAATTAACAGGAACTACTTTGCAATTCCTTATTACTTGTTTTGGGCTAGAATCTTCTAGTCCGCCCTAAAACAAATATTTCCAATAAGTATATACCCAAAATTAAATTAGGCTACTTCTTACATGTCCTACCTTATATAAAACAACAGTTTTACTTCTACTGTAATTATATACTTAAAAGTAACGCACAAAATTTATATCTTCTGTACATTTAAAAAAAATATATGAGGACTGTTTTGTGTGAAACTAAATGAGCAGACCCTATTTTGTTGGCATTATCGGTTTGAGTTTTAGAAGAACTTCTCATAGAACCTAGGTTGCCACTTGAAATCAAAAGTTGGGGTAGCTACAGATTAAGCTGCAGGGAGGGAGTTGAAAATATCACAGAAAGACGAACAAAAATTTAAATCAATTCACGTATTTCAGCGTTTTCCTAAAAAAATAATCCGTAAAGAAAATGTGAAGCTTGTGCGTTACTTTTGAACAACCCTCTATAAACAAAGACACTAATATAATGAATAAGGCCCAAATAATTTTCGCACGTAATATACATAAAATAAGTGTATTATGCATAACGGAGGGAAAACGGGCTGTATTCACATTGCAAAGATCTGATTATTTATTTTATAGAAGATGAAAGATCCATCATTTAGCATTTAATATATTGTTCATATCAATGGTAAATTAGGTTAGTAACACAATTGCGTTCTAAAATTGCGTTTTCCTAATACATATTTGCTTTAACTGCTTTTACAGTCAAAATCGAGAGTAACGAACTTGTGATCCGTTTTTACACTATGATATGCATAAAGCGAGTGCCTTAGCACGCACTAATATTTTTTAATTTAAAGCGGTCACTCGATTTGCAGTATATAAAAAGCAAGTACAATCTAAAAAATGCGGAGTGTCTACTCTGTTTTACTTGCTCGTTGAGTATCGAGTCAAATATTTGTCATCGTGCATATAAACACCCAACTTCTACAAGGTGAAGTCTGCTATTACGGAAATTTCAGTTTTGAGAGTTCAGAGTAGGCAGTCAGTAATGTGAGCAGGTATTCCCCCTTAAGCATACAATATCTGAGTCTCAACAAAAGAATTTATTCACACAATTATTATATTATCAGTAATAATTTATATGTACTCTTTGAAAATGACCCGTCGGCTGAAACAATTGTAGACTTGTGAATAAATTCTTTCGTTGAAACTTTTTATTTTAATATTAACAATGTTTAATCACAATTGCACCTTAGACAGTTTAAATATCTGAGTCGGTACTCAACGATTACATTACAAATGAAGTGACTGCTTTAAAAATGTAAGTCTGTACTTAGGCACTCGCTTTATCATACCGCTCATTGTCGCCCATTGTGCACATACCTTTTTTTGTGCAATGGGCTAGAACGCGGCACTTTCTGGTCGACATATTTGAAAAGTTTAATTATTTGTAATTGATCCTTTCGAGCTGAGTTTACTGCT